>ML682071.1:10655576-10731916 GCA_007922195.1 Podocnemis expansa
GGGGGGGGGGGCGTTGCTTGGTCTGTGCAGCAATGGGGGGGGGCTGGTATGTGGATTAGGGGGTGCCTGGTCCAGGCAGTAACAGATGGGGCAGTGCAGATACATTCCATTAATGGCAAGGGGGGGGCGCATGACTGAAAACATTTGAACAGGTCTAGTCTGGCCCAATCACAGAATGGCATTTCGGGGAACTGAGGGAATATCGGTGGAAGCACTGCCAACTGATCTTGGGGGAGGTAAAAGCCTAAATAAATGGCTGGGCTAAACTGAGGTAATGCTTTCACTTGGAAGTGAAAGTGTAGCCATTTCTGCTTCACACTGACTCAACAAAAAAAGCAAGGAGTCTTATGGCACTTAAAGACTAACACATTTATTTATCACATGAGCTTTCATGGAGAAAATCCCACTTCATCAGACACTTTGAAGAGGGGTAACTTACAGAATGGGATGAAAATAAGTGCAGGGGAGTGTGAGACAGGATCAGGTCATACTGCAACAGCAAATCAGAGCATTTGTAAGGATTCAAACTCTAGGAAACAGCTCACAGAGGGAGGGTGAAGTCAAATTACCTGTTATAATGTGAAAAGAATCCATAGTCACAATTCAGCCCTCCTTTCATACAATCTAATCTGCATATTAGCTGAATTTTGGCTGTTTCTCTTTGAAGTCTTGATGTCCCATTGATTTTCTGGAGGACCGTCGTTAACAAATAAAAAACCTTTGAAACACTGACTCAACAGGTGTTCTAGGCTTCAGAGTGACGCGTGAAGGGTGACTGTCCTGGAATCTCAGCTTAGAGATTGTCAGTAACAGTAGCAGCCAAAGGCTGGGCGCTGCACAAGTGATGAGTTCCTCTCCCAGGAAGAGGGTGAGTTAGATGAGGAACCAGACCCTTGTTTGAGAGATGCAGAGTTATTACTGAAGGTCCCTGGGGTGGATCTCAGGCCCAAGGCACCAGGAGAAGAGGCCTGTGTTTCAGAAACACTCAGCATGTCAGTGGCTGGTCGGAAATTTAATCTCTTTTTCCTGAATGTTTTTAATTACTCCTATCTTTTCTTGTTGGATTTTCATCAAAACCCTGAAACTTGTGGGTCAAAAACCAATACATGGGAGTGTCAGAAAGAGGTGGATTGTTCATGGATATTTAATTTAAATTTCTGTTTAGTCAAAAAACCATTTTCTGCTGCAGCAGATTTCACTTGTGTCCTTGGCAAGCTGGCCACACTGTCCCTGCCAGGTGTGTAGCCCTTGAAGGAATGTTCCAAAGGGGTTGCGTCATTCATCTAATTCACTAAAAAAAATGGAGTCTGGTGGCACTTTTAAAGACTAACAAATGCATTGATCTCATGAGCTTTCATGGGGGAAAATCTCCCTTTGTCAGGTGCTTTGTAGATGGGGAATTCCTAGTCTGAAAGTTTGCCACCCTGAAGGAAGTCTCTGAAGCCAGTCTGTGGCAGGGCTGAGAACTGAGCTAAGCTAGGCTGTGCGCCCGCTTGCTGTTGGTGTTCATGTCCTCCCTCCCTGGCGGTCCCTGGGAGTTCTGTTCAGGCAAAGATTAGACCAAAATAGCATCAGCACCTACACGATTTGACCCTCCTAAGTTCCTGACACTGCAGCTGCACAGAGGTGATACTGTGTTCTGGCTTCCTATTGCTCTCTTGATTTCTGGCCTTTCTGTTCACTTCTCCCCAGGCCTGGCATTCCCTGACCTGCAGTGCTTCCTGCTATCCCAGCCCTGTGCTCTCTCCCGCGCAGCTCTGCCCATGCTCCTCAACCCCAGCCTGCAGCCCCTGGCATGCTCCAGCAGGGCGGACTTCTGCATTGATTTTGTTCTTTCTTTCAATTTCCAAAGGGATAGCCGTGTTAGTCTAGTCCAGCAAAAAAAAAAACAAGGAGTCATGTGGCACTTTAAGACTAACAGATTTATTTTTCGCATGAGCTTTCATGGGAGAAAATCCCACTTCGTCAGATGCTTTGAAGATGGGTGAACATACAGAATGGAATGAAAATAAATGCAAGGGGGTGTAAAACATAGGATCAGGTCATACAGTAACAGCAAATCAGAGCAGTTGTTAAATTCTGTGAAAGCAGGACTTAATGGAGACAATGGGTTCTTTTCCCATTACAAAAGGTAATTTGACTTCAGGCTCCCCATAGTTATAACCTAACAACTGCTCTGATTTGCTGTTACTGTATGACCTGATCCTATGTTTTACACCCCTTGCATTTATTTTCATTCCATTCTGTAAGTTCACCCATCTTCGAAGCATCTGACGAAGTGGGATTTTCTCCCACGAAAGCTCACGTGAAAAATAAATCTGTTAGTCTTAAAGTGCCACATGGCTCCTTGTTCTTTCTTTCAGCCTCTGCTCTGCAGGAGCTGCTGGTTTCCTGGGAAGCGGGGGGAGGTATAAAGCAGGTACTCAGCCAGGTGTCCCATTTACACTTTCTTACAGCCCTGCTTCCAGGGCTAGCTTTGCTATGAAGCAAGACACAGACATGGCTTCAGGTGACAGTTCTTAGGTGTGCCCAGCCCCTCTGAAGATCAGGCTGGCTCCTGCCTCTTCAACTCTTTCCTAGCAACTCAGGCCCTGTTAGTCAACCTTCAGCTTAAGTCATGTAGGCAGAGTGCACTTTAAATCCCTCTGCAGGTGGACGCTGGAGATTTATGCACTTTGGAAAACAGTTTTCAACCTCCACGAATGAGATGGGTGGGGGTGCCAAATCAAAATTTGGCTTGGGGCACCACAACCCCTTGAGCCAGCCCTGCCTGCTTCTAGCCATGGTCCTTCCTGGGATCTTTCTGGAACTCAGCACATCAGAAGTGCAGGGGCCTTGAGACTGTCATTGGGGGCAGTGGGACTATGCAGCCCCACAACAGAAGAGCAGGGATGAGGCAGTGTGAGTTGCTGAGGCTGTTTTCCTCAGGAGCAGAAGCTCTGGGGAAGCACCTATCCTGTACAGACACCTACCCCTTCCCTACCTCAGATGCTGTGGCCCTCCTCCCATCCTTGAGTCTGTCTAGCAGGGGCTAGGGGGCCCTGTGGTCATTGCAGAGCCCTGGGGGTAGTTCTCCTGAGTCTGCTGGATATGCAGGGGAGCCAAGGTGGGCTAGGTACGAATCCATGCCTGAGGGAGATCCACCGTCCGGGACGTGTGTCTCTCAGATTGCTAAGAGAAGGGACAGCCTCTGGCCTGGCTATGAGAGCTGGGAAAGGGGCAGAAGTGAGCTGCCACCTCCATCCAGGGGCTTGCAGCCTAAAGCAAACCCAGGCTGGCACGTCTTGGATCATGGGCTGTGCAGGACTTTAGCTCAGTCCTCTGACAGGGTGGGGGATATTCGCTAGCTAAGTTGTGGTTGTTTTTGCAGTGCTGTGCCAGTACTGGCTATTTCTCAGCTCTGGTTCCTGTCGATTTCACACCAACCATTTGCTGGGACCATCTTACATAACAGAGGCCAGCAATTCCTCCTTGACGCTTGCTTTGAGCCTAGTAACTGGTGGGTGAACCTGCCTCTATCTTAGAGCAAGGCATGCAGCTTCCATGCAAAGTCTCTGTGTGATGGAGGCACCATGTCCCTTGGTAAGGTTAATGCTCTCCAACAAGTGCACACATTACGGCCAGCTGGCATTTCCCTCATTTCAACACCCACCAGACTGGTCTTGTTGCACCCCGTGTTGCCTGTTGTGTTAAAGAGCCCTCATGTATCAGCACAAGGGGGCTGTGTTTGATTCCCCCACCAGCATTGCAGGTTTAAGTTTAAACTTGTTTTAAAAAGTGCTTTCAAGAGAAATTCACAAAACAAGTCATGACACTATTGCCATTCCAGCTGAGGTGGAGTGGTGGCTTATTTGTAAGACCCACTTTTATTCCACACACATCTAACTGGGGGGTCTAAAACTAGCTACTGTCGGCTCCCTGTTTGGTTTAAGTAACCTGGTGCAGAAAATAGCCCCAGTTAAGACGGACAGTCCTTAGTATTTTTGTTTATTTTTTAAAACAAAATATGGATAACTTTCCTACTTTCTGAGTGCGGAGCTCCTGCAGGCAGCACATTTCAGTCAGATTAAAAGCGATGTTAGCTTTTTCCCCAAATGTTCTGCTTTGCCTGTCTAGCCCATTCAAATCCATCTGCTTCTCTGTCTGTGGAGACTACCCAAATCTCTCTGACCCTGGTGACTGTGCAGGACTGTAACTAGGCCAGAGCAAGAAGGGTGAAACCCCAGATGCTGAGGCTGGATCCAGCTCCCTGCGGCTGCTGGGGATGGATCCAGCTTCTTGCTGCCCCCAAGGAGCGGGGTCCGTCCCCTGTGCCCTCTAACATTCAGCACTGAGAGCTTCAGGCTCCACCTGGGGCTCACCGCTGCCTTCTGGCAGTGGCTGCAGATGGATCTGGTTCCCCACTGGCCCAGCAGCCGCAGGGAGCTGGATCTGTCCCCAGCCACCGCCGGAAGGCAGCTGGGGACAGATCCAGCTCACCACCACCTTCTGGCAGCAGGTGGGGACAGATCAGGCCCTGGGCTGGATTGGGGCCCAGGTCAGGGGAGGGGGCTGCTTGCCTCAGGCACCGGAATAGGTAGTTAGGGCCCTGCTGCTGTGTCAACCCTCACTTGCACTGCTGTACACATATCAGTTTTCCCCAGGCAGGTGTCAGTGGACTATGCTCATGCACGTATCCTTGGAGGCTGGTTCAGTAAAAGCAATTACCTCACCTCCCAGGTTGTGCTAATCTCCAGGGGCCAGCACGGCTCCAACGACCCTGCACACACCTTGGTGAGTTTATAGGTTAAACTCTTTGCACAGTTTTCAGCCAAGCTGCAGATCACAGGCCAGAGGCAGGCGGCAAGGCTGCGTTTCCTGCCAGTTAGGGCCTGACTGGGGGTGTTTTTATCACCATTCCCTTCCCATGCCACTAGTAATTTGAACCCAAGGCTGACGGGTCCGTTTCCGCTCCAGATCCAGCTTGTGTCATCCCTAGGGTGCACACTAGAGGGCAGTGCAGCACTGCTCCAGCAGCCCAGGTCTTCTGGGTGGGGGTGCCAGGCGGGGACTGAATTCTTGGTTCTCCCCTGGCTGTAGGGAGTGGACCGATGGGAAGTGGGGTGCACAGACATAGACCTAGGGTTTACACTTCTCCCAGTGGGGAGGGGAGGCCGGTCGTTATTGCTCCAGTAGTGCCTGTAGGTCGGAGAAGGCCGGATGCTGCATGGACCCAGTGTGGGAGACGGGGCCCTGGCCAGAAGTGCTTGTTGCCAGCTGTTGCAGCTCTGCAGTTGGCAACAGCGGTGGCTGCCTCCCTGCTGAGCCGTGCAGATCTTGGTGCCTGGCTGGTGCAGCTGGAGCCAGGATCTCTGCTCCCTGAGCATGCAGAAACAGCCCCTTCTCTCCTGGCTCTGGCTGGCCGCTTGGGTATGGTAGTGGAGGGTGGAATCCCCTCTCTGCCCTAGGGCTTGTCCCTCCAGGCCAGGCTGATGCAGGTGAGGCTCCAGGGGCACTGAACATATGTGAGCAGGGGAAAGCATCTAACCTCTCTGCACTCCTAGTACTGGGCCTGCATGAACCCATTGGATCAGTCTCCTTGGGGGGAAACTGAGTCACATAGCAATCTAGGCCTAAATGTCCAGTGAGTTTGGGCACTCAGGCTGTGGGCTGAGTTTCAAGGGGTGCTGAAGAGAGCTGAGCCTGCTCTGCTCCCCCCCCCCCCCCCCAGTAATCAGGCCTGGAGCAGGACACTTGAGGTTTCTGCACCCGGCCGCTCCTGGCACCCAGGCCCATGCTCCATTCTCAGCTCATGATGCCTGGCTGATAAGAGCCCTGGCAGAGAGCTGTGTGTGCGTGTCAGTGGAAACCCAAGTCTGGTCTGGCTAGGGGCCTGTGGGTGGAGAGGTGGAGAAAGCCAGCCTGCACCATGGTGGTTACCTGAACCATTCCATGTGCAGAAACTGGGGTTGCACATCCAAACTGGTTTCAATCTGGCCCCAGAGCCAAGGGGCAGGCCTGGTTCCCTTTGTCCAGCTCTAGCTATGTAAAATTTATAGCTGCTACTTCCTGGGAAAGGCAGCGGTCCTGATGTGGTTTGAATTATTAATATTGCCCATTGGCTGAGACTGCAGCATGAGCGTGGCTGATAACATACTGCCTGCAGATGGGTGGGGCTGTGGCAGCTAGGGAATTCCAAACACTGACACAGCAGGTCACAGGAGAATAGCCAATGTTCAGGACCAAACGTCATTTTTTCAAAGAAATCACCTTTGCCAAAAATGTGGTGACCTGCCCTCGCTGTCAATGAAAGCTGATTCGCTGTGACTCGCCGGACTCTGGGAGCTGAGGCTTTATGAAGAGCCTCATCAAAATGCAAACACTGGCTACCTTTCATTTATGCCCAAATTACTCCTGCTTTATGCTTATCCCAAACAGGTTTCAAACAAGAAGGGGGCCTCGCAGTGCAAAGAAGCACCCTGCTTTCCATGGGTCCAATTCACTGATGGCCTACACCTGGGACCACACTCACCCTAGTGCAAAGCAGGCGTCTGATTTTGCCCCTGCTGTGCACACATATAAATGAGCTCATGGCAGGGGAGGAATCAATCTCAGCAAACCTCACTGTGACGAGCAACATCCTGAGTCATTTATAAGGAGATGCTGGCGGTGCTGCTAGTGTGTCCAGGGCCAACAGCTGTGCCCACCTCTGGGGGCTTTGAGTCTGAGACCCTTTGCTCCTCTGGCATCACTGGGAGTCTCTAGCGTAGGGGTCTCAAACTCAAATCACCATGAGGGCTGCATAAGGACTAGTAGAGGGCTGTATGAGGACTGGTACAGTAGCCCAAGGGCTGCACCACTGAAACCTTTCCCCATACAACAATATTGCAAATATCAGTACCAGTAGTGTTGTGGGCCGCAGGAAATAGCTTTAGGGGCCGCATGTGGCCCCCAGACCACATTTGTTTTGAGCACCCTGCTCTAGCGGAACCAGAGAGTTGTCAGTTCCAGGCCCTGGTGACTCTTCCTTGGCAAACATCACTGCCAACACCATGGGACCATGCCCTTCATACAGGCCGTGGCTCGAGGGACCCCTTTGCAGGCCCCAAGCTCAGAGAGTGGACAGGAGAGGCAACCTGGCTTGCGCCCCTCAGGTCTGCTCCATGGTGCATGGTAGCAGGCAGCTGCCTCTTGCCCACACTCCCTCAGCCCCTGAGAGGGGCTTGGAGCCAAAGGACAGAGGAAAGTGCTGGCAACTGAGGGAGGGCTTCCTGGGAGCAGGACAGGCTGGAGACACCCCCAAATCTAGGCAGGAGTGGCAGTATAGCGTGGCAGTCTGGCTGATTCTCTGAGCTACCCAGGTCAGGGTGTTTCCTGAGCATGGCACAAGGGAGCAGTTCCTCCCCACCACCCACAAGTCTTCCCAATTCCCTCTTGCTCTTGGCAGGTGGCAAGCAAGCAAACACCTGTTTGGATGTGAGCTGGGTTGGGCCAGGGGTACCTGGAACTATGTGAGTGGAAACAGGGAATCCACAGGGACAGTTTTCCCAGCAACACTACTCCCTATATAAGGAGGCATTGGGGGCACAGCCTTTGGCTAGTCTTTCTTTAGCATACAGGGCTGGGAAGTAGTGTACTCATCCCAGGACAGGTAAGGGGTTGGTTTCCAGCATGGTAGGGCTGTGGTTCTTGGAGACCTGGCTCCTAACTGATGTGTCTGTGCACTTTGCAGTGAGGCTGGCTGGCTGGAGAGGAGCAGGAATCTGGGACTGTTGTCTGCTCCAGGTAAGTGTGTCCTGGAGACTTTTGGGCTTGAGAGTGAAGTGTGTAGGCATCTAGGGAGCATGATTCCTCTGCTCTGGCTTCCCCCTGCCCTGCTCTTGAGGGATGGGCTGATGAGCACTCCCTCACTGGTGTCTCCATATTCTGTCTGTGACATCATGCCTGGTTGCCCTAGAGCTGCTGTGATGTCATGTGTGGAGGATTCTGATGGAGGAAGTCCAAGGTCCCCTGTTCTTGTGGGTGTTTTAGTGCAGAGAGTTAGTGATGTGCTGGAGGGGGCTAGGTGTGTGTCTTGATGGGGCTGGGTGACAGTCCCTGGAGGGGGCTGGAGTCCTTTTCTGTGATGCCCCCTGCTAGAAGCGCCACCCATCTGAGAGCTGGGCTGCTAGCAGGGGACATTTACCGCGTCACGGCGCACGCGGTAATGGCCGTTCTGGATGGGATGCTGCGTGAAGCAGCCCATCTGGAAGGGGCCACACAGAAAAGGACAGCCCTGGCGCAGTACAGGAGGTACACGCTGGGGCGGGAGTAGCTGTGGGGGGGATGCTGGATCTACAAGGCCCCTGTTCCTGCCTTGACCTGGCTCTGCATGCTGTGTTTTGTGCCCGCCGCCTTTGCCTGTCTCTCAGTTGGCATTCGTCACAGCTGTGCTCTAGCCAAGTTGGCTGCCTTTGATTGTTCATTTGTTAACTTGCTTAGTCGGTGACTTTTTATCCCATGGTGCTAGAAGGAATTCCCGGCCTGCCTCTCCCTGCCATGCCGGGGCAGGGGGGTCCCCAGAGCTGCTGAGTGATGGGTGGCAGGCTTAACGCTATGTCGGCTTGCTGCCAATCCAGAGCTGAGGCTGTAGCAGGCGCAGCTCTCCTGGCTGCCTGCTCCTTGCCCTGGGGACTGTGTGGCTCCCCAGGGAGTAGCTTCCATGTATGTTGGAGTCTCTGCTTTTTGCCCCAGGAGAGGGGAAACGAAGGTGCAATGTGCTGCAGGCAGGTGCCTGTCACAGCCCACCTGCCTCAGTGCAACATGGCAGCCTGGACCCGCCTCAGTGAGGATGTGTCAGTCGGTAGCTCCCAGCTCTCCTGGGTGGGCACGCTGAAGGTCCTGACCCCTTCCCCCATTCAGAAACTCTGGGGCACCAGGACTCTCAGCCCCCTGTCCTCTGGGGGCCTGCTGGGGTCCACTTGCTGGCAAAAAGCAGGATAGACTTGTGTGGCTCAGCTTGGTGGGTGCAGGAAGGATGATGTATCTCTGCGTCTGCACTGCATGATGCTGGCAGGGGACCTTGGGGTTCAAGCTGCCTGGGCGGCATGGCCGAGTGCAGTGCTGGGAAGCCATGCTGCCCTGTGGGGCCATGGGGGGAGCTAGGAACAGCCCCAAGGACGTCCCGCCAGTGTCCAGGTGGGGCCTAGGGGATGCTAGGCCTTGAGCAGGGCAGGCTCACCTGCCCCTGTGTGTGGCATGGTCCTGAGCGCAGAGGAGCCGGCTAGGAGCCGGTCACAGCTTCCCTGCCCTGTGGCGCACACAGTGCCAGCCTCCAGCCAAAAGCTGTGTGTGTCACTCAATGCTGATGGTGAAGGTGCATGCTGGGAGAGGCTGGTCTGCCAGGTGTTGAGTAGAGTCCAGCAGGGAGGGTGGGACTCATAGCAGCTCAGCCCCAGGTGCTGTGATCCCACTAGTGAGGCATGTAACCCCACAAAACTCCATAATAGCCCCCCATTGTATGATCCAGGTGCTTCCTGCATTCTCCATCCTTGCCCTGGCAGGGAGGTAGCAAGAGGCATTTTGGGGCCCTACTGAGGACTCCCCATTGCATCCCACCCTGTACACAGCTGAGCTGCCTGCATTGTATGCACCCCCAACAACAGGTGCATCTTGGGGGAAGGCCCACTGCTAAGAGACTGGCACCCAGCTGGTCCAGCCCGTGGCCCCGATGGGGTGACACTGACTCCTTCCTGCTGCCCGCATCCCTGACCCTGACATCGCTTAGCCGAGTCCGGTGGCGCCTCTTGGCTCTGGCTGGTTCCCGGGGGCTCTGGATGGCCCAGGGAGGTGCTGGCTGCCTGTGGGCCCCCAATGCTGCCTGCCCCGGGGTGCAAGGGGCCCCTGAGAGTCTCCCCTCCCTGGCACCAAGTGGAGAGCAAAGGGCAGCTCCTGGGGGGTCTCTGCACCATGTGCCTGGGGAGCCCCCTGCACCCCATGCTCCCCCAAGCAGCCTGCTGGGCCCTGGCCCCTAGGGGCACGTGCTGGCCCGGGGCCCCCGGCGCTTGGCCCGGCCGCGGGGAGGGAAGGGTTAACCGTGCCGAGCTGGCGAGAACAAAAGGGAGCCCCACCGGCCAATCGGCGCGCACAGCTGCGTTTTGACACCCTCTGGTTGGCCGCGACGGGGCCAATGGCAGGTGGCCGCCGGCCGCCCGTCCGGCCCCACGTGGGGGAAGGAGCGGCCAGGCGGGTTTCTATTGGCTGGCCGGCGGCCCGTCCGTCGCTCAGGTTCGCGCACACGTCACCCGCGTCAATCAGCCCGGCGCGCGGTCGGGGGACGCCCCCCGCCCATTCCTCGGGGGCGGGGCCCATGCGCAGGTGGGGAAACTGAGGCAGGGGAGGGTCGCAGTTTCTCCCAGGGGTGGGAGCTGCCCCCTGCACTGGGGTGCGCCTGGGGAGTAAGGGAATGTCCCGGCTCCGCGTCTCTGCTGGAAGATGGGGTGGGGGCCCACATGGGGTTTGGGGTGCACCTCCCTTGGGCTTAGCTGGAGGAGCACCTGCCTGGGTCTTGGGGTGCTCCTGGTCGCACGTCCCCAGTGCTGTATTGGGTGCAGTCACTGGGCCCCTGCGGTGTGGGGATCGGGGGGCTAGGTCCCCAGTGCTCTCTGGCAGGTCGGTTGCAGCGGCACCGTGTCTGCTGCTGTGCTGTCTTCATGCTGCTGGGAGCTGACGGTGCTTTGGGATGGCGGTTCTCCGCCATGGTGTCGCAGCACGTGACCATCCCCACCCAACAGTGGGTGCATGGGGGAGATGGCTGGGTTTGGCCTGGGGTCGGGGGAGCTGGTGCGGGTAGTGGCATAGACGCAAGACTGAACTGCTGCTTTACAAACTCTCTTCTTTGGCTCCTGTGCTCACCACACCTGGGGGTCGGCAGGACCGGGTGTGTGTCTCGCAGCATGGCAAAGCTGGCAGCATTGGGCTCTGCCTGTCTCTGTGGATCACAAGGGCCTCTCCCTGTGGGACTAGCCTTTCTCCTGGAACCAGGCTTTGCATCTGGCTGCCTAAGAGGTGGATCTTCCCTTGGTGCCAGGCTAAACCTGGCAGTTCCAGGGGCAGGGGCAGATGTGGATTCTCGGGAGTCCACCAGGCCAAGCCCCCCCCAGGTGAATTCCTTGCCCTGCTGAGACCTGGAGAGCTTATCATCTGAGTGGAGACAGAAATCTCTCTAGTCTAAAATCCCCTGTAGCTTCTCACTGGCTTCACTTTTGAGCCTATATAAGTGAAACCAGGCTGGATCTGCTCTCTACACCCCTCTAAGCTTCGGACCTGGTCCCTGGGGCCCACTGCTGCAGCCCCTTGATCCTGCCTGCAGGGTTGTCTGTCTCTCCAGCTGTAGGCAGTTCCTCTGTGGAGGAGTGGGGGAGTGCACAGAATGGGAGACCTCAGGTCAAGCCCCCATCCATTTAATTGGGCCCTGCAGGAGGCAGGAGTGGATTGCAGCATCGGATCAATCCACCCCATCCTTGCAGAAAGAGAACAGCATCTCCTGGGCACTTTGACAAGGTGGGAATTTTCTGTAATATTTTTATCAATCCTGTGTGCCTCAGTTTCCCCCCGTGGGCTGTAGGACTGCTCTGTGGGCAGGTTGAGACATGGGTGTGGCCTCAGGCCCCATTTAAGTGGCGCACTAGTGAAGACCGCTGCAGAACCAGTCACAAGGATGGACACCTAGCAACCAGTGGGAGCTGGCTTTCCCTGCCTCTGTGGACGAGAGGCTCAGAGCTGGCAGCTGGAAGGAGCTGAGGCTCAGCCTTTCACCTGGAGTCAGCCAGGGAGAGGCCTGGACTGTGGTGCTTGCTGCAGTGTGGCTGGGCTCTAGGCTGACCAGGATGATCCAGATTTTACCCATCAGTTCTCTGGGGCTTCCTGGGTTGTGCCAGATGAACAATAAACTTGCTTGTCTTGCCAGGCAGCCAATGTCTCTGCAGTATGAGGTGCCTTAGTCCCTGGAGAGGGGAGATGTGTCAGCCAGGGCTTTGCTGAAGGGAGCTCAGGCAGGGCCGGGGGGCTGCAGGCCCAGAGGTCCAGTCTAAGGAAGTGATGAAGCAGGAGGCTCGCCCTTGAGGAAGAGCAAGACCCTGAGGGGCTCTGACCCACTGAAGGGGCCTTGCAGAGCCTGATCCAAAGCCAGGACTGTAGCCCAGTTCCTGACTCTATGCCACTCCCTGAGCAGACCCATCTTGCTTGGCCCAGCATGGTGCTCACACCAGCGAGGGAAGGTGTGACACGCTGTACCACCATGTAGCACCCTGTGATCCCTTGTTCATCACTGGTGGCTGTATTTACTATGAAGTAGGCCATGTATGATAGCTTATGTAAGGTCACAATCTGCTGAGACCTGTTCTGTCCAGTGGTCATATCACAGGTACATGTGATGTTCTGAGAGTGAGGCATGGGGGTGTTACTCAAAACATGTCATGGGTCTGAGATTCTCTACTGCTGTGGGGTGAGATGGGACCTGGGATCTCAGTTTCATGATAGCTGCACAAACTGCCCATAATGGGTCTGCACACAACCCCATTGGGGGATTGCTCCACCCTGGGACTCAGCAAAGCCTTCCAGGGCATGTCTGGGCTACTGTCAAAGGATATAAAATAGGGCCCAGCAGGATCATGGCTTGGCCTTTTTTTTTTTCCTCCCACCTGCACTGGAAGAAACGAATGCTGGGAAGAGGACGTCAACTGGAGAGACTGGTCCTGGGCTGATGGGGGAAGCCTGTGTATTAGAACCATAACATCAGCTGCTGGTCCTGAAGCCACAGCAGAGTTAAGATTTACAGTCACTCACCTTTCACTTTCTTTGGTAACTGACACTGACCTTTTATGCCTGCCACTTAGGATCATGCACCATGCTTCTGCAGCTAATAAACCTGCCTTAAATGTTACCTAAAATGGTCTGTTGGTTGAAGTGCTTGGGAAATCTCTGCTTAGGCTAGTGCTGGTGATCTCACACACAGGCTAGTGTTTCCACATTCAGGGAGGGTGCTGGGGTCAGCTGATGGGGGGGGGGGCAAGAATCTGGGTTCCTGCCCCAGCCCTGTGATCGCAGCAGATGTTGGGATGCTCAAGGGCCCCAGAAGGAGGGGGGGGCAGTCCATCCCCATGTAGTGATCTCCTGGATGCTGTCTGCAGGGGTCACTCGAATGTTTTGGAAAAACAGTCTGTGCTCTCTGCTGGGGTTTGTCCCCTCCACCTGGAGTCAGCTGGGCTATAGAAAGGCCTTTTCTGCCCACCCTGTCCCCACCCCAGTTTGTGCTCCTTGGGACAGGGACCCTCCCCTCCCCTTGACAGTGCTTTGCATTAGCCACTGGGTGCCTGAACCTGATGCTCTCTGGGAGCTGTGGCTGCCCAAGGAGTGAGGGGCCTACAGGCTGTTTTCAAATATGCCCAGGCAACTCTCTACAGGTTGAGTGCCTAAATCCCATGGGCAGCATGGCCTCAGGTGCTTGCTGTGACCCTGGCACTCTCCCCTCCCCCACAATCCTTGTCTGGGGCTGGTGAGGACTGTAGGAGGCCACTGTAGCCTAACCCACCAGAACCATTGTTGGACTGGCCAATGTGCCCCAAGCCAGGAGGCATGATGCAACAGTGGGGCACAAAGGGGGTTATGGGTATGTGGAACAGCAGCTCCAGAAGGGGGCTAACTCTGGCCCCATGTTCCTCCTTCTCACCATGCTGTCAGGGGTCACTTAGGCTTTGGAGCCAAGCTGATGCATCCCTGTGGTGATCTCATCTACCTTTGGGGGTTGTTAATGGGGGTTAGTCCAAGAACCCCTCCTGGAGCAGCACCATGGGCTGGGGGCGAAGCGTGGTGGCTGGCCCTGTGGTGCACAGAGGCTGCTGGGAAACTGGTGAAGTGGCAGCTCCTTCTGCAGCATTGCTCCTTGCTTGTCCTCCCCATCCCCATCACTTCTTCCACCTCTAGTGCTTGCCATGCTGTCAGCTCCTTGGGAGATGGGGGTGCATAGGATCTCTGGCTGATGGCCTAGATATCTCCACTTGGATGGGCACTTCCCTGTGGTTGTGTGGCACCCAGTGGTGTAGCAACATGGGGGCCAGGCACTGGGCTGCAGGGGGGCATAAGGCCAGCATGGGGGGGTGCCCCAAGGATCACAAATGTGGGCTTGGCTCCTGGGCACTTGTGGGTGCCAAACACCCTCACTGTATCCCTAGGGGCACCAGCCAGGGGTGCTTACTGCTCTCTGGCTCTGCTCCTGTCCATGCAGCTCTGGGTGCAGCGACGTAGGTGCTGGTGGGATGAATGATTAACATGGCCTTGTCCCCAATTTGTTTGTGGTATTAAAAACTAATTGCGCTCGGCCTGGCTTGTCATGTCTACCTGTGCCAGCATCACTTATTGATCAAAGTCAGGTGGTGCCACCATTTATCCTCAGGCTGTGTTTCCCATGATGCCTCATTTGTCTTGATCATAGGTCAGGTGCTTTGTTTTTTAACCCTACAGCATCCTGAGCATTACGTGCTGCCCCTGTTCTAAACAGGCTGTGCTCCAGGGACCTGGTGCCTCAAGCTGAGGGAGCGCTGCTAGCTCTCAGCACCAGGGCCAGGCTGGGGATTTGCTTGTATTGGGTGTGGTGGGAGGATACTGTCCTGGGACCTTGCCAGACTATGTAGCTGCCCTAGGCTGAAGAGAGCCAGCATCTCTGCCTGTAGGCGATTGTGTGGATTCTTGTGCCCACCTGTGATGGGGATGCCTCATTGTAACAGAACCCAACCCACATGCCAAGGAGCCAGTAGTGCTTCTCCATCACCTGTCCTGGGATGGGGCAGATCCAGGCCTGTGCTTTTCTTTAGTCTCTTTGGCTGGGTGGAATTAAGCTAAGCTGTTTATCAGGGTGGAGGGTCAGGCATGGCCTGGAGTCCATGGGGCAGCCCTGCTGGGCTGCAAGTTGAACCCCTGCCTTCTGTGCTGCCCCCTGCCCTGGGATGGGCTTGCTTTCCATTCTGCATGGAGAGATCCACTGTGGTTGGAAGGGAGGAAAGGAGACAGGACATTGGAGCCCTACCTCCCAGGAACCTGGTCTACTATTTCATAGAATCATAGGGTTGGAAGGGACCCCACGAGGTCATCTAGTCCAACCCCCTGCCAAAAAAAGCAGGACCACTCCCATTAGATCATCCCACTCAGGGTTTTGTCCAGCTGGGACTTGAACACCTCCAGAGATGTAGATTCCACCACCTCCCTATTTGCTCTGTGTCACTCTGTTAACATGGACAGTGCCTGCAGCCAGTGCTGAGAGAGGGACTGGTAGCAGTTAAGGGGTAAGGGCCAGCGTCCCCAGAACTAAGATTGCCCTGTCTGATCACCATAGGGTGGGAGGCCTGGGTTCCTCATCCTACAGGATGCCCACTTTCCATGCCCTCCCCCTTCTGAGGTGTGGGCAGGGAGGTCGTTGGGGTGGTAAAGGTGTGACCTTCAGGGGATGACTTGGGCTCCAGGTGGGGCTGTTCACCCAGTTGCCCATTGATGTTTGTGGAGAGGTGGGTCTGCCCCCAGCCTGCTGTCTCAGTCCAGTCTGAATATGATCTCAGCAAAGCTGGGATTAGAGGTCCTCACCTGGTCCATGTTCAGAGCCCTAAGAGGGCTCCTGCTTTCCATAGGGATAGGCCTGGCAGGGTACTGGCAAAGGACTTGTGTGGGGCAGGTGTGGGAAGACAAGCCAGCATGGCACCTTGCATTCAGTGTTCGAATTTGGGCAGCTGGGGACTCACTGTGGGCCTGGCCGTTGAGGCTTTTGGGGGCTGCCCCTGGGGCTGCCACTGAGTCACAATGTGCCCCTGAGCAATCAGAGTCCAATGAGGTGGCCCAGTGTCACCATCTAGAAAAGAGGGGGGTTGCATGCCAGGGTTTCCCCAGTGGCCCCCTTTGTCTGTCATCAGTGCACCCATCAATCTCACTATGCACTCCAGGACTTCACTGCAACAGCCAATGTATCCATTAACCCCCAGACTTGTCTGTCTGTCAGTCCCCTCCCCAGCACAGACGTTTGTGGTAGCTGCTGCAGGAGGAGTGGGAGTGGCAAGATTTGGCTCTCCATGGGCCCCCAGTTGGTGCTGGGCATCTGGGCTGCCTTGCGCCAGCAGCCGCTCCAGCTCCCTTCCCGAGTGGGGCCCAGCGGGCACAGGGCGGGCGGTAATTGCATTGGCTGCTGATTACACCTCACTGGTGCTGTGCTTGTGAGGAGAGCAATAAAACTGTGAATTAAGACATAAAGCAGAAAGTCATTAGCCAGCAGCTGTAGGGGGCTGGCTGGGATTTACGACCCCCGCACTGCTGGTGGCTCAGCTGGGAGTGAGGCTCAGCCCAGTTAGGCCACAGGGTGACCCCGGCCCCACACTGGTGGGGAAGGGGATGGGTTGGTGCATGCCAGCAGCATGCCACCTCCCATCTCTGCAAAGGCTTACACCCCGTGGCCCCTAGTGAGGCCCAGACCCTACTCTGCAGCTGGGGGGAACAATGGCCCCCTCAGACAAGGGGAAACAAGCACAGAGCCCCCAAGGAACCTGTCTGCAGCCACAGAGGGAGTGAATAGCAGATCTGGGACTAGAATCTTATACCACTGGTGGGGGCATAAGAGTTGGATCTCCCAGTGCTGCACTGGGGTGTTGCTGTAGCTGCTGTTTGGTCATCCCCGTCTGCACTCAAGGCAGGGCACCCCACCCTCTCCGTGATGACCCCCAACATGTCCCCCCATAGGGTACACCCCCCCTGCTCCTCCTGCCACCTCCCTAGTGCAGAGCACTCCCTCAGTCTTCTCCATGACACCCCCAGAGTATGGTATGGAGACCTTGGGCCCCTGTTCCTGTTTGCCCTGGGGGCCATCCCCTGTCCTGGACCTGTGATGGAATGAAATCCCAGCTCCCCAGCAACATTTCATATATTTATTCATAAGCCAAGTTATCAATAAAAAAGTTCCATACTAAAAGGCCTTTACATAGCGTTTGCTTCTCAGAAACCCGTTGTTTTTACCCTTTTTTTGTTGTTGTTTTTAGTGTTTACATTGAAAAAAAAAATCCCCTGGGCGCAGAACGGAACTTTACACATTTACAGCGTAGCGCAGCCACGGGGAGGGGTCACGGACGCTTGGGGAGGGTCCGGGGAGGGGACGTCTCACACACGTATCAGGGCTCTGAGTGTTGTTACTCTGAGACCAGGGCAGGGTTCAGGTTCTTTCACTTCTCTCTGGAGGTTTACATGTTCATGACTTTCTCTCCAGCTGAAGTGGGGTGTGGGAGGGGGTGGGGGGGCTGGGACGGGCCAGCGTCCCCCTGCCCCAGCGAGGATGCAGGCCCCCGACGGGAGTGGGCAGAAACCACAGACAGCAAAGTATTGCACCAGGGCAGAGGTGGGACAGGGTATATGATGTCGGCTCCATCATGGCTCTGGGAGACTGGGTGACCACCAGGCTTGGGGCAACATGGGGCCTTGGGAACGGCCCCTTGGAGGCCGGCTCTGGTCCTTGATTTGGTTGGGGGCAGGGGTATCCACTCAGTGGGTCTGTGCCACCTGGGCGCAACCTCCCTGCAGCACTGGGCCACCACAGGGTGGTGGTGGGGAGGCAGCCCCTGGGTAGAGGAAACGGATGTCTGCACGTCACCCCCCAAGGGATGGGTTCAGGGGCTGGCTCCCCAGTGACAATCTCAGTTCCAGGCATGCATGGGGGTGGCACTTTGGTTTGTCACTCTGGCTCACATGGCCTGCCAGGAAAATGGTATCTCGGCATGGCGAAATGCTTTCTCCTTACCCACCTGTCCCAGGCACCTTCTCTCAGCCCTAGCCCCAGCCCCCCACTCCCCCCATGCTGGCAGCCACATAACCAGGGCAGCGACCTCGAGTGCACTGAAGGGCAAAGAGGCCCCTGGTTCCAGATGGGCCCCTGCCAGGGCACAGGAGCAAGCCAGACCCCCTCATCTTCTCCTGAGAGAGTTGAAGCTTTGTTTGGTTTCAATGGACGAATGGGATTTAGAAAAGAGACAGGGGCTTGCCCAGCCCTGGCTAGGAATGGGGGTGGGGCCATCAGGCACCCCCATCCATCCATGTGCAGATACCCCCCACCCCCTGTCTGCACACAGCCATACTTGCCGGCTTTGCGTCCCAGGGAGACGCATAGTCTGGCCCTTTCTGCTTGGGCAGGTGTGCACAAGAGCAGCTGGCTGGTGCATGTGGCCGGCAGGCGGGCATCTCTTTCCTGAGGGGAGTTGGGAACCTGGTGGGATCCCTGTGAGTGCGGCCTGGCCTCGCCGGCCTATCTGCTAATTATATATATACTTTTTCTTTTCACCCGTCCCAGGGCATGTTTCCCACCTGGCATCTCGCCGGGGTCACTTGCATTGGAATCAGAATACACCAAAGGACCAAGGCAGCACATCCTAGGGGGTTTATATTACACAGTCCAGCCAGGGGCTGCGGTCCAGTCTCCGGGCAAGAGCACGCCCTCCTCCTGGCCCGGCCTCTCGTCTGTTCTGTCCTTATGTACAGAAATCCCCAGGTCTCCTTGGCCTCAGCCAAGCTGAGACAAACAGTGCATGTTGACTGCCCTCTCCCACCCCCCCTTTTGTTTCTGTAGGTTTCTCTGTTTTCCATAAAACTTCCCAGAAGAAATACAATATTTACATGAGAAATAAATAGAATAATACACCTGATTCTGCTTTACCTGCTGGCAAACAGTCAGAGGTACTAGGGAAAGTATGGCTTGAATTCGAATCCCTCCACGCCTGCCAATGGGCGGGAGAGCTCTGCGGGTGGGTCTCTGGAGAGCCAGGCCAGCTCTGCCCCCCGGCCAGGATCCAGGCACCGCCAGGACCATGCTGCTCTGGGGTTTTTGCATAATTACCAGGCCTGGCTCCAGCGGGTGGGGGGTTCTTCCCAATGTTGCCGCAGCCACTCCCTCGGCCTGCCCACCAGCAGAAGGGAGGCAAAGAGCTCCAGGGTGCCCAGCCACTCCTGGCCCCAGAGCTGCCGGCGGGCAGTTGAGGTTCCCGCCTCCTTTCCCGTTTGTGTTTGCCGGTGGGTGGCTGGGAGGGAGTGGTTCAGTTCTGCCCCACAGCGGGTCAGCACAGGATGGGGACACCATCAGCAGTCACCAGTCGGCCTGTGGTGGGGTCGTAGGTCCCTGCTAGGTAATAGAGGTCCTGACGGTCCTGGTACTTCTTGTTCTTGGTCAGTTGTTCGTAGTGCTCACGCCCCACCACCTGGCACTTGTGAGAGATGGTCTGCACATCGTTCTCATCCTCGTGGCATGACTGGTACAGTGCGTTCTGTGGGCAGAGGGCAGGCTCAGAGTCAGGATCCCCCTCCAGGGCTAACTAAACCCCAATGCAGACAAAGAGTGTGAGACATGCTAGGTGCACCATGGCCACCTTGCTCTGAGTGCAGCCGTTGGGTTCTCTGGGGTGTTGGTGTGTGTTAGCGGGGTGACTTGGGGAATGGCCTGACTCGTGCTTGTCCTCAAAGCAACCCTGGTCATGCATCATTTGCCCAGTGCCCCAACATTTCTTGGATCTGGGCCCGGCTGCCCAGTGGGCCCCCCCCCCATTTCTTGGGTCTGTGCCCAGCTGCCCAGGGTCTGTGCCTGGCTGCTTATCCCCTCACCTTGCCATCACTCTGCCTCTTTCCCAGCTTGGTTTCCTCGGGATGGTAGAACCACTTCACCTTCACCACCATGTTGCTGCCCCATGACTCCCACATGCTCTCAATGCGCCCGATGTAGGGCAGGTTGGGCCTTCCGGCCGAGAGGAAGACAGCACAGTCACCGATGCGCAGAGTCTCCTTGCCCCGCACAATTGCCTTGTAGAACAGCTTCCGCGCCTTGCCCTTCATGCCCCGTCTCTGCAAGGGGATGGGGACACAGTCAGGGCCTGCAGGCACCTTCCTGCCAGATCCTGGCCCTCCCGTTCCACACCGGCCTCGTGGCTTGGGCCAAACCAGTCCCTACTCAGGGCAGTGACCAAGCCCAAGCAGCAGGGAGTGCCATGGCTGGGATCACGTCATAGCGGTGCCAGTCTGTTCCAGCAGCTCTCAACCCAATAGTCCCTGTTAAGGGTGTGCTCTGACTCCACCCTACCTGCTGGGACTTCTCCCATTGACTCCATCAGAGCCCATCGGCTCTGACTCCACTCCACTTCAACTCCTCCCATTGGCATCACTGTAACAAGCTGAGGACAGTGACATGGGAAGTTTCTATTTGCCCTGTCCCTAAGGCTTTCCCTTGGGGGTGGGGCCAGATATGCTGGGGTGGGGCCAGACATACTTGGGTGGGACCGGATATATGGGGCAGAGCTGGATGTGCTGGGGTGGGATCAGATGTGCACGGCAGGGCCGGGTGTACTGGAGCAGAGCCAGATGTACTGGGGATGGGGCCGGATCTACTGGGGAGCAGCCAAATGTACTAGGGGCAGGGCCAGGTGTATCAGGGTGGGGCCAGGTGTTCTCGGGGTGGGGCCCGATGTACCAAAGCAGGGTTGGACATACCTGTGTAGGATTCCCTGACCATTTCCAGAGTTGCCGTGCTGGCAGGAAAGCGGAGATCTTTGGCCGATTTTCCACCGACGGCAGCCGCTGCCTCCGGGAGAACTCTTTGGCTTTGGAATAGCTCAGGGCCTCCTTGCGCTTCAGTTTGGCCTTGGCGCTAGCAGCAGCTGCCTTGGCAACAAAGCATCTCTGCGGAGTGCTGCTCTTGGAGCGCAGGGCCTCAGACTGCGCCAGCAGGGTCGGCACAGGATGGGTCAGGCAGGTCTGCAGCAGCAGAGCAGAGTCCTCGTCATCAGAGCTATAGGAGGAGTCCTCATTGTCTGAGGAGCAGAGGCTGGAGGTGGAGATGGAGCCGGAGGAGGAGGAGGTGGATGAACCGGAGGAGGAAGATGAGACTGAGAGGCGCGTCATGAAGCGTGAGGGCACGTTGGCGCCCAGTGCGCCAGAATCCTCATCCTCGTCGGAGTAGGAGCTGTGGCAGTCACTGTCGCAGTTCAGGGCGTAGTCGGCCTGACCCGAGTACTTGCGCAGGGTCAGCCCCATGGGCAGCTGGTGCAGGGGAGACCGCCCCTTCTTGTCCTTGCCCACCAGAGTTGGGTGGGTATAGCCATGGCTGGGCAAGGGCCGCTCCAGCTTAGGCCCAAAGCCCTTGTCGCTGATCAGCAGAGCTTTGCAGTTCTTGTTCTTGGGGGACATCACACCTTCATGGTCCAGCTTGACCAAGTACTCGCTACCAGCTTTCCTTCTGCCCCCCTTGCTTGACTCCACCTCCAGCCGCTCCACCTTCTTGGCTCGCAGGAGTTTCTGGGTGCCTGGTAACACTAGGCCAGTGCCAGCCCCAAAGGAGGCGTAGGAGCTGGCAATCCTGCTAAAGGAGTCAGCTCCGAAGCCGTTGCCGAAGATGGGGGTGGCCACGCTGTGTACGGGGAAGAATGCCTCTTTGGCCCGCAGCTTCTTGCTGCTGCCATTGAACTGGAAGAGGTTCTGCAGCATGGCTGGGTTCTTGCTGGCCCCCTTCCGCTTGGTCTGGGACACTGCAGACCAGCTCAGCAGGGGGCTGCTGCGCCGGCCCAGGAAGTGATCAGCTGGCAGCAGCGCCTTGGCACCCATGGCTAGCACGTCAGCTTTACCTGCCGATGAAGGAAGCTGCCAGGTCAGGGCCAGGGCTACAGCGGAGCCAGGCTCCCAACCCACAGCCTGCCCTCTGTCCCTCTGCTCCAGATGTATGACCCTGCCAATTGTGTTCTTGAGGTGGGGACAAAGGGGACATGGTGCCAGCAGGGTGTGTGCATCATCCTTCCCCACTGGCCATCAGTCTGACCCGCATCCCCTTGCTAGCCTTGCCCTGCCCTCCCCACACCTCTGTTGGTGGCCCTCAATCCTGACCCACAGCCCCATAACCCCAGTCCTATGTCCCAGGTTGCTTTCCTCTGCAGGGAAGAGTGTTGTCCTGCCTGTAGTGGAGACAGACCCTGGCCTGTTGGGAGGGAGTGCCCTGCCCCCAGGTCTACCTACCTCCTTTCTCTTTGTTTGATGCTTTCTTGCTGGAGCTTTTGGTTGGCTCAGTGCTGTCACGCCCATCTGCACGCAGAGTGGGGGCTGCCTCACTGGGCGGGGGGGCCTCGCTGGAGGACCGCTTCGTCCGCCGGGACGTGCTGGAGACCAGCAGAGCTGGAGAGGGCTCTGTGCCTGTCAGCACATTGAGTGTCATGGCTGAGGAATAGGCTCACACCCCACATCCAGCCACCCCTGCAGTCAGATGGGGCAGCCCAGGGGCAGGGAGACCAGGGTGAATCTTTTCCCTGCCCCCCCAGCAGTGGGAGGTAGGTGTTCTGCACCCCACTCCCGCAGACCCAACTTGTGCTTCCCTGCAGGTTGCCCTACAGCCCCTCCCTCCCTTGGCCCAGCTGGGCAGCTCACATTGGATCTTGTAGTCTGGGGGCAGCAGACGGATGTTGGACACCGCAATGTGGCCCGTGTCTCCGTCATCGAACTCCACCATCACTGAGTCCTCTTCCTCCTCCTCCTCATCACTGGAGGGACCTGTGGGGGACATGCTGTCACTGCATGTAGGCACGGGACTCCAGCACTGGGGCCGGGGTTCACCCCCTAACAGCACAGTCTCATTCCCCAGGGGACAGGGTCCCAGAGCATCCCTGCAGACAGGCCCTGGTCTGCCAGATCTGTGAAATGCTGAACAGCCAGAGCCGGCAGGACCGGGAGAGGGAGAGTAGGAGATGTTTTGGGGGAGGGTGGAGCAGGGGTAGACCTGTGCTGTCTGAGGGGCTGGACAGAAAGAAGGGCTCCTGGTGAGCTGTGCCTAATGACATGGATCCCAGAAAACGGCAGAGTGACCCCCCCCCTCCACACGCAGCTCTTCTCCTCCTCCTAAGCCACTTTGCCAGACCCAGCTGGTGCATAAAATGGCTGTTGGCATCCGCAGCAAGAAGGACCCCAGCATGGGCATCTCCGGGCCACAGTTGCATCTGCAGGCAGCAGAGATTCCCTCCTCTAGCCAGGCCCATCCCCAGCTCCCTCCCATACCTCAAAACCACCCCATGTGCCCCTACATACAGCCCCCTTGCCCTGCCCCATCAGAAGGGCCATGTCCCTGGCAGACCTTAGCTCCTGGCTCTATGCCAGGGCTGTGACAGACCTATGGCTGGTCTCCTGTTGCTGCCCCTGCTCAGGACCCCTCAGTTCTGCATTTCTTAGCTCCTGGCCAGCACCCCTGTGCTTCTCAAATCGCCTGAACAGCTCCTCTCCCGCTCCCTGAGACATGCACCCATGTCCCGGCCCTGACCACAGCCATCTCCACCTGCAGCTGAGGGTTCTCACCTCGCACAACCGTCCCTGGGTACAGGCAGCGGGACTTTTGGCTCCAGTACGCACAGACCCTGGCACCTGCTGGGAGATGGTGGCTGGACTGGGGTTTGGTGTCCAGCACCTGGAAGGAGACAACAGCATGGCTCACCAGGGGCTCCTCTGCACTGCCTCTGTCCAGGCAACAACCTGCTCCCCAAGATCAGGGCTAGCTAGTCCTTCCAGCTCCACCCCAAGCCCCCCAGCACCTCCAGTGGTACAACAGACCATGTCAGTGGCTAGCCAGGGGTGCCATATCAGGGCTGCTCCCCTAGCCTGGCTCCCATCACCCCGCTAGACCCGGCCCATCGTACACACTTGCCCGTGTTTGCCTTGGCCAGGCATTTGTCGGCTGGCCCTTCCTGCCTGTGCTTTGAAGCTGGTCCTACCCAGATGGCCGGGACCAGCTGATTGTTTGAGGCAGGTTGGTTCCCTCCCCAGGGGGCTCTGAGCGGTGTTTACCCATGGAGAAGGGGCCACTCACAGCTTCCTGCAGCAGCTGCTCCAGCGAGTAGATACGTTGGCGGTTTCCTCTCTCCCCCTCAATCACGACGCTGTAGCTGCATGGGGCAAGTCAGTGACAACACAGGGGTCAGGCCGGCACAGCAGGAGGAAGGAGCTCGCCCCGCTCCGCTTGCCTCTGCTTTTGGAGATCATCCAAGACGGGGGATGTGCGATGTCCGGGCCGAAATGCTCTGGGAGGGCTAGGCGCTGGGAAGGGCCTGGCTGGCAGTTGGATGGCAGTCTCTGGCCACAGCCTGGCAAGCAAAGGGCCTCCAGCCCAGTACCATTGCAAGTGGGGTAAGCCAAGGGTGCGGGTGCTGGGACTGGACTCACTTCATGTTCCCAAAGAATAGCTGCATTCATTTGACTGCCTGTGAGAGAACAGCTGGGAGAATCCAAAGGGGCCCCGACCTGCTGGGCCAAGAGGGTGACACTCCCTGGGAAGCCAGGGGCATGATGGCAGTCTGCACAGGGGCTATCTGTCTGTCCATTCATCTCCTTGCTCAACACTATTTCAGGTTCTCTCCTCCCACTCTCGCCACATCTCCCCCCTGCCCCTGGGGTCCTTACATGTCTGGAGGCTGAAGGGTCTTGACACTCCCAGCATAAAGCAGACTGTCTTCTTTGGGGATCAGCACGCGCAGGCCATCCCTGAGGTCCTCCTTGTGAACAGTGCAGGAGTGTGCTGTGGGGGAATGTGGAGCATGAGTCCCCTGGGTGGCTGGCCGCTGCTTCTTATTAGAAAGGAGCTGTGGGCGTGCCATGCCTGCCAATCCAGGGATTGAGCCCTGGGAGAGGAAATTGGATTGAACCTCATGGGCCCACTCTTGGGAGGCATTGGGGAACCTGAAGCACAGAGTGACACAGTCACCATCCATCACACAGGTGGAAAACCCAGAAGTCTTGATGCCTCTGCCCTGGATCTACCCAGGCTGGGTCCATTTGTCCTGCATCCCAGGCTGTTTGTTGGATAGCAGTGGTATCTTCTTCCCCCCCTTGGCTGACCTTAGCCCTGCCCTGGGTCACCAAGCACCCCTCACCGTGGGCTGTGCTCTGCTCAGCCCCCTGCTGAGAGCTCTCTTCCTCTTCAGAAAAGCTGCTGTTGTCATCGAACTCGAAGTCGTCCTCCACGGCAAAGCTCTCCAGCAGCTTGCTGACCGCCCGCCCCTTGCACTGTGGGGACAGGGCGCCAGAGTCAGTGAGCAGCTCCTGATCAGGGGCCACCAGCGAGCCCCTCAGCCCTCCCCAGCCTCTGGGTACACCCTTGGCTCAGGCAGGCCTTGAACCCGGCATTCCAGCCCTCCACCCCGTGGCCAGCTCAGTCTCTCCAGACAGTGCTTTGCTTGTGGGTCCCTGGGTGGGGCAGCGAGTGACTATCAGATGGGTATGCAGGCCCACATGCTCTGGAACAGGGATCCAGCCTCAGCATCTCACCTCAACTGTGGCCAACTGGGCAGGGCTTGACTCCGGGCTGGGCCCCTGTGCCTCAGACTAGGAGTCGTGGGGGCTGCCGCTTGGGGAGGGGGTGATGGGGGAAAGGTGGGAGAGGAGTTGCTGCAAGCGGGAGCAGGGCTGGCAGAAATGGAAAGGGAGCCATGCTGCCCTGCCAAGGGGGCAGCCTGTCTGGGGCCTTTACCTGTTTGGTGGCCACCTTGCTCTTCACCTTGCCCAGCTTCTTGCCTTTGCTGAGGATGCTCTTGGCATTCCTGGGCGAGAGGGCCAGGGCTAGTCCCCCGTTCTTTCGCTGTCAGTGGGGTGGGGGAGCGGGAGTTAGCACAGGGCTGGCTCCTGCCTGCGCCCCGCCCTGACAGCACCCCAGAGACCCCCAACCTCAGCCCCATCCCACTGCCTTGCAACATGCATCATGCACCCTCAACAGGTGCCCCCACCCCTCCCCACTCATCATCCACCCAGCCCTCCCTTGCAAGAGCCCTCGGCCCCCCCCCGGGAACCCAATCCCTCCCCCCCCCCCCCACCAGGGGCGGCGCCCCCCGGCCCCCCCCCCCGGGTTCCCCCCCCCCCCCCAGCACTCACCCGCAGGGCTGACTGTAGCACCTTGCTTTTGCGGGTGGCTTTTTTCAGGCGCTCGCTGGAAATCTTCTCCCCATCCTCCCTCGATGCAAAGGGGCTGTTGGATGCCAGGCCACCAGGACTGGATGGTACCAGCTGCCGCAGGCTCTCCTTGGGCTTCCCCTTCAGCTTCTTCTTGGCAGCTCCCTCACAGGGACCCGTCTTCCTCCTGATGGGCAGTTTCTCCAGCTTTGCAGTACCAGGCTCTGTGCCAAGTTTCACTGGGCGCTGTTTGATCTTGACTTCACCCTCAGGGCTGGAGATTCGACAAGGCCCTGCAGGGAGAGAGGGAAGGGAGGGACGGCTTAGGCCAGGGCTCCCAGTGAGGTTTCGTCCCAATGCACCAGCTTGCCATGAATCACGGGCCCAGTGATGGCACCAGGGCCAGCATCCTTGGCCACTTGTGGATGGTGTCCTTTGCGCCTGGAGCCCAGGGGATGCTCTTGCCAGCTGGGACATGGTGAGGCTCAGGCACGATATTTCCAGCAGAGCAGTGGCCAAGCAAAGAATCTGGCTCTGCTTGCTGTCTCTCCAGTTGTGGATGGTACCAGCGTTGGATGCAGCATGGGTGGTACCAGTGTGCTGTCCCTCCTCTGGGGTAGCCTCCAGAGCCAATCCCCCGTTTGGCAGGGTCTGCACAAGGGGCCCCCCAACCCTGGGCTCCTTGCGCCAATTCCCAGTACCCACAGCCTGCCCTTCCCATTACCTAGCAACCCCTGCCTTTCCTTTTTCTTCTTCGCCTTCTGATTGGCTTCCATCTTCACCACGGAGGATGGAGAGGGCCCGACTACAGCGGGGGGCACCGAGAGGGGCAGGCTCTCGTCTGGTGACAGGGTGGCACCGTCCTCGCTCTCATAGTCTGCATCTGCAGGGGGACAGCAGGTCAGGAGGAGTGATGAAGAGATGGGGAGGGTGAAGGAAGGCTGCAATGGTGGCACAGAGGGGTTTATCCTGACTCAGCCCCTCCTCTTCTCTGCCCTGCTCAGCACTGAAATCAGTGTGGGCTAGTATCCCACTTCTCTGATCCCAGTGCACTGGCCAGCTGGCAGGCTGGACTCCTCATGACAGAGATACAGCCATGCTGGGCTGGGTGTGGTTTGCTGGAGCCAGGCTCCCCTCAGGACTGAAAGTAGGGCTGGCGCAGAGTCCTGGATTTCCTCATCTTATCTGCCCTTCCTACTTCTCTGCCCCTTCACCCGGGGCACAGGGAAGGTATTCCCTGGGGGTGCCACCTCCTTCTCCTTTGCAGTATGCACTTCCTGCCCCAGCTTCCTCCTTCCTGCCCAGGCGGCCCCTTCTTTGTTCTGTCGCCCAAAGGGCTTTCGGGGAGAGGAAGCCGAGGATTTTTCCCAGTCTTGTGTGTCAGGGCCTGGCTGGCTGATAGCCCTGCCCGGGAATGGCAGGGTTGCCCTGGGGGCCTCAGGAACCTGCCTGAGGCCAGGCGGCCAGAGCTATTTTTAAATTTCTCCTCTCACAGAGTTTCCTCCCTGTTGGCCAGACCCCTCCGATCCCCTTCCAAGTTGCTGCAGGTTTAACTTTCTTCTCTGTGCATGGCCCCCATTTACCCTGCATGAACGCCCCATATACACATGCCAAGGGCATGCCCGGAACAGGCAGGTCTCACAGCAGCAGCAGCAAGGGGGAGGCAGCCCCAGAGGCACATACCACGGCCCCCGGCCATTCCAGCAGTGCTTGGCCCATGCCCTCCCCCATGCCCGTACCTGCACCAGCTGCCCCTGGGCTGGGGGAGGCTTTGAAGTTAGCAGCCTCCCGGCTGGCCAGATCCTGCTGTAGGTACTTGGTGGAGGCTGTGGCTTTGGCGCTCTTGGCCCTGGAGAGTTTCTTCTGGATTCTGCCACCCGGGCTAGGCTCTTTCCTGCGGAAGGGGCTGATGCCTGGTGGGAGTCCTTTGCTCTTGACTTTTTGCTTCAACTGGGAGACCTTGTGTGCCACCTTGGAGGCGAGTTTGCTCTGGGAGCCACTCTTCTTACATGGCCCCTTGTCCTGCACGGCCCAGGCAAAGCTCTTAGCAGGCACGTTACACCTTCACAACGCGCTCCCCCACAGTAATCTGGTACTGTTAGCAGGATGGGGGCAGGGGGTTGGTTTTTTTCCCATAGCGCAGTCCTAGGAGAGAAGCTGGGCTTCCTGGGGTGCTAAAATGAGTCTTGTATGCCCCCCTACCCCCCAGCCTGGCTCCTGGCTATGACAGAGACTGAGACAAAGCCCATGACTCTCAGGGACTGGTTCCCAGGCTCCCCTGGTGAGCAGGGGGCCAGACTGAGCCCCACATGTGGGGTAGCGAAGGATGCTCGGGGAACCAACTTATTAAGCATCCTGCCAGAGGCTGCTGTGTGGGTAAGGTGGCACAGCTGCTCCAGAGCCAGAGGCTCCGTTCATCCTCCTGCCTTCCCCTGCCAGCACTGCAGGGATGTCCCCGGTGTGAGCCAGCCGGCAGTGCAGGGCTCACCTGTGTGCATGTGAGGCTGCTGTAGGCCTCCTCAGCAATCCTGCTCCGTTTCTTCTTGGGCTCCCCACTGCCCCGCAGCTCTGCACACAGGAGGGACAGGCTGGTCTTCACAGCCCTGCAAGAGGGGAAGAGCCATCCTCAGTCAATGGGCATTTCGAGATGCTGGCCTTGTCCTGAGACCCTCCCCTGGATCTCCACCAGAGATCCTATCTGCTGCCAGCCCTACCCTACTGGGAACTATGCCCTACTGCCAACCCCCACCCCAGGAACAGGGCCCCACTGCCAGCCCTGTCCTGCTGGGATCCATGTCTTGCTGCCTACCCAGTTGCCCCAGGAATCAAAGTGTACTGCCAACCCCTCGCTCAGTGTCATCCGCAAGTAGAATGGGCTGAGCCCATCTTCCCAGTGACACACCCCTCAGCCATGTCCTCTCCAAGAGCACCTGCCCCCCAACAGCCACGGAGCAGTGAAAACCTTGAATGCATTCAGCACCAGGCAGCCTATGGGAGCTAGGGAGGTTATGGCTTACCACGACCCACACTCGACCTGGCCCCTTTGCCCACAGCCACGTTCTATGGGGCTAGGGCCTGTGGCAAGCAGTTGGTGATAGGCAAGGTCCAGAATGGCTCCAAGCTCCCACCCAGCCTGGCTGTGAAGAATGGCACAAGGAGTCAGACTGCCTGGGTTCTCGTCCCACTGACATGACTGGGGCCGTGTTGCCCACTCACTCCCTTTCCATTGACGTGCCTCGGCACACCGGGGGAGATGGGAGGCAAAATCCGAAATGGTGCTTTGAGATCCTTGGAGGAAGGGGCTGCAGGGACAATGGCGTGTTACTGCCCTTCAGCCTCCAGTTGCCAAGCCTATGTCCCTTCCTTCCCAGGCAGGTGCATTATTTTGCTGGGAGCTGCATGGGGCTCCCCCCACCTGACAATGAGGACAAACACATAGGCTGCAGCTGAGGCAGGCCAGATCCACCCCTGCATCTGCTCCCTCGCTGGGGGAGGGTATAGGAAGGGGGGGGGTCTCTCCATGGGACATTCCTGGGCTTTTCGTGCCTTCCTGCCACATTCCTCCAGAGAGCCCCAGAGGCGGCTGCTGCTGGAGCTAATTAACACAAGGGGGAGGGGGCGGGTGCCCGCTCTATGGACAATCACCTCTTTCACCACAAGTCCCCAGCTGTCAGGCTGCTTTATGGGCATGGGGGCTGGCAGGGGTACGGCAGTTCCCCACATAGGGCTGGCCTGGCTGGACAGATTAACCCTGCCAGCTCCCACAGGGGGTTTCTGTTGGCGACGAAGGGATTCAGGGGACATGAGGATCATCAGTGGTGAAGGGGACTAGGGAGACCCACCCCCATTCCTCGCCCAGCTGGTGTGAGCTGCACAGGTGCCGCCCTCCTGGGGCTGTGGGCATTTATTATTGGTAAATTGCTTTGGTCTTCACAATGTAGGAAAAAACCCAGTGCAGGAGCAGCTGGGTGTGGGGGAGGCAGGTGACAGGTTCAGAGGGTGTCAAGTTCCCCCTCCTGCACTGAGACGGCAGGGTTGGTGCACGGAGACCCTGGCCTGGGGGACATCAGAGCCAGCCCCAAAAATACACCCTGCCCCCAGCATGCAATCAGCAGGCTCCTCCCTGAGCCCCCTGTGTGCCACAGAACATGAGGGCTCTAGCACCCGCCTGACTGGGACCGCCCCATGGACACTGCAGTCCCAAAGGGATGGGTGAGACCATTCCCTTCCCCGCCACTTTCCCACCCCGTTCAGTCTTTCCCAGGGCAGCTGCCTCCGTCGATCCCAACACTCCAGGGTCCCAAGGCCTGCTCCTCTGCCCTGGAGGTCCAGCCCCCCAGGCAGCTCCTCTGGCACACTCCTCAACCTTTTGCCCCAGCACCCTTCGATGACCTGGCGCCCAGTGTCAGTCCCATGCGTTTCTTCCAGGCACCGGGAGGGAATCCCCAGCTACCCAGAGAGCTTCAGACAATTGCTGGGGAAGATGAGGAAGGGAGCGAGGGATGTGCCCAGCTCCTCAGGTCATTGGCCACGGCTCTTGGGTCAGCCAGGCAGGAGCAAGCCAGCCCTCCTGAGAGGGATCCCAGGCCCAAGGCCATGACATTGCTCCAGGGAGTATCTGGCTTTGAAGGCTGAGGAGGCAAGAATGTTGGTGATAGGATGACGGCCAAAGGGCTGGCATTGCAGCTGGTGGAGGAGTCTTCGCAGAAGGGCTGGGCCTGCGTATGGCACACAGGGAGGGGCAGGGTCAGCGGACAGGCTGCAAGCTCGCTGCCTGTGGGGGTATATTTCCTATGCCAGGGAAGAGCAAGGCTTTGAGAAGTGAATGCACCAGGGTGCGTCTGTGTAAAGATGTGCACATGCGTAGGCTTCTCAGCAGCATGTGAGCCAGGGGTACAGGTGTCAGCATGCTGGGCACACTGGAGTGCATGCATGCGAGCCCACAGCAAGTCCATGTGCAAATGCATGTCCCTGGTGTGAGATTGAGAAGGAGGCAGGTCTGGCCAAGCAGAGGACTGCAAGATTGTGCATTTGTATAGGCATGCATTGGAGCACACAGACACATCTGCATGAGGATGAGCATGCGTGCCTTGCAGCACACATGCATGAAATCATGCCAGGCTGTGTGGATGCAAGAGTGGCAGGGACATGGCTGCCTGTAGGCACCACCTGGATACATGGCACAGACCCACCCAAGCTTCTTGTTGGCTACTTTATCAGCAAAGCCAGGAAAGCAGCCATGCCATTGGCTCAGATCCTGCACCAGGGAGGAGCCCCTGACCTGGGACCCACCATGGCATTTTCTCCCCCAGATAAAGCTGGCAGTATAGCATGAAGACCTGCTGCAGGCACATTGCATATGGTAGTGGAGGGTGGCTTGGGCATGTTGGGGCTGTGCAGGGCTGGCTTGTGGGTGTAGGGCCCTCCTCCCCAGTAGCTGGCTGTGGGTTCATTGGGCTGGATCTCATAGGGCTGCAGGAAGCTGCAGAGGTTTGAGGGGCAAGGAGGCAGAGATGGCTCCTCTTTCTGGCTTGTCTCCATCATGGGGAGGGAGCAAACTCAGTTGTCCAAATAGCCCAAGAGAATTCCCACCAGCCATATGGCCAAGCCATGTTGCAACCCTAAGCCAACACTAACTGCTTTTTCTTTTTTTTTTAACTCTAACCTTCACTACATTCGCTAATGTTTTGTGACATAAAACCTAGAGATTAATTTTTTTTCTCTGTCTTAATTGAAGGAACCATTTAGTGCAGATTTAACTATTATTACCAAATCATCAGGATTGATGCACTGCACACACACTCCAATCATGTTTGGACTGGCGCTGAGGATTTATGCAAATGGGCCTGCCGGGAGAGGCAATTTGTAGCAGAGAAGGACAATTATACAGGGCCCGCGAGTGCGAGAATGACTGCGCCGGGCGGCTAATGGATAATAATAAAGCGCCAGCAGCAATGAACAGCATTGCAGCGTGACCAATGACTTTATACAGCACAGATAAAGAGGCTTTTATGCAACGCTGCGTTCCCCTTCCAAGGGGGGGCAGCTCCCCGGAACTGTGTAGCAGGCAAGTCGGAACCGCGACGGGCAGAGAGCACAATGTGCAGAGGGGAGGGAGGAAGTCAGCCTTGCAGACAGACAGACAGCTCTTTCTCCAGCCCCATTTGTCTCTCAGCATCCCGGGTGGGCACTGAAGGGCTCTCAGCCTCCACTGGGCTTTAAACCTGGGTTCCTGGCAGCCCTAAACTTTCTGACCCAGTCCTGACAGCTAAGACCTCCCCTTTGGAAGCAGCAGGGGCACCCTGAGTCACATGTGCCATGCTGTGGATGGGGAACAAGACCCCCCACTCACACCATAATTACAATGCGCCCCGGAGTCACAGCATGGGACTCCCTGGGGTGAAGCAACCCACAGAGACAGGGCCAAGATGCTAGCAGTTCCCCATAATCCCTCCTCTGACAGCGCCACGCGCAGTGTCACTCACTTCACTTTCCTGCTGTCGGCCCTGCTGAGTGTGTTGTTCTGCCGCAGGGTGCTGAGTGTGCTGGAGTGCTTCCGTTTCCTGGGCCGCCCTGGGCCACGCCGTGCTGGACTCCGTGAGCTCTCGTCATGCCTGAGGGCACCAGCCATGACAAAACCAGGGTGAGCCAGCGGATCCCCTGGAACTCACCCCCCAACACCCTCTGGTCTAGAATCAGCCTGGGTTTCTGTGTCTTCTCTGCTGACTGACTCCTTGTATAACCTAGGCTGAGAACTGCCTCAAACTCATCACACCAGTGGCATTTCACTTGCCTCATTTCCCTGCTGCTATTACTGGTTCTTACTAGGGAGGGTGCTCTGATGCCTCATTGGGCATAGGACTCAGGGGCTCCCTCTTCCTCCCCTAGACATGCAATACACCTCTGCCGTTCTCATGCTGCCCACCCCTTGGCTCTGCTGTTGCTGTGGGAGGGGAGATCGGGAGCAGCATGGGACATACTCCTGGTCGTGCCGTCGCTGCAGTTTCACCAGCTCCCGCTGCTTCTCCTTGTACCGACGCTGCAGCTCTGCCAGCCGCATCCTCATCTCCACCTCCTGCGTATCCAGATGCTCAATGGCGGCCTTCAGGGGGCAGACCTGGGGTGGAGGGGGGCAGCATCAGCATGGTGGAGGAAAGCCAAGCGGCTTCAGGCTGGGTGGCTGGGCACATGTCCCCACCCACTCCCTTTGTTGGCACTGCCAGCCTGGACCTCCTTCTCCTCCTGGACTTCCCTTGGGAGCCCACAAAGGGCTGAGGTTGGCAACAGCTTTGGGTGTGCAGGAAAAGAAGATTGGACACATGCCCCCAGCTGAGACATCCCTTGTCCAGAACTCTGGTGCAATGAGGGATACATCCAGGATGAACTTGCCATTCCAACCAGCCACTGGCTCCCCACAGCTCTGGTTCCCATTGGCGCAACCAGGCGAGGCACCTGGATCCCTCTGGGAATTGCCTGATGGGTGACTGGTGAGACAGGGAGAGCCCTGGAGTCTGAGTGCTGGGGAATGCACTCAGCTTTAGGGCATGGCAGGAGCCAGGCAGGGCCCGGAGAAACCCAGAGGCTCAATGTAGCCTCCAGAGGACGAAGAGGGGCTGGGGAGAGAGCAAGGGGCTACAAGGAGCGGGAAGAGATGCTGCCATCAGGCCCTGGCACTTGGGGGCCTTTCCTTGGGGTTATCAGTTGGCATCCAGTCCAGTAGGCAGCTCTGGTGGACCCTAGCAGTGCCTGCAGAGGCCAACATGGCTCACGGAGAGACCAGCACTCACAGGTTTGGCTCTGGGGATCCAGGTGTACTTCCGTCGCAGGTCCCGGGTGCGGGGTGGTAGGGGAGCTGCCAAGGGACTGAGGCTGGGTGGGCTGCTCTCCATGCTGGCCGTCTCCACCAGGGCAGCTATGGTTGCTAGGTTCTGGAGGTTGACAGCCACCAAGTCTTCATCCTCCGCTGTGGAGAGCAGAATGGTTAGGGGAGGGAAAGCTGCACCTGGCCCCAGAAGCAGGGGTCAGGCCTCCTCAGTTTGTTAGCTAACAACACTTCCCCCCAGGTCCTGGCTCCCAGCACTGAGCAGGGAAGGAACACAAGTTTGGACCCAGGACCGGCTTCAGCTGGTGCTTTTGAAGGCCCTGCCAGCTGGTGCCAACACACCATTGGCCTGGCACCAGGCTCCAGAGACTACCTCTAATGTGGGCATTGGCTGCCTGAGTTGCCCTCTGCCTGGCTTCCCGCCCCAGATGAGCCATGGCTGTTTATTTCTGACATACTGAACAGCAGTCCAGCCAGAGGGGAGTTTATGGGGACGCCAAATACCTTGGCCTGAGGATCTGACGGCCGCGCTGGGCAGGGAGACCTTTCCCAGGTCTTGAGCCATGGGATGGCAGGCAGGGGTTAGAGTGGCTATGGCAGGAAAGGCAGAATTGGAGGTTTCAGGCGTGGAGGATGACAAGGCAGGGCTCGGCCTCAGAAGCAGGCACAAGAGCATGGCCTGTGGGTGCAGCTGGGTGGGAGGGGTCTGGGCCCCCCAGCGTGGGGAAGGCAGTGCTGCTTCTTGCTGTGCTGGTCTGTGATAGAGCACCCAAGTGACAGGACTTTGAGATCACACAATGCTGATGAGCAGTGCCTAGCGTCCAGGTCACAGATCAGCCTCAGCAGCCAAGTGCTGTGAGGGTGGCTTTGCACACGCGTGCGTGGTGCTCACAAAGTGAACACACACGTGGCAAGAAGCCCCCTGGCACAGGCAGGTGAGTGATGCTGGCCATGCCTGAGTGCTATGGGCACCTTCCTGGCAAGGACTCGAAGGGGTGTGAGCTGACGTTTGCTGCCCAAGCACTGCTGCGTGCACGTGCCGGCAGGAAGGCCTGCATGCGGTTTCCATTTTGTTGCGGGCACGGGGGGGACAGTTCTGGGACCAGTAACTGTTGGAGAAGCGAGGAAGGGAAGAGACTTTACATGGCCAGGTCCCATCAACAAACAGGGGGGATCCTGTGACCCAGGCCAGGCCCACCAAACTCACCAGCAGCCCCGTATCTGCAGGAGCAACCATGGTCAAACCAGTGCAGCAGGGGTGGGGCTGGGGGGGGGGGCGATGCTGGGGTGCTTTGGTTCCACTTGGCATAGGAATAAATGAACTGAGGGATTTTTTGCCTGTAGAATTCCAGACAATAACTTTCTGGATTCCAGAAACAAAGCTCTGTCATGCTCCCTGCGCCCGAGTGCTGCGCCCACCACCAAGCCCCATGCAGTGGGCAAAGTCCTTGGGCAGGAGTGTGCCAAGAGTCTCCAGTCCTTGCCCTCCAGAACCCTTTTCCCTGCCCATTGGTGCCCATTTCCTGCACTCTTGTCTCTTGCTGTGGAGGGGTTTGTGGACTTCCTTGCTCCTGTGATTCTTCCTGGGACACAGGCTCTACTGAGGGGGAAAGTCCCACTACCAGGGCAGGACTGCCCCAGTCCGCTCCCAGGGCAGGGAGGTGCGAAGGGTTTAGGGCACCCATCTGCTCCCCTCCTCAAGCACAGGTTGAGGTTGCTCCTGCCAGTCTACTCTCCAGGCCATACCCAAGTCTCGTGTGACTACAGCCAAACTCCTCCAACCCCAGTGCCCCTTCTCAGATCCTCCTACCAGAGGAATCCCAGATGTCAAGGGAGAAGGGGCCCCTGGCATCCTACCACCTTCCCACGACAGGCTCCCTGGGGGTGTCCCCAGTTTGTGAGCGAGGTGGAGTGGCTGGCTCCTTTCTGGACGACTGGCCAGTGACCCGCTTGGCTTCCACGCTAGGGGCAGAGTCTGCAGTTAACCTGGGCCAAGAAGGTTCTCCTGCAGGGCGAAGTGAGTTTGCCTGCACTGGATTCTCTAAGGGAGCACTTGGTTTGGCCAACAATCTGCCTGTTCTGCTGTGCACCACAACAGGCCAGGCAGGAACCCCAGCCGCATCCTGCCTCCATGGGACTTGGAGCCACTTGGCCAAGGACAGTTGGGGAGCAGCCCACTGTGCCACATCTACACAGGAATGGACCACCTCAGAGGGGCCTGGACACAACCCTGGGAGGTGCTTGAGCAGCCCAGCTGGACAAAGGCTTTATGCCAAGGGCAGTGCAGAGCCAAGTTGGGACCAAGCCGCCCACTAGATTCTGGGTGTTATGCCTCCCGGGCGGCTATCCCCCCGCCCCCTGCCACAACCACCGCCAATGCCTGCCTATTGTGCCAGTGTGGGCATAGCTAAGGCTGTGCCTGGCCAGAGAACACATGCTTTCCTGCTCCCTATCTCAACACCCTGAGGGACGCTCGGGGCCCCCAGTCAGGGGGGAGCCCAAGGCAAAGGGGGGGGAATTGTTTGCACTAGGGAGGAGTTTGGGGACTCTTAAGTTAAGGAGCCTCCCCCTTGCAGAAAGCAGAGCTAGTTCACCCCTCTCCCACTTTAGTCCCCTCTCTGCCTCTAAGCGGCAGGTGCTTCAGCACGGTACAATCAAGGCACGCTGAAGGGCAGTGGGTCTCCTCATTCTGCTATCCCAGCCCGGTTTTCTGCATGCCCTCACCCAGGACTGTGGGGAAAAGGGTGCCCCCAGAGTAGCTGTTCTGTCCACAAAGCCCAAGCATCTGGGGGTGCCAGGCAGCAAAGCTGGCTCTGTTCGTGCACTGCATTTACCCACTGCTCCAGGGAGCGAAGACACTGCACTGATCCAGCCAGCCCCCAGGAAAGGCCCCTGTTGCTCCTTTCCAGAGCTGGCATAGTGTCCTAAGTCTGCGCAGCCGCACAGTGCAGCCACCCCAGCCCTGTTATGAACCCCTGGTGCAGCCACACCATCACCACAAACCATCATTTGCCCAGATGCAGCAGAAATCCACCAGGGCTGTCCCTATGCTTCACACCCCAGCAGACACATTTGGGATTGGGCTGGGGGGCATTGCCAGGGCCCATGAGCTGGGGTCTGCCAAGTCACAGCCCTATGAGCCCACAGCACGGCCCACATGAAGCTGCGCTGGGGGTGTGTGTCAGAGAACAGAAGGGCTGTAATGTGGGGGGGCTCCCATGCCAGCCAAGAGAGGGAGGGGCTGGCATGAGGCATCGGGGGGACAGCTCCTTACCTCCCATTGCTGCGTCGCACCTCTGCTGCTGCAGCTCCAGATCAGCCAGCTCGCTGAGCAGGGCGATGCCAGGAATCCCTGAGCCACATGGGCAGGGCATGGGGGGAGCCGCTGGCAGTGGGGTACTGGGTGGGCTCAGGGCAGGCAGGTCCCCCAGATCAATACCCGCAATGATCAGTGCTTCCAGCCCACACACAGCACCAAGAACTCTGCTCGCCTGCAGGGTGTCACCTTCCTGTTCTTCACAGCTGATCCCCTGCCCCGATGCCTTGCCAATCTCCTCGTCCATGGCTGTGCCCTCCGGGTTGGATCCTGCTGGTGCCCCTGGGAGCGATGCCACCCCTGGCTGCTCCTCTGGGCCCCCACTCTCCTCTGCAGCCACCTGAGCTGAGGTCAAGCCGTGCCCCCCCAGGAGAGGGGTGTAGGGCATCTCTTCCACCTCCTCCTCCAGGCTCTGTCCTATCACTGCTGCTGCCCCCTCCCCAGAGGCCTGCCCCAGGGGTAGGAGGAGCTGGTGGTGGTGAAGACGCTGGTCCATGGCAACCGCGCCTGTGACCTCCACCTTGGTGCCCTCCACCACCCGCCTGGACTCCTCCAGCACAGTGGTGGTGGGCCGGTGCAGCTGCTCCGTGGGGGTGAAAGTCCGGGACTGTTCAGGCTCGGCCGCTGGTGAGACGCTTTGCATAGTGTCAGGGTCGGCCGGTTCGACGGTGTGCGCCAGCGGCGAGGAGTAACTCATGCTGACAGCGGGGTAGCTGTACCCTGGTGGCAGGTCTGCAGGGGGGGGAGGCAGTGCAATCAGGGGGGAGGCAGGGGTGGGGACCACCCATCCCCACACGCCAGGCCAGTGCCCACCTCAGATATGGGAGGAAGTGAGGGGCACCCCTGATGCTTTCCAGGTGGGTCTCTACCTACCATCACCCCAGTACTTCAAGACCAGCACAGACACTGGGTTCCTCACTCAGATGCTCCCTCTGTGCTTTCTCGTCAGCCCCGTGGGCCTTCCAGTGGGTCAGAGGTGCCTGGCACCTGTCTGTCAACTTGGGAATCTCCCTGCCCCACGACTCCAGGAGCTGTGGCTAACTGGCCTCCTGGTTCTGCCCCCTGCCCAGCCTGCTCCCAGCATCCTCCTTATTTGGCGCTGGGGACAGGCAGTCAGCTGTACCATGGAAACCGTGCCACATCTCCCTGCTTGTGGGCACCTCAATGGTGGGCTGGGTATCGAATGTTACATGCAGATGATGGGTTCTAATGTGAACGCTGGTGGCGACACCAGCCAAGTTCAATGCCCTTGTCTGAGACTGAGATGGGAGGGAGCCAGGCACCAGGATTCACACATGGCCTGTCAGTGCCTGGTGGATTCCTTGGGCCAGACCCCGCGTCCCCCCCAACCCTTCCAGGTGTCAAGATCTCCCCATGGTGGGCTGCACCAGATGGGTAGGCTCTGGCCTGATACCCCACCTCTCCCACTCGGCTTCTCTCCCACAAATAGGCTAGGCTGCCAGGCGCCCCCACCCCAACCCAATCCCTGATCACTCTGCCCCCCAGCAGGAATCAAGGCCACCACAGTGCCTCATCCTGACCCCAGGTGCCCTGAGCTTCCAGTGCCACATGGCCTGATCTCCACAGTGCCTGCCAGTTCCCGGACAATCCTGGATCCTTCTGCCTTGGCACCTCCATGCCCAGAGCTGGGGCAGGACCTCAGGGTGCCTCTGCCCACCCCATGGCCATAGACCCAGATCCCTTCCCACAGGGCAGGGCTGCCCAGAGTGAGACCAGCGGGGGACTGACCCCACAACCAGCATAGGTTCAGGCCCAGGCCTCCCCCCCCCACCCCAGTGTGCTCCCCACCTGGCTCCAGTGACTTGGGGTAGCCCCGGGGCGGCTGCCCCTCACCTCGCTTGTCCTCCGCTTCGTTGCCTTTCGAGTGGGGTGAGGGGCCAGGGCTGGCTGCTGGGGAGCGTGGGGCAACAGCAGAGCTGGGGGCCGGGCAGATGGGTAAAGTGCAGGGGGTGGCAGGGTGCACCGAGGGGCATTTCGATGGGTGCCGTAGGCCGGGTGAGTGGCAGCAGGGCGACAGCTTGGCTGGGCAGGGGGCCGGCGAAGGGAGGCCCTTGGTGGGTGGTGTTAAGGCAACTGGTTTGTGGGAGGGTTTGAGGGGCTTCTCGGGGGCTGGCTCCTCCAGATCGCAAGGCAGCTCTTCGGCTTTCCGCTGTGAGGCAAGGACATGGATAGGTCATCCCACCAGCCAGTCCCATGGCCCAGCCCCAGATAGGTCACCCCACAAGCCAGCCTCACAGCCCAGCCCAGACAGGTCACCCCATGGCCCAGTCCTGGACAGGTCACCCATGGCCCAGCCCCATAGCCCCACCCTTGACAGGTCACCCCCCACCCACCTGGATCTGCGACTGCCTTTGCAGCTCCAGCGCCTGGGCCGTTCTCTGCTGTTGCAGGGCATAGAGCTCCTGCTGCCGGAGAAACTGTGAGCGAGAGTACACGGGCAGCTGGCCCGCATGCTGCAGGTGGGAACTGGGGCCCCGGCCTGGGTACATGGGTGGCCACAGTGACGCCTGGTCCATGACATCAGCTGCCAAGAGAGAAAGCAAACAAGGGGTTAGCCCAGTAGCTGCTGCCCATTGGCTCAACCCCCCCTCGGTACCTGCCCTGGACCAGCCAGAGCTCAGCCCAGCCTCACTCCCCTCCCTGTGCATCACTGACTCGCCCTTTGCTGAGGAAACAGAGGCACAAGGGACAAATCCAGCCAGGGAGCTGGGTGCTCCATTATCCCAGACTGCCACCCTCCCCGGCCCCTTACCCAGTGTGTGTGGGGCTCCATGGCTTGGTGGCTCTGTGGGCAGGATGACCAGCTGGGCCGGAGGGTCCTGGGGCAGGGGGAACACAGACTGCATCGTGCTGGGCATGGAGGCTGGGAAGCCGGGCGGCAGGTTCTGATGCAAGGCTGGGTGGCTGATGCCTGCAGAAAGAACAAACACACAGAGGTCAGGGAACCTGACACAGCCAGAGGCTCCTGCCCAGGGTCTAGCTGGTTGGCACTGTGGCCTGGAGACTCAGAGATTGGTCCCTGGCTAGACAGCAGGCACCAGGCTCCATGCAGCAGCCGGGGCACCCAGCCCATGGCTGCTGGTAGAAGAGGTCAGAGCAGGTCCAAGGAGCTAACAGTCTAGCCTCTGTAAGTCCAGGCAGCTCCATTCAGCACAGTCCAAGGTGCCAGGGCAGGACGAGTCAGGGACTGCAGGTCCAGGCTGAGGCGTTCTACCAGAGGGGTATGGCTTGCAGTGCACGATGCCCAGTCCCAGACAGGCTCTCTCGTGTTCATAGGCTTACCTCGAAACAGATTTCAGCGACGTGCACACGGCCACTGGCAGCAGTAGCTGGAGCTGTGGTTTCCTGGGACCCCAATTTCCCCAGCAGTATCCGGTTCAAGACATCCTGCACTCACCGTATGAATGTCCCCCCATCCAGATGGAGGGGCTGCGGGTGCGGGGCAGCCAGTGAGGGTGAGCCGGGTGTGCATGAGCTGTGGGGTCCCCACCCAGCTGGCCGGCCTGGAGAGAGGAACCACCTGCGATCATGAGGTGGGGGGTCAGGTCACCAGGGCAGCCACTGGACGGGTGGATCCTGGCGAACTCCACGAGGTCTTTGTTATCCCTGCCAAACAAAGGGGAGATGCAGAACATGTGAGAAGGGCCATGGGCTGCCCGGCATGAGAAACCTGGAGCTGCCCATCCTGGCCATGCCCATTGTGGCCACCCAGAGCTGCCCCGTTGCTGGGAACAACAGAGCAAAGGCCCCGGCACCCCCTCGGCAGCTCCCGGGTGCCACAGCTGCCATATGTTCAGCTGGTTTGGGGCTTGTGAGCAGCTGCCATGTGAGCTTCCCAAGCCAGAAACACACGTGGGGCTCTGTGAGCATCCCCGGGGTAAAAGCCCTTCCCAGGATGGGCCCTACCCCACTGATGGGAAATGGGGGCACCTGCCCCAGGTCATACCCATGTCAAAGGTGCAACCAGATCCCAGGTGTCCTGGTGCCCTGCACCCTGGCCCTGCCCAGCCCCAGGTCTGCAGGCTCTCAGTGAGTGATAGCATTCACATCCAGCTCCCCACCCTTGCTGCTTGCTCTCCATAGCCACAAATGGGCCCAATCCTTGGATGCTAAGCACCACTGGGCACCAACAAGTGCTGTGCTGCTCAGGATTAGGCCCACAGATTGTAGAATGAAACTAGAGGTCTTGGCACAGCCAAGCCGCTGCCTCATCCATGGCCCAAAGCCCCAGCTAAGGCCCAGAGCTCTCCGGAGCCACCTACATCCTGTGTAAGGCCCAGAGCAAAGTAGGGGACATGGGGGCAGGGAGACCACCAGTCTGGCTCCATGGTTGGCGTGTGCCTGGCATGCGAGGTCCTTACTGGAGGAGAAGATCTCGGCTCGTCAGCCCCAGCCGCTCCTCACACAGGCGGCTCCGCTCTTCCTCCGCCTCCAGGTCGATGACATGCATGGGTCGTGCTGAGCCAGCTGCAGGATGCCCCATGGGAGGGACATGAAAAGAGAAATGTGAAGGATGGGGTCCTTCACCCCAGCCCCTAACCCCCACCCCCACCCCCGGCACTGGTGGGGTTCAGGCACGTCCCTCTTGCTCTGGGTTCCCAGATTCTGTGGGGCATGCATGTTGGGGTCTCTGCCTGCCCCTGCCTGTGCTCATCTCGCTCCCCACCACAGAAGCTATGGGACATAAGCAGAGCTGGGGGAAAGGGCTGGGACAGCTGGGCCTGTGCTGAACTGGGGCTGTCAGAGCTGGGGGGGGCAAGTTCAGCCACGGGTCGTACGAGGGTCGAGTGCGAGGGAAGCATAGGGCATGAGTGCGGAATTCCCTGCCTCAGTGGGGGCTTTTCCCAGGAGCCACCTGGACCCTCCTCAGCAAGGCTCCAGGTGGAGGGTCTGGGGCCACAAACTCTGGGCAATGCCAGGGTGGCAATGAGAACCAGATGCCCATGGTTTCTGGAAAGTGCCCTCCCCACCTGCCAGCCCTGATGACATTGCCCACTGTTACTGGTCCTCCCCACCCCCTCCCAGAGCCAGTCTCCTGCCTTGGGTGGTGCGTGCCTGGCCAGGCCAGCCTGGCCTCCATTACCTTTCAGGCCCATGGCCGCCCGGCTCTGCCGGCTGGAGTTAGCACTGTATGAGGGCTCCGGCCGGCTCAGCGTATCCTTCTGTCGTGCGACAGCGACAGCGATGCCCACGGGTGGCTGCCGCACCTCGCCCTCCCCGTGGGCTGGCTCATGCTCTCTGCTGCGGGCACAGTCTGGCCGTTCTAGTTCCTGCTGCCCTTTTCCTGCCTGGAATTTCCCATCTGGCTGGGCGCAGCTGCCCTTGACATTGCCCAGCCCCACGAAGGGAGCCTTCTGCCCCCCAGGAAGGGCTTGGTTGCTGTATTTCAGCAGGTTCTTCATGGCCGACACCTCGGCCGGGGGACTCTGCACGTCCTGGCTCAGCACCGAGCCCTGAGTCATCAGAGCAGCCTGCTGCAAACTCGTGCTGAAGGGGTCCAGATAGGAGCCCTTCCTCTCCTCAGCCATGGGCAGGGGTGCGCCCTGCCCCTGCCCGCTCCAGGGGGGCAGGTGGGGCCCACGGTAGCCCAGAGAACTCAGCTCCATCGGCTTCCTCTTGGCCTCAAGGCCGCTCCCTGTCAGCTCTAGCTCAGGGGCCCCATGCTGCTGGTGTCGTATCCGTGCCACCTTCTGCGAGCTTTGGGCCTGGGAATCTTTAGCCACCTTGTCTAAAGTGCAGTAGGACTGGCTGAGTTTGACACAAAGGGCATCCTGGTGGTTGGCGCGGGAGCAGTCCTGGGAGGGCGCCATCTCGAAGTAGCCGCCTTTCTCCAGGCTGCCATTGGGAGCGTGGGGCAGGCTGGGGAAGGGGGCATCAGAGCCAGTGCCATTCAGGTACTCCAGGCCTTTCAGCCGGGTGTTGGAGTTCTGCACCCATTCCAGCCTCCGGTCTGCCTTGCCCTCAGCCTTGAGGGGGTGGAAGGAGTTGCTATAGGCCGAGGTGTGCTCCGTGCCCATCTCATGCCGCTCCTTGGCCTCGCCGCGCTCCAGGCCACAGGCATCAGATGCCACCTGGAATGACCGGCTCTTGTCAGTCAAGTGTCCCACCGATGGCACGAATGTGGCGCCACTGAGCTTCAGCTCACGCCCAGCTTTGTCCTGCAAGGGGCACAGTCCATCGGGGCCAGAGTGGAGCTGCAGGCAGGGGAAGGTGCCGGAGGAGGTACTGAGTGGGGGCGGGACGGCAGGAAGGCTGGAGGGAACCGTGTAGGAGACAGCGTGGTGCAGCATCTGGCGCCTCTCCAGACACTCGCTGTAGGGCTGAGACGACTCGAGGGGAGCCAGCTCCCGCTCCAACCTCATGACGTCCTTGGGGCAGCGGCCTTGTGTCACACTGGCACCACCGTGGCGCGGCAGGGTGCCACCAGTGCAGCTGGGCAGCACGGCCTTGTGGGTGTCACCGTTGAGCACCTTGGCGTTCATCAAGCAGGAGTTGAGGTGCTTGGCCCGGTTCTCACATGAGCTTCTCTGGTGCGTCCCCTCCTTGCAGTGCCCCTCAGGTGTCATGGGCAGCACCACCTTGTGTCGCTCCTTGATGTCCTCCTCCGCCTGCCGCTCCTTGGCCTCCCCTTTGCCTGCCTTCTCCTTGGCCAGGAGGAAACGGTCATACTCTTTGTGGTTCTTCTGCAGATGGCTGGCCTCGCGGTCCCGGCTGCAGGATCCGATGGGGTGCCCGGGGGCTGCCCGAGCAATGCTGGGGAAGTTGTGGTTGGCTGACAGCAGGGTGGGCTGGGCTGGCAGGTTTCGCAAGTAGAAGTTATCTGAGGGGACAAACACAGATGGTGAGCAGGAGGGGATGTCTGCACCCACGGGTGCCCAACCCCATCTGCCCGGCATGGCCCCATGCTGGCCTGGGTGCCTGCACTCGCTCCCCTGGCACTTGGCATCTCCACTTCACAGCAGGCGCCCCAGTGGCGCTGCTGCTCAGAGCCCAACCCAGCAGCACCCACTTCTACAGCCCCCAGCAGCCCCCTCCCCACAGAGACCCTGAATTCCCCACCCTAGCCTCTCCCTGAGTCTGGCCTCTTCCACAAATGCCCCAGCTTCTCAGTCTGTTCCCCTAATTCTTTGATCCTCTGACCCAACCCAGGGGTATGGCCCAGTTATCAGTCCAGGCACTGCCTTATCCAGACTGGCCTGGGGGGGTTGGGCCTTCCTGTGCCGTGTTGCAGGGCAGGGCTCTCCAGACAGGGAATGGAAGTGACCCACCCATTAACAGGTGTCACCGGGACCCACCTTTAACATCAGTGGACCCGGCTGCAGCTCTGCTCTGCTTTAGGAGCCAGGCTCCTGGCAGGGTGGTGAGATGGGCAAGCAATGGGAGGGGGAGCCACAAGGGGCTCCTCCCGCCATGGATGAAACCCCTCAGGGCCAGAGCCTTTTTTCAAGAACACCAAATGGCTTCCTGCCTCTCCTAACCCAGGATCAGCCGGTCCCCTTTGCAGGGCACTCTCTTGTGCCCTTTTCCCATGGACAAGGCTCCCAGCCAGCACTGCCACTGACCCAGCCCATTCTGCTACCTGCCTTTCTGGCTTTCGTAGAATCGATGTTGGCCATAGAGGACATTGCCATTTCCATGGTGATCCAAATGGCTCATGGGTAGGAAGGTGGAAGCCAGGCTGCCTGAGAACCTGGGGTACCCTGGAGCTAGAGAGACAGACAGAAAGAGTCAGACTCACAAGGGCAGAGACAGCACAATGCTGGAGCAAAGGCTGGGAAACAGACAGGCAGGTTGATAATCAGCATGACACATGCGCACCCACTTGTTAGACAGACCAGTGTGAAATCAAAGCCTCCGTAAATCATGTTATTTCCACCAGTGTCCCTATAACATCCCTTCGGCTGCAGCGACCTCCCTAGGCATGGTAGAAATGAACTGAGGGATCATGGGGTATGAGACACATTTCCCTCCCACTTGTTGGTGCCCTCATGAAAAAGCTGGAGTCTGCATTGCTGCTGCAGGTGTTCATGGTTTGCACCAGAGAGGAGCAGAGCCACAGGAAAGTTTGTCCCTGGAGCAAAAGAATGATACATGGGGATTTACTGCTGCAGCTCTCCCCACAGTGCCCTCCTCTTTCCCCAACACCCATACCCAGAGTATCTGGGCACCTCTCAAAAGAACCAATAGCAACAGCAAAGCCCCCAGTGGAAATCAGACTCCTGGCTTTCTCTTTTAGCAGGGTTACTGCTGTCAGGTCTCTCGGCAAATGACTCGGAATGGGGGTGAAGAACAAGCCGGGAATCAGACAGCAAAAGTGGGTCCAATCCAGCCTCAAGCCCACTGGGAGACCCCCCTGGGGCCTTCCCCTGAACATGCATATGATGTGGCACCACACTCTGCCCTTGACACCTGCAGCCACTGCCTGGGAACCTGCCCCACCTGGAGGGGCTCGACCCCAATGTGCCCAGGTTTTGGGGTGATGCGAGGTGCAAAGCAGAGACTAGGAGACAGCTCCATCTGTTTCTCTCCCTCCTCCACCAAGCCAAAGCACATGTTGCTCTCCTCATACATTCACACCAGCAGAGAGCGCAAGCCCGTCCCATCGTCTCTCAGAGCATCAGCCCAGTAGACCATGGCACTGCCTGATGCCCCAGGAGCCCACCAGACCCTGAATGAGGTCTCCATCCTGCCGGGGGTGTGAGCCAGCCACACAACTTAGCACTCAGCTCATTGGCTTTTGTGTGCTTTCCCTCACAAGCTGGACGGTGCCTTGATGCCAGAGACTGCATGTCCAGAGCACCTCCTGAGAGGCTGACCAGGTGCCCAGGGTGGGCCACACTCGGGGCCATGATTATTAGCTGATTGCTATCACAGGTCTCTGATGTAACAGGCCCAGAGAGCTCTCTGCCATGGCCCCCATGTCCTGCTCCCCCACCAAACTGGGGTGGTGCTGACTGCATCCCCTCGGGCCAAGGCCATGTAGGGCCACTGCCCCTGCCAGCTCTCTGCTGTCATGGCAGGTCCTCACTGAGGGGTGGCAGGAAGAAGGGATTTGATTCGGGAGAGACTAGGCTGGCATTTGTCTGAAGCACAGCAGGGCTCAGCGAGGCAGTGCCATGTGCCAGCCTGGCCCCCTACTCTCCCAGGAAGGGCAGGGAGTGGGATGCTGCCCAATCTGTGCAAGGTCACAGCTCCCACCATGCTCTGGGGATAGCCAGGCCCAGACAGACAAAGTGACCTGCCCAAAGGAATGAGGATTAGGATCCAGGAGTCCTGACTCCCAGACCCACACCTGGTCTGCCAAGCAGCAGGCCCATGCCTCTCCTGTCGAAGACAGGTGGCTGATGCTGGGTGCCACCTCACCTCTGCCTGCCTCAGCCCTGAGCCAACGCAGGGCTAGGGAGCAGTGGGAAGGGGAAGCCCCTAATGGCCAGGGTCCCTACAGCGACGTTAAGGGGTCCATGACAATGTGGTGCCCGAGGGCCAACGGGCAAGTCCATCTCTTGCCCTGCCACAGGAAGGCACCCCACTACTGCTGCCAGGGCGCTGAGGGCAGGGATCTAGCTGAGTCCATGCCCAGCCCATCCACCCCACCCCCCAGCCAGAACTCCAAATCAGGGCCTGTTCCTGGGGGGCCAGATGTCGGAGCTGGGCCTGACACAGCAGCCCAAGAAGGTGCCCTGCTTTGCCCCCATTCCCCCCAGGCTGCTACACAGCAGAGCAGGCTCAGCCAGGCGGGCCAGGTAGATGTTGGTCAAAGCCCTTTGCCATGGACTGCAGCACCTGTCTCAGGATGCCTGGTGGGATGAGGGGCTGCAGAGGGAATTGGGAGGCAGTTGAAGGACTAGGAGATCCAAACAGAGCCTCTGCCAGCCCAGCCCGGCTCAGCCGCAACTGGCTGACTCCTGCCCCCAGGCACTAACTCCCCATTCCCAGGACAGCCTGCTCCCCCACTGCAATGACACTCATCACAGTGCCCAGCCCCAAGGAGGGGCTGTGGCTCCACATGGGACAGCGGGTGTATGTGGCACCTGCCCGGCCTCAGAGTCTGTGGCAGGGGGATGCACAAGGGAAGGACTGTGCACATGCAGGTGTGGAGTAGGGGCTTCCCTGCATGCTGAAGGAGCTCCCCACATTTCTGGCACACACTATAAAGGCCATAAACTATGTATCTGCCTCACATAGCCCAGCCACTTAGGCCCTATGCCCAGTTGTCTTGCCCCAGAGCCATGACACACTGGGAGGGCTAGGGGCAGCCCAGCCCCGACTTTCCAAGATGAGCAGATGCTGACATGGAACATCACAGACGGGGGTGCACAGACATACAAAGTCCATTCAGAGTGCACTCTCACAACCACATGCATTGCTCCTTTGCTAAGGGAGTGGGAGGAGAGACACACAGAAGAGGTTCTGAATGGGCCTTGCCCTGGCCTGCGCGGGCACCTGGTCTGCTGGGAGCCTCCATCACCCTGCTGCTGGGTGCCAGGAACTAAATGGAGCTAGAGTGGGGCACTGGAGGACAGGGCAGGCCCAGAGACACTGGCCTAAGCCCTGGGCACGATATATCTACCCAAAGCTTTCAGCTAGGATGCTGTGCTGAGCAAGAGTCGTCTTTCCTGTGCAGTGAACCCAGGAAGCCCTGAACACTGGCAGTCATTCAGCATCCCCCGGCACACCAGTGTCAGCATCCTGGCCAGCTCCCTGCCTGCTGCCCCACATTCTCCCACAGCTTCAGCTGGGCACATTGCTCCTCGTCCTTGGCTTCATTGCCATGAGCAGTTGAACAGCTACCACGTGGCAGCTCAGCGGTAGCTGCATTTCAGTGGTAGGTGAGGTGATTTCCCTGTACAGTTGTAAAGTGCTTTGGCATCTCTGACAGAAGCAGTACGGCTTCTGTGGGATTCCTCTGCTGGAATGGGGGGCCAGGGATTATCCCTCTGCCCACTTTGCACATTTGAGTCCAGACCAGGCTGCTTTCCCTTTAAGAATGACCCCCCACACACGTGTCTAAATCACGCATGACAGTTTCCCAGGACCCTGCCCTGTCCCCCAAGAATACCCTGGGGCTGCAGACAACCCAGACTGCCCCCCCACCAGCTGCAAACATCCCAACCTCACACAGAACGGCTGTGAGGGAAAGCAGGTCCTGCACCTCAAGTGATCCCCCAACTCCCACCCCAGCACCCCAGAAACCTTGAGCTGCTAACTAGTCTGGGCCCAGGCCAGTGAGTTTCCTGTACTCCCTGCTTGGACGGCCAACCCCGCCTGTCCAGGTGGGACACACACTAACCAGTTGTGCAGCTCCATGGGAATCACAAGCGACATGAGTTGCTGAGGCCTCAGCTTCCAGCTCTTGGTAAGAAGTGCTCTGTGCCTGAGGACCTGGCCAAGGGTCTGAGCTGCCAGGGCACTGACAGGATGGGCTGGGCCGTACCACCCAGGCTGTTCAGGGGGCAATGCCCATGGGAACACAGCCTGCAGCCACACAAGGAGTCTGCTATGCCCAAGGGCCTGGCTTCGGTCCCACTCCTCCCCCAGCACTTCTCTGTGTGTGGGGGGGGAAGAGCCAAGAACTGAGCCCAACCTTCCTCTCAGACTCTGACCCTCTTCCAAGCCCAGATCCCACCTTTGGGGTCACCAGCCCTACTTGCCTCCATCAGGGAAGCGCATGTGGCACCCATCCTCTCCCTGCGGCTGCTGCTAGTGGCTCCTCTGCTCCCTTACACTGGGCTCCACTGGCTCCCAGCCAGAGGCTGATCCCACCCCATGGGGCACATCCACACCCCAGGGCTGGGTGCCCCCAGGCGAGGCTGTGGCCAGCCTCCCAGAGAAACTGGTTCATGCAGGCTCTGACAGCCCCACTCTGGGCATTCCCACTAGCAGAGGCTGAGACCCTGTGGCAGTGGGTGGGGAGGCCAAGAGGAGCGGGCAAAGCCAGGACTGCAGAGAGAGAATGATGAAGGGCAGGGGGCCCAGGATGTGCCAGACCCACCACCCAGCTCTGCTGACATCACCCTGCCCTATCCCTGACTGAAGGTACCGATGTGCCCCATGCTGAGACCGGATTAACTCATCTCACTTCTGACCCAGAGGCCAGCTTCATGCAAGCCCAGTGCTTTAAACTGGTGCCAGCATCCTCATCTCCTCCCTCCTGCTTTCACACAGGCCCATGGCCCTTCCCACCAAGCTGCCATCCTCCCCAGCCCCAGGGGACAGGGACAGGTGCTGCCATGTCCACAGTGGGGCATGGGGCTCCCATGAGGCCCCTCACTGCTTCCCTCTACTGCAACAGAGAGGATGGCAGCCGGGTGCCCAGTGAGCTTGAGGCTGCTGTATGAGCCCCACGCCGTGCACCGGCCCCTTTCTGCCTCATTAGCTCCGGTGCGCGGCCAGTCCGCCCGTCAACACAGCCTCTCATGATCCTGCTCAGGCAGCCGTGCGCTGCTCCCCCCCGACACACTGAGCAAGCCCTGACGTGCCGGAAGCCAGCTGGCACCCGTTCAAACTAGCAGCCGGGCGTGGTGCCAGGGCACAGTGCCAACACCACCTCGCTTGTTCACGCTGAATCTCCTTCACTTCCTAGCGCTGACCCAGCTCATTGGATGGGGATCAGGTGGGGACACCGCAGATGCAGAACCAAGGTGAAGGGGTCAGGATCGGGCTGCAGTCAGGACTAAGGGGCACTGTCAGAGCTGGGGGTATGGGGGGCTGGCAAATGGAGTTACTGGGGCCAAGAGGGACAACTCTTCTCTGTGGGGAGCAGGTCGCAGCCTGGCTCAGCTGGGGCCAGGGAGTGAGTCAGGCTAGGATGCAGTCGACTCCATGTATTCTGGGGGTTCACCCTGCCCACAGTGGGCACGGGGGGCTAATGCCCACCCAGCAAGTGAGCAGGTTCCCTGGGGTGGGAAGGAGGGTTGGCCTTGGGGGGCGAGGCAGGCTCCTTCTCACCAGCATGACCCCCATGGTGCAGTGCAGCGAGGCCAGGGGGCCAACCCCTCTCTGCCTGGGGGGGCTAAGGCAGGAGGCCCCCCAGTACTTTGGGAAGTCCCACCCAGTCTGCGGCAGTAGGATCCCCCTCCCCCTGGCCGTTAGCAGCACAGGAAGCCAGGGTGTCGCCGGTTTAACCACAGCGGCTCTGTGCGACAAGGAGCGGGGAGACGCCAGCCCCCAGCGGTGACAGTGCCCTGCCTCGGCTGGGCTGGGAGAGGGGGAACAGCCCCCTGCACCCCAGGCTGCCTCTGGAAAGGGGGAGGGGCCATTCTCAGCCCCTCATCTGGCCCCTGCCCACCCAAGGCCCCTCTCCCTTCCCCTGCAGCCCCTGCTGTTTATCGCGGCAATCAGGACCCACGGGCAGCCAGTGCCACAACCACCTGCAGCTCAAGTCCTGGCGTCAGTTATGCTGGCTGCTCCGCTGCACGGTTTCCTGACACCTGGCACCACCAGGCTCAGCTCACACCCCAGCCCCTGTGGAGGGGAAGCTGCAGAGCAGAACCCAGGCTAGATTCCCACCCGGCAAGTCCCAGGCCCATGCAGCACGGACAGGGGTGCTGCAGGAAGGTGCTCAGCACAGAGAGCTGGTGGACCAGGTGCCACCTCCCAAATGTCACATGTGGTATGAGTCTGACTGGCCTCAGCCCAGCCCATTTGTGCATGTCACAGAAGTTGTGGAAGGTGCTGGCGCGGCCAGGCAGTGTCAGGGGGACTGGGAACCAGGAGGGCAAGAGGTGGCCTGGCAGAGCTCTACTGTGGTCTGAACAGTCAGAACCCAGGAGGGCGTGAGCCAGACAGCACCAGGGGGTGCAGGGAACACAGCCCCTTCCCTCACACCCTGCTCATCACCTCTTGAAATTCTTGGGCAGGAATCAATGCACTGTTGCCTAAACCCAGACAGTGACCCACGACGGGACTCTGAGATCATCTGCTTGGGAGCCAGCAAAGTCCCCCTGGCCCTTCTTGTTGGTGAGCAGAGACATGTCCGGTGCAACTGGGGATGTGTAGCCACGGGGGCAGCCGGCACATGGATTCGTAGATCCCAGGCCACAAGGGACCACTGTGACCTCATGGTCTGACCACCTGTGTCATGCAGGCCAGAGAATGTGCCAGCACAATCCTAGGGCGAATCTTTTAGAACACATCCCACCTTGATGTCAGCCTGGCCAGTGCTGGCACACCCCTCAATCCCGCTGGGGAGTTGTTCCAACAGTTAATTGCCCTGCCTGTTCAGAAGCGTGCTTTACGCCAGCCAGGATCTGCCTAGCTTTAGCTTCCAGTCGGAGATGGTGTTAAGACTTTTTTCTGGGGGATTCAAGAGCCTGTCATCAAATATTCTCTCCCTGGGTGGGTGCTGACAGTCTGATCAAGTCACCCCTTGTCTCTTTCTCTGATAAGCTCCCTAGATAGAGCTGTTTGGGTCTATCCCTCTAACGCATGTTCTTGTTTAATCCTTCTCACGACTCTTCTCCGGCCCTTCTCCAGTTTATCCACACCCTTCTTGAATTCAGGGCAGCACAAGTGGGCATGGCATTCCAGCGGCAGCCACCACAGTGCCAAATACACAGACAAAATAATCTCACTGCTCCCCCTCGAGATTCCTGTTTAGACATCCCACAACCCTGTTAGCCCTCTTGGCCCCAGTGCCACACAGATGTTCATGTTCACCTGTTTATCCATCACAATCCCTGCATCCCAGAGTAGAGCCCTCCTGCCTGGCAGTACAGCTCACATTCTTTGCTCCCAGATGTATATGTTTCCACACAGCCGTATTAAAACACGTTTGCTCACATCCAGTTTACCAAGCGATTCAGATCTTTGAGAGTCAGTGATCTGTCCCGTGCACTATATACCATGCCCCCAGTTTTTATCAGGGAGGATTTTGTTTCGATCCAGCTCATGGATGACAATGTTAATTCCGTAGGGATCGGAACCAATCCCTGCACCTCGCTGGCGATTCTCCCCATAGAGGTACATTTTCAGATCTACCAGTTAGCAAGTTTTTAATCCATTTCATACATGCTGTGGTAACTTTAAAACATTCCAGTTTTTTAATCCAGCTGTCACACGGTCTCAGGTCAAACTCCTTAGTGATGTGAGTGTGTGTGCAGCCAAGGGCCTGGGCAAACTAGACAGCTTGCTGCTGTTGGCTTGCAGGGCCAATCCCGACTGTCTGCCAGCTTGGGCCACAGCAATGAGGCTGGGCTGTCACTGCTGCAGCCTTATTCCAGTCCCTGCCCCACTCATCCAGCACCAAGCTCCTTACCTTCATGGGAGTGTGAGAACCAGATCTGAGAGGTCCCAGAGTGTGGGCTGCGGTAGGCCTGCTCCGAGGGGGACGAGGCGGGTCCCGTGGGGTGTGTGGGGGCAGCTGTGCCCAGGCTGCTGGTGAGGAAGCTGCCCATGAAGGACGAGGCGGGCGTGTTCCCCATCAATCCACTCCCTGCTATGAACACAATAAAGAGCCATCAGTTCTGCAGAGGCCAGCATAACCCATGTGCTCTGACACACACCCCTTGTTGCTCAAGCAGGGCCAGCTCCCCACAAGAGGACTCCTGTCGCTGTGCCCCAAATCGCCCAGTGCAGCTCAGACACGCAAGGTCTGCATGCGGGCCAGCAGGGACATGCTGCACCGTCAGTTGGTACCCCCCACACCTGGCTTCCAAGGCAGCTGGTGAGGGATGCAGGGGCCCAGCTCACCTGGCCATGTACAAGGAATGACCCTGAGGTGCCTTCACTGCTCTGCAACGCTCTGAAAGGAGGTCGCCACTGAGGCAGCAGGGCAGCTCGGCACCCCTTCCAGTCCAGCAGGGTCCCCACAGGAGCTGCCTGAGAACGTCAGCTGATCCCAGTACTCAATGTTCGGGGCTGGGAGGGAGAAGCCCAGGGAGGTGCCCCAGGGGGCTGTTCCCAGAACAGCTGCTTCTGGGGGCAATTCGGTGCAAGGCACGGATGCAACAGATGTCTGGCCCCACTGGCCCCCCTTAGCCCTTGAGACACCACTTGCCGTCATGGGCAAGACAAGGCGCAGCGTCGCTGTGAAGCACAGCTGTGCCCACCCTGTGACCTGCAGATCTCTTCTAGAGCACACCCAGCTCCCTGCCAACCACTGTAGGGTCCTGAGCCCCCAGCAGAGAGTGACCATCCTCTGCCTGGTATGCACCCAAACCAGCCATGAGGGCAGGCAGCTGGGTCTAACACCCCCTACTCCGCGGGAGCCTGGCCGGATGGGAGAGGGGCCACACTGAGGAGCAGCTGGGGCTGGGGTGGAGCAGGCTGGGGGGGGGGGAGAAGATGAGCACGGAAAGCAAGGCCACCTCGAGCTGTGAGATCATGCTGGAAATATCACAGCCAGTAGCCAAGGGCCGGGCGGGCTGGCCCTGGTCCTGGTTCCCTCCCCGCCCCAGCACATGTGTTTGCACCATGGGCGAGGCCAAGGAGCGGCCATTCCCTGAGGGGAAGCAGAGCAGGGCACGGAGGGGCCTGGCTGGGCGCCCACGCGGGGAGGAAGTGAGGTCTGCTTTCTCTAAGCCGGCCCACGCTCCAAAGCTAATCCCTCCAGGCTGCCTTGCGGATGAGTGTCGGGATGTGGTTTCGCTAGTTCCAGCCTTCCCGCTCGCTGCGCCAGGGGCTGGGGCTGGGCACCTACCAATGGGCCCGGGCCAGGCCGCACCCAGCAGCTGGGCTGGGGGCGGCTCAGCTGTGTCTCCCAGGGAGGCCGGGCAGCCAGCATGGCCGGCTCCAAAGGGGAGGAGGATTTTTCCAGGCTGCGTCTCTGAGAACAGGGAGCCGGGGCTCTCCCACACTCAGTGCAGGGAGCTTCCAGCAGCAGCTGGGGGGCCTGGGAATGTGGGGAGGCTGGGCCCCAAGCCAGGGAACCATAAGCCCAGGACCCCACAGCCTCTGACACCACCGTAGGGAAGGCGACAACGTCACCTGACAGCCCTGCACTTCCCACCCTGGCGGAGTCCCCCCCAAAGAGCATCGTTCAGTCCCCAGGTGATGGGGGGATCAACCCACACTCCCATGCTGTGGCTGTGAGGCAGGGATGGGATGGCACAGGCAGGCTCCCCTTTGCAGCAGCAGCCCAGCTCTGCCCCAGCCCTGGGGATGGGGGCCAAACCTGGCATCAATCCAGGCAGCCGCCATTCACGTGGATGCAGGATGGTCACAGAGTGCCCCAGAGCAAGGCCACCAACTGGAAACATCCCCTGGGATTCTCCCCGCCAGGCCCCCACCTGCTCCTCTCGGGAGTCTCCCTCCACTCAGAAATCTCTCTTACCCCCTGTCCCTCCTGCTCCTGCCCAGTCCCAACCCGCCATGCCACTGCTGGGCTGCGGAGGTCCTCCAACTCTGCTCAGGGCTCCTGCCCAAGTGTTCACACAACCAGGGGCTGGTTGGGCTAGGGACCAGCCAGCAGGGAAGGCACATCTCCAGACTCCTGGCATTTTTGAATTCAGTGTCATCAGCTCCTCTTTTCCACTCCGACCAACGCCGAGCAGCGGGCAGACCCTGGCTCCAGCTAGAACTCGCTGCACGAGCCACGCTGCACTTGCCAGGCCATTTTCCACCTCTCCAGCCATCACAGAGCCAGACGATGACTTTCCCTGCTACGTTTGGGGTTGGAGATTCTGACATTTACTCCCCTTTCTCCAGCCCAGCCTCACACTCCACACCAGCCAAGGGGGAGCAGTCCTGAAGGCTAAGCTGTGTCAGCTCCCTCTGGGAGGTGGAAATGGGGGACAATGTGGGAGCAGATTGGAAGCAGAGAAGTGGAAATGGAGGATACCGACCCTGGGAGAGGAGATCAGATGAACCTCTGCTGATGCTCCTCACTGCCAACTTGCTAGCCCAACCCTGGGTCTCCCCGTCACACTTCTTTTCACTGCCCACATCTCCCCAGTTCCAGCATCCTCTTGTCCTGCAAACAGTTCTGCATGTCCCCAGCTCCCAGAAGACCCTCTCTGCCCCACTCCACACCCACCCAGGCTTGGCCTACAGCCCCAGCAAAGCCCCACCAGCGCTGTATGTGGGTCAAGCTGGAGTACTGTTCTAATGGTCTCTCCCACTTTCTGCCCACCAGCCAGTCCCACCCCAGTGCTCACTGTGCCCCAGCAAACCGTCCCCCAAAGCTGGCTGCCCGCTGGTGCCCACCTCCAGAGTCAGCCGCCTACTCACACCGCATGCTTGTCAAACCCCCATGAGCTCCCTACACCCCAGCAAACCTGACCTAGTGAACATCACTTCCAGTCTGATTTAAATCAGATGCGATGAAGCAAAGAGTTTCCATGCACACGCGGCTCCAGCCAGGAGCCAGGCGCCATTGCAGGGCCCAGCTCAGGAGAGGCGGCAGGGGCTGGATTCCAAACCCAGGAATGACTGAATTGCCCAGAAGAAGAGGGAGGGCTCCATGCATAGGAGAGAAGGACCCCCAGAGCCAGACGTCCCCAGCTCCCACCCTGGCCATGTATCCCAGCCTCCATCCGTAAGGACCAGTCAAGCAGGGAAGCTGAAGATGTCAAAGCGTTTGGGGGGGACGACACAGAGTCCAAGCAGAGAGGGCAGCTTGTCTGCTGCAGGGTCCCCAGGAGACCTACAGTCATTGTAGCCCCATGGCATGGGGTGATGCCCAGGGAGGAGGGCAGCTGCACAGGCTTCCTCAAGTTTGGGTGTGTGGCAGCTGGCAGATGGGTCAGCAGGAAAAGGCAGAGGACAGGGCTACATGGACAGCTCAGAGAAAGACAAGACCAAAAGGGCATCCACCAGGGGCTGGGGGTGCAGCATCTTGGTGGGGAGAAAAGGATGGTAGAGCCAAGGAGCTCTCGTGGGCCAAGACACCCCCTCGCGGTGCTCGTGGGACCCTCTGCTCCCTGGGCACGAGGCTGTTGCCCTTGAAACATGGGGGGAACATGGGAGCGCAGGAAGGGTTCACTCATGGACCGATCTGACCAGCTCAACCAGCTTCAGCATCGAGCCTTCCCCCAAAGTCCAGCTCCTTGGCTGGGGAGAAGGAGTTTATCCAGCTCCCCCCGGGGAGCAGCGGGGCCAGGGCAGAAGGGGAGCCAGGCACTGGGGGCAGCGGGGCCAGTCCTGCCATGTGCTTGGCACAGACGAAGCCGAGGTTTCCAGAACAAGCCTTTTCTGGAAGCTGCGAAGCAGGCGGAAGAATGAAGCCGCCCCTGCTCTGCGCTGGCTGGCGCGGGGCTGCCTGAGAACAAGGCCCCCCCGGCCGCTCTCACACCCTCCCCTACATTTCCGACCAGCTGACTCACAGGCCGTTGGCACCAGCTCTGCTCCCCAGGCTCCAAGCCTGGCTGCAGAGCACTGCGGCCAGGCCTGCGCCAGGTTCCCACCCCCCTCCTTTCACACACTCCCCCCCAGCCCAGCTCCCTGCCAGAGCTCTGTGCTCCCACAGCCTGCCAAGTGCTGAGGAGACGCACGTTTCCCTCATTCCCAGCCCTCTCCAGGCCCTGCTCTGGAGAGCAAAACCGTATAAAGCCATCAAAGGAACCGGACTGTCAGCACCAGCCCCACGCGCAGCCCTGCAGGACAGACGGAGCACACGGATGGATGCACAGACGTTATTGTATACAACCAAAACCCTGAGAAGAGGCAAACTCCACGGAGCAGCGAGAAACAAAATATTTCCACCTTAAATACTGTCCCTTTCCCCAGCTCATAGGTTATGGGAAAAACAATCCATCTTAACTCTCTGGTCTGCGCTCAGAGCCCTGCGAGAGAATGGAGGGTGGGGCTGGGGCCAGCTCGGCACAGCAAAGCAGTTAGGCAGGGACAGGCATGAGGCTGCCACAGTTCCCTGCCCCATACCTTGCTGGCTGCAGTTCTCTCCCAGGATCGGATTGCAGCTGGCCTGGGGAATCCTTCCCAGGACTCCAGGATCCTTACGGGAAAGCCCAGGAAGGGTGTGTCCTTCCCACGGTGGGGGAAGGGGGTCTCCTGGATCCAAGCACCCCCTCCCCCAACCAGCTGCTGGCTCTCACTGGCTGCTGGATCCGCAGCCCAGCTGCGACGACTCTCGTCTGGGGCTGCGGGCAGCTGCCTGGGCTCTGTAAAGCGGAGACATCCCTGCTGAGATGGCACCCTGACCCCAGTGCCAGGGCACTGCTCTGGGACGTGCACCAGGCTGAGGTGCCCAGACAGGGCCTTGGCCATGCAGAAAACCCTCCCCAGGGCTCCAAGTTCCCCAGTGCCAGGACAGGACCCTGCCCCATGGCCTGGGGTCCAAACCCCCTACCCCCCCCCCAGGGGCCTTTGCGCTGCAGACACCTGCATTTCCAGGAGCTGGCCTGGGACCCCCCAAACTCCTCTAGCCCCAGGAGAGGCCTTGCCAGAATCCTTGTCAGTCAGCTGGCGAGCACCGTGTCGGACTGGCAGGGAAAAGCAGCCTCAGACAGCCAGACCAGGATCCCTGGGGCACTGCTGGGTCAGCACAAAGTCACCAAGCCCACTGGGGCTCCCAGATCCTGGAGCTGCTACTAATGGCTCCACCCCAGAGCCAGCTGTGACCTGGGAACCTCCTCCCACACCAGAGGGGCTGGGAACCGCATCCCCAGCCTCCGTCCTGACTGCACAGGGCTGGCCACAGAGTCCTCACGCAGTCAGCCCATCACAGGACCACTGGGTAAGTGCCAGGATTGTACCTGGGGAGTCGGGGAACCTGAGCACACCTGGCAACAGTCCTCACTAGAGCTGAGGCTTCTCCCCAGCTCTGCTGGTACCCCTCAGTCCCGACCTTCAGCCCCTGATTCTCTCTTGCGCCAAAGGCATCACAGGTGCTCTGGGTTCTGAAACAGAAACCAGCAGCTAGGAGTCACACTCCCTGGAGAGAAGATACTGGATTTGAATTCGGGGCAGCCTGGGAGCAGCCCCCAACCCTGCACATACTCAACTCCTAGGAGCTGGCTTTGACCCAGCCCAGCTCAAGAGAGGCTTCAACAGAGCCTCCCCCTGGGACTAGGGGGTTGCCCCACCCCTGCCTCTGCAGCAAAGATGCAAACCCAGTCCCCATCCCTGCCATGGAGAATATCCCATCCCAAGCCGCTGTATGAAAAAGTCCCTTTTATCCACATATTCATGAGCATCTGGCCGTGTCAATCTTTCAGCCCATCCATCCCTCAGTCCACAGGCACCACACCTCCAGGCCTGCCTGCTGCAGAGACCCACAGATAGAGATGCAGAGTCACTGGGAGAGACTGCTGCCCAGCCTTGCTCACCCCCTTGCAGGAGAGCAGTGGTGCCAAGCTGGAGCTGCTCATCTCACTTCTAGGCAATACGGGGGTCCCAGGCACATGAGGGGAGCTGAAGGGGCCCCCACAGGGTGAGAGAGGTCCCACACTAGGCCTGGAGCTGCCCAGATGGGCCCAGGTAGCCCAGCAGCCAGATTCGCAGGGTATCACTCAGAGCTCAGCTCTGCCTGGGGCTCCATCCACCTGGAGCCTCACCCTGAGGAGTGGAGCACCCTACCACAGCTGTGCCAGGGCCCCTCGGCTCCCAGCAGCCTCTAGGCTCGAGGCGGTGAGGGGCAGAAAGGCCAGGAGCATGGACTGCAAAGAGGCACCATGCAGAAGGGCATGGCAGGGCTGGTGATGGCTACAGCGGAGGCTTTGGGGGCCAGCGGTTCCCACGTCCTCCACATGAGGGTCCCCGTGAGGCCCAGCTGGAAGCTCTAACCCTTCCTTCCTGCAAACCACCCAGAGAGCCAGGCCCACACAGCTAAGCCAGTCCCTCTCCTAGGCGGGGGGAAGTGTTTGGGAATGGGCAGCCTGTTGGAGCAATGGGGCCTTCACAGCAATGGCCACAGTGAGAGCCCCTGGGAGACTCCTGCATGCTTCTCATGAAGGTGCCATGGGGCTGCCAGCTGGGACTCTCTCTTCCCAGCACCAGGGCTGGGGGCCTGAGGTGTCATAGGAGGGCCAGGTTGCAAATCCCCATTCTTTGGCCACCTAGCCAGGCTGCTATGCCCTTCATTAGCTAAACTCTACCTGGCCCCAGAGCCATGGGGAAAGGCACCAGGCGGGCAGCAGCTTGGGGTCACTGGGTGAGTTGTACAAGGGTCCCCAGCCTGCGGCCAAGCTCCTCTTTGCAGCTCTCCGCTCCTGCCTGCGGTGGCCTTTCCCTTCACCCTAGTCCAGGACACAGGCACCTCCAACACCTCTCGCCTCCACAAGCTGCCCTCACCTTCCTCCAGGCCAGAGCCACCACAGAACTGGAGTGGAAGCACCTGGAGCCCGAGCCAAAGCAGCCCACTGCAAAGCCAAATTCCCTGGGACTCAGACACGCTCATGCACCCTCTCCACATCCCTAGAGCCATGCCCTTGGCTGGGCAAGGCCACTCCTGGGGCACAAGAGAGCACCAAATGGTCTCCTGGTACCTGGTGTGTCATGCCCCAGGGCATAAGCCTCCTCTTGAGTCCTCCCAGGGAGACACCTGATGTGAGGCTGGGACATCAGGTGACCACCCCCAGACCAAGACAAACCCTTCCCCACTGAGCTCACAAGCTAAACAGACCAGGCAAACCAATGCCAAGAGAGAAAACCAAGGCACTGAGGGGGTCAGTGACTTGTCCATGGGCACTCAGCAGGGCACACTCATCTGAGCTGGCTGTGCACACACGTGGATGCACCTATCAGCACACACGTGCACAAATGTGCACACACAGGCACACTGACTGCAGAACTTTTTAGTGGAAATGGATGAAAACCTAGCAGACACAGGAAAGGGTTAAAACAAAAACACTGAAAAGAAGTTTAGCCTCATTCTTCTCACCTGCTACAAATGTGGGGGTGGGACAGCAAGGGGCCAGGAAGCGGGATGGGGGTGAGGAGGAGGTCTGGGGGGTTCTGCTTCACAGACCTGGCTTCAAACCCTCATTTGTCACAAGTGAAACGTGTCTGGTAGGGCTCAGCGCAGGCGTAACCACAAAATGGACCAGCAAATGGGGCAGCACAAAGGGGCACTGACAGAGCTGGGGGCATGGGGAGCCCAGGACTAGCATAGCAGGGGCTGCAGGCCAGGCCTGAGTGAAGAAGTTTGCACCATGCTTTCCTGCACCCTAGGTGAGTGGGTGCCGATCTCCTGCCATTGAGAGCGCTGGGTCATGCAGGCCAGGAAGAGCAAACAAAGCAGCTGGGGAATGTGCTGGAAGGATGGAAAGTTTCTCTCGTCCAGGCAGCTGGGCTGGGGCTGTAGGTCAGGGCTCAGCATCTCCTCAAAACCCCCGGCTGGGGAGACCTCGCCCTGGATGCAGGCTCCAGGGACCACACGAGAAACATGGAGGCAACATCTGGTTTGCAACTAAGCAGGTTTCTGGCCAGTGGCTGAGAGAGACGCCAAGTCCCACAGTGGCGTGAACGGCCAAACCAGTGCTGCCAGGAAAGAGAGCGGGGCGTGGAGCCCAGCTCCAAAATAACCTTCCTCTCCTGGCAAAGCCAACCCCCTTGGCTCGTAAATAACAACACCAGGTCCCTCCTTCAGCCCCACACGCCCCATCTAGATCCCTCACCTCCCACTGCCAGCATCCCCCAGTGTAAGTCAGATATGGGGCAGCCCTGACCTCACTGACTCCCCCCAGCCTTCGCCCCCCCGAGTGGAGAAGAGATGCTGGGGGAGGGTAGCGACCTTGGGACAAGGAGGAGCAGCCCCCTTCCCCACTGCAAGGGTGGCTGGCCCAGAGGCTCAGCCCAACAAGCACTGGGGGAAAGAGTCACAGTGGCATAGCGCCATTCTGTCCCTGGATCAGTCCAGCACCACAAGGTGGGACCCATCCTACACAGGGGCACCCCATAAAACAACTACAGTTGACTCCATTCTATGGCTGGGAGCTGGCCAGGCACAGCGGGCCCAGACCCACAGGCCTCCCTCATCACCCAGCCAGTAGGCAAAGCCACAGCCTCTTTGCACGCTTCTCTGCTACCCAGATCTCGGCTCACACTGGGGTAGACGCCATCACCCTGGCCAGCCCCCAGAAGAAATGTAGGTGTGCAGGAAACCGTCCCCCATTGGATAGGGGCTGGAGGAATGGATTTATTTATTTTAATACTGCTGGTCACAGCCTTTCGCAAACAGCTTGTTCACCTGCCAGCTCCTCCAGCCCTCACACCCTGCTACAGAAAAGGGAAACCAAGGAAGCGGGCAGGGACAGGACTTGCACAAGGATATCCCACAACACGGTGGCGGAATCAGGATTAGGCCTGGGGAATTCCTGGCTCCCAGTCCAGCGTGCGGGCTGCCAGCTGACACCTCCCTCCTCAGGACTCTCCGGCTGGGTTGCTGCCCTGTAGAACTGCCAAAGGCTGAATGAAACCCCTGCAGAGAATCCGGGGCAGCGCCGCGACCAGGTCATGAGCAAGCTACTCACTGGGCTATTTCAGGGTGAGAACATTCCAGCTGGGACCAGCCCGGGTCTCACCCACGTTGCCAGCTTGGGGGCGGGCTGGGTGCTGAAGGCGCTGGGTAACACCAGCCTGATTCCAGCCAGCACCCTCAGCCTCCTGCAATCTAAGCCAAATCTACCTACCCCACTAAACCCCAAATAGTAACCAGTCTACAGCCCAACTGTTGCCTCTTGATGCCACTTCCCACTAGGACCATGGAGCCTTATGTGCTGCACATCAGGCACATCAGTGTGCCTGGGTGTGACGCTATCATGTCTTTGCACCCACATGGGCTTACAGATGTGCTGGTGTGATAGTGACATGTCTGTGCAATTCACGTGGGCTCACTGTACCAGTGTGATACAGAGGTGTGTGAAAACTTATGAAGATGTATCGGAATAACTCATGTATGTGAACGTGCATACACAGCAACAAGTTTGCCATGGTGCTAACATGCGGGTGTACACACATGTGGACAGGTGCTAGCCTGAGACCAGCAGGCATGCGCATATGAACACATGTTGCCACAACACTGATTATTCAGACTTACTTCTCCCCCTCCGGCTGTGACTCCTCTGCCTCATGCACCCCCATACTCCAGATTCCCCTGCACAAAGCATTCCCAGTTGAAGTGCACAGCTGACCCAGATCCGGTCACCAGGAGGGACAGTTAAAGAGAGGTGTGAGAAAGATGCAAAACACAAAAGCAAATAGCCTTAAACTGGCCTGAATTACAGATAATTATCTGTAATGGGATAGAAACACTCCTTGGATCTTTTCATACTTCCCAAATGCCTGCACTGAATTTCGCTGTGTACATTTCCGAATTCCTCCCAGCCACATCAAGAGCCTCGAAGATGAGAGGAGGCTCCGAGGCCCGGTCTGCGGAGCAGTTCGGGGCCTGGTAAGCTGCTTTCCTGTCACAGAGCTGGCCCTTTGTTTTGTAAGGGGGTGTGGTGGCAGGGACACTGCCCAGGAAACACACTTCCATCTGTACCCAGAGCCCCTCCTCTTCCCTGGGGAGCTGGGCTGGCTTGGGGGGTCCTGCCAGCTCCTACGCTCCTGGAAATCAGCTTCCCCATGCCTCCTCCATCTTTCCCTTTCCAAAGGGACATGGGCGACCAGTCAGGAACCAGCAGGACCCTGGATACGGGGGCTGCCTGGCAAGGCTACAAGGACACTCTTCCCTCCTCTGCACAGCACGGGATTCAGGCTCTGTGCACCCAGACTGATCCCTTGACCTAGACCCTGCACCTCTACCCTGGTCTCATCACCGTCCTCCAGCCCTGACCCTCTGTGTCACTCTCCCACCCCAGCAATTCCTCCCATGCTTGGCAAAGATGCCCAGCCAGAGCGGCTCTCCCATGGAACCCATCAGAATGGGGTGGGGGGTGCGCCGAGCATCGCCTCTCCCCAGCGCTAAGTAACCCAGTCCAGAAGGAGGGGCAGGGACGGTTGCGTAATCTCTTCCACGGGCAGTTTCCAAACGCAAGGCTGCTGGCTGGGGTCTCTCCTGGTTCTTCCCAGATTTCCTCATCTCCCCGCGGCGGAAGCAGAGCCAGCACAGAGCTGGAGAGTTGGCTGGCTGGAGAAAGGTTCCATACACGAAGCAGGCTGACTCGCCTTGCCTGGGCCTGGGCATCGGGGGGCCGGGCACCAGCAGGCAACACCCTGCCCTGAGACTCTGGCTGGCTCTGGGCCCCCACCTGGGGACTTGTTGTACTGGTGAACCCAGGCTATGGGGCAGAGGCAGAGTTTAGGTCTCGGTCTCGTGCCTCACTTTCTGCTCTCCCTCACACCTGGTTTTCACACAGACACCTATCAAAGCGGGAGCAGCTACAGAAGAAATTAAATGCCAGAGAGAAATGAGAGCCAAAGAACGTCTGTTATTGGCCTAGCTTCAGGTCATCGTGAAGCTGGAAAAGCGTGTCTCTCTCACCACCAGGATCTGCTCCAATAAAAGCTATTACCACCCCCACCTTGTCTCTCTAAGATCCTGCAACTGGCAGGGCTGCTGCGTAGTCACAGGCAGTTACGTGGTCCTGCTCAGGTTTCAGAGTCTGTGACTGGGGCTGTTCGCGCCTCCCAGGGCCCTGCGGTCAGGCTCTCTGCAGACTCAAGCAGACATTGGGTATGTTCCACACACCATGAGGGCTGGAAAACGATTTTTCAAATGAAATTGGGTGGCTTGGCAAAGCTCACATCCCTAGCTCTCCTGGCTTCCTGCGGAGAAGCAGTGTTTCACCTGGTCCTGGCCGCCCCAGCTGCAGGCATTTCCTCCTTTAAAGGAAAAATTACTTTTAAAAGCTCGCCCCCACTGCCGTGGCTGGCCTCTTCTCCTGCTTGCTGGCTGGGATCTGCCTGTGCCTGCGAAAGGGGGGCAGTGGAAGCTCTGTCAAGAGCCCTTTAGAATCAGATCAAGGCACTGAAGGGAGCCATCCTGCCCTCCCCTGTCCAGGAAGATGGGTGGGAGGATCCCGGCTCTCACCCTGCCAAGACTCAGAGCTGGAACACAGCGTGAGACAAAACAAGGGGTATGTGCAGCACTTACTCCTTCCCTTGGGTCCTAGGGCTAGGACTGCAGTTCCAGCTCGGCACTTCTGCACTGCTCTCATCATGGGCTCAACACTCATAGCAGTGACTGAAGGCCTGGTGCCTTGCAAGGAGCACAGGGAATCTGGGGACAGTGAAGAGAAGCTGGAGGATGAAGCCAGATTCAGAGGCCACACTCCCACACGTTACTGGTCCTGCTCTCCTGGCAGAAGGAGACCAAGTGAGACTAATGAGCAAACTGTGAACTAGAAGCCAACTCTCCTTTATTTCATTCTTCCAGTGCAGGATATCCAGGTCAATGAGTTCTAATCTCAGCTCTGACACCAGCTGCCTCCCTGGGCCTGGGTGAGTCACTTCCCTGCTCTGGGCCTCAGTTTCCACACTGGTCTGGGATAAACACAGCTCTTTTTCCACACAACTAGCTGGTGAGGAGGTAAGGCACATTTGTACCATGCCCAGTATTGTGCTAAAGAGAGGATGCTCTCACAGGCTGTGCTGGAAATGGAAAAAATATTGGCGGCTCAATTTCCTGTTAAGACATTATACTGTAGAAATATATTTTCACCAATAAAACTCTGGTAGATTACACTGGAAAGAGGGAGAAAACACACCAGCTAGCCCTAATTAACTCCCCTTTGGCTGCAAAAGAAAAACCCCAGGAAAGGCAGAGCTGGAAGATCTGCACACTGCCGAACACACAAGCTGGTGTTCAGAGTCCACGACTTACATTTTATCGAGACAATCTCTCTAAATTTTTGGCCTTAAAAATGTGTGAAATTGCCTCCAGCTATCCCAGCAATCTGCCTGTTCATTTGCAAGCAGTTTAGCTGGTTCCCTAACCAGAACGGAAAGCCAAGGTTACAAATTAGCACCCAAGAAGCATTGCAACCCCAATCTCGGATGTACAGCCCCACCTCCCTTGCCGGCCCTCGTAAGTATCAGCAACCTGCCCCCGCCAATCTCATCTTTCCTCATCTTCCTCATCAATCAATTTGTCCCATGAAGCTTGGTGACATGCTGAAATATCGGCTAAACATCCACTCCATCAGTTTATGCAAATAGAATAAATCCATCCCAGCTTCTCTAAATATTGATCATGCTTCTTAATTTATAGCAAAATAATAATAATAATAAAATGAGCAATTGGGAGCAATGGAGGAAAGAGATTGGGAGGAAGGGGGCGCGGTTTGTGACTGGAAAATAAATTGTGACTATTGGGGGAAAGGTGGGGCACAGAATGGGTGGTAAACGAGAGCTGATGGGGGAAGAGAATCTCGTGGCAAATACTATTTATATTTGTCTCCTGCATTTGCGTTGGGACAGTGTGAAAGGGGGTGCGAGGATCTGCACTAGAAAAGCCTAAGGCCTGGCCTCACTTGGAGCAGTCTGTGGGAACAACCTTCCAGACCCCAGATCTCTCTGGCCCCCCAGAATGTCACAGAGAAGACTTGGGGTCAGATCTGGTGGTGGATTTTACTCCCAGCACTTGTGTGGCCTCAGGCAGCCACTGCCCCACTCTGTGCCTCAATTTACCCAAGTGAAGAGTGGGCTAATGGCACTACCCCCCACCCTCTCCAGTAAAGTGCTTCAAGAGCCAATGACAAAAGCCCAGAGGATGTCAAAGTGTCATGTACACAATAACAGGGAAAGCTTGTTGGGCCTAAGCAGAGAGATGGTTTCAGTGCATCTCCTTGACCCAAACAGGCTCCAACCTCACAGCCAGGTCGGGGCTGAAACAGGATAGCTATGGCCAGGACAGCCACTTCTTCCCAAGCTTTGACAGGCCCCAGGGGGAACTGCTGCCCGGAAACATCCCGGCTCCTTCTGGACTACCTGGAACCAGAGGAGCCTTGAGACCAAGTCACAGGCTCCAGGCGGATGGAGCTGCTCCCTCCACCTCACCTCTGACAGCCCCCAGGCCTCAGCACAGGCGGGAGGCAGGGACAGCAGAATGTGCCACTGATCGACCACATCACAGGACGCCAGACCTCACAGGGCTCTCCAGTGACTCTCTGTGCCCAGGCCCGAGCATGGGGGCTGGCACCAGAGGAAGCCACCCACAGCGGCTGGGAGCCAACACTCTCACCCGTGCCGGCTGAAGAAACCTCTTGCAGGTCGCCCTGCACCAAGGCTGGGGGCGCAATAACAGAATGCCTCGCACCCAGTTTCCATCGACACACGAGGCACCTGGAGGGGGACTGGGAACAGACCTGCTTTTCCTGCCCACCCGAATCCCAGCAATGCGTGTAGAGCCATCCAGGTGGCTGTGGGTGCCAGCAGCCCAGCTCCTTGGTCCCTTTCACACCTGAAAGATTCCCCGAGGCAACCCAGGACAATTTGGAGCTTTACTTCTCCACAGGCAGAGACAAAGCAAGTCTCAGCTCCCCCCCCACACAGTGCCCCCATCAGTGCTTCCATGGCACAATCCTGAGCTGCCAGGACCCCTCCTTGGGGAGTGATGTAGACAGCATCCCCTGGGCTCTCTGCAGCAAATGGACAAATCAGCACCACTGCTGCTCTGTGATCTGGGCACCTGCCCCTGGAAAAAGGGCTGAAGCCAGTCACTCATTTCTCACAGGCGCTATCAGACAGCTGCCGGGTGGAAACCAAGCCGAATACATCCCAGCTGGTGCTTTCATTCCTCCAGTGGCCCCATGCTTGCAGTTGGAGCACCAGGTCTTTGGAAAGCACAGAAGGTGGGAAATACTCTGTTCTTCTCACAGCCTTTTATCCTGTTACCTAGAAACACAGCTTCCCCCCTAGTTTACACCTGCAAAGTTTGTTTACTACACAGCCAGTGCTTGAGCCCTACTGTCCTCTGGGAGCTTCGCACTGTGCCTGGAAGCTGGGTTATTAGTCCTGTTCCGGGGAGGGAATCATTGGAGGTTTCTCCACCCTGGGCTCCCTAAAACCTAAACTTGGCTTCCTAAAACAAACTCCAGGAAAGGAAAATACATAGAAAAGGAGATAAGGAATGCTGTTGTACACACACCTCTCCTCACTGCTGAGCAGGCTTCCATTTCTCCAAGAAAGAGGAGAGAAATAACAGGAGATGCTGTTTTCTTCACTCCAACCCCCATATCTTTAGTGGGACACTTGCCCCTAGGCTGTAGTCATTGCCACACTGATATGAAACATGCTCCATGAATATGGAGAACTCCCCCCACCCCTCCTCTACCTCCACTTAAGACTCAAACATTTGCCATTCAAAACCAGTTCCTAGGGCGTCTCAGGTATCATTCTGCACCAGGCCAAGCAGTTTAGACCAGAAGCCTAGGTTTATTTTAAAAGATTTAGGGGAAAGAAAACTGGCATCAAAGGAAATCAATAACCACCTGATTATTTTTTATAACAACTCTGAAAATCAAGTTTGGGTCTCAAGTTAAATCTCAACCCTCTTGCAGCAACTTCAGCCTCCCCCTTTCAGCAGCACCCAGGTACGAAACCCAAAACTGAACCTAGTTACAAACAAAAGGCTAGATAAGTAAACTGCAGCCAGCGTAAAACGCAAAGAGAACAAACAGCATAAATAATAATAATCTTTTCAATTCCTTCCCTTGCAGAAATCTCAAGTGTTATCCCAGACACCGGCACATGGATTTGCTTTGTTTTTCCCTAGATAATGAGCTTTTTAACCTGACGCTGCCCCTTTAAATATTTGGCAAATAGGAAATAAGTGTAATATAATTTCCTCTGTGTTATAATTTAAGATTAATCCATATTGTTATGGCACTAAATAAATGCTGTAATATTGAAATGCCGTTCAAATTAGCTTGACAGAGTGCCAGAAGTACAATTAAAATGTTATCCAATGGGTAATCACAAGCTAGTTTCCACGTTGTAAGTGCCACTTGCAATCTGTCGCCTTTTGACTGAGAGAGGGGGAACGGAGGAGCGGTTCTGATCAGCGCCACTTCACGTCCCAGTGCTTAAAAAGCCAGACAAATGCAGCCACCAGAGCAAACACCTCCAGAACCCTCCCTGCCAAGATCAGCTCCCCTGCCATCACACTCGGATTGCCGCTAATGCACCACAGCGCCAGCTGAAAGGTGCCAGTGGGAGCCAACAAGACATGTGCTGCAGGGGGATGTGGCTATAGAGACATGATCCACCAGTTACATCCCTTGCCCCCTCAGGAGCTGCTCCTAGAAGCAGCAGAGAAAGTCTCCTGGTTAGGGCACTAACCTGAGACCTGGCAGACCCTGGTTCAGATCCTGCTCTGCTGTAGCCATTCTGGGACATTAATCTTTCTTTATGTAAGTTCTCTGCTAACACGGAGAAAGGCACAGCTTTGCCAGATGCGAGGGATCCAATACCATGGTAAGGCGTTCAGTGCCCCTTAACAGGAAACACAGAAGCAGGACTGAGCATGGCTGCACCCCCATGCTTCTTCTCAGCAGGTATTCCCATGTGGATGCTCATCTCTCCCCTGGATGCAAGAGTCACATATGCTTCTAGCACAAGGATCTCTTGGGCAAGGCCTCTGCCAGTCCGGGGGCTACTCGAAGAGGAAGCTGCTACTTAAATGTAGTCTTCGCAGCCAACAAAATAAACCCTGGTAATCGAGTCTGACCCCAGCCCTTGTCTGGATGTGTCTCTTTCACCGCTGCTTTGGCCCCAGACCCTGCTTCTCCCACCTGACACCTTGTGTCACCATTCACTCTCCGTGCAGGGTGTCGAACAGCACTGTTCTGATCTGAGCAGTTTCACACCCACTTGGCCGAGGTGCAACAGAGAACTGGCATGAAGAGACTGGATGGGGAATCACACCCAGAATGTCTTGTATCCAAACTGGCTCTGGAAAATTGTTACTGACAGTCCCATGCTGCTCCTTGCATTTCTGTTGCACTCTAACCGAGCGAGGCCTGCGCCCTGCCACCACGGGTAAATACTGAATGCCTTTGCCGGCAAACTAAAGCCTGCAGGACTGGGAACCAGCCCTTGGAATTGCTAATATTAAATTCTCAGAAAGTGTTTCAAATAAATAAAATACCCACAAAGGGCAAGGAGGCAAAGTGGTCCCTTTATCTCAGGCCCAGACCAAAGCAACAACAAAAAAAAAAAAAAAAAATTCCAAAACAGACAGCAAGCAATAAAGCAAAATTTATAGGTAGGCCAGTGCTAAGCCCTACTAAGATAAATATTGGTTTTACTCTGTGAATCCCACTTCAGCGTCAAGAGGAGAGCTTCTTCGCCGGCTATGCAATGACGCAGTCCTGAATTTCTGAGTTACACTAGAAGCACAAAATAAATACAAGTGAGTGGGATTCTGATCTGTGCCATACACACATGCTGGGGTTTGGCTATGTCTGGTTGCTTCAGACAGGAGCTCCATTAACAATGCGACTTGTTTCTCACGGTGCCTGCTCTGATTCCCACTGAAATCTGTCTGTCTGTTCATCCCAGTGGGGGCTGGAAGAGACGCGCATAATGCTTTTTCTCTTTAGGTCTCAAAGGAAGCTGAGTTTCCTCACCCCCATTTTAAATATGGGGAAAGGGCAGCCCTGAGAGGAGAAGTGACTTGACCAGAGTCATGAAAGAGAGCACTAGCAGAGGCAGGAATGAAAACGTGGGTCTCCTATCTGCACCATCCTTCCTGCTAACTGAGGACGCTCTTGGAACTGTCCAGTTGCCATTGCTCCTTCCAGAAGGCGTGCTGGCCTGTCGAAAGAGTCTTTATGAAATAGACTGGTTCTCTGATCCAGCCAGCACCACGTGGGGTTTCCATCTCAGCTTCCCCCAGAGATATTTCTTTGTCGCAACTGTGGTCCTACCTCCCTCAGTGTGCTGAGCTAACTCCCTGCCACGGAAAAGCCCCAAGCTGAAATTCACCTGCCTGCAGACCCACCACATGTCACAGAGGGGAGATACCATGCTGCAGGTCACTGAGATCCCATGTCAGTCCGCCTGGGGGAGAGACTGGGGAGCTAGCCAGGAAGGGGGCTGTAGGGTCTGGGCCCTGAAGGATGCACTAGCAACCTATGTTCCCTGTAAGCTGTGCACGTGTGCGTGTGCACACAAGTTGTGAGACCTGCGCACACAACAAAATAAAGTGACCACAAAAAATTCAACAGTGCTAATATTTTTATGCTACTTTAAGTAGGTAATTTCAAATGTTTCAAATAAGGTTTTGTAATTTATAAAATCATTTCCATCACCATATCAAAATAAAGTTTAGAAATTAGTTGCATCGTACACATTTACTTCATTGCACTCACAAGTTTGACCGCAATCACGCGTGCACACGGATTTGAACACTGGTTCCAAAAATTTGCACAGAAGTTTTTTGTGCACACAGCCTACAAAAAGTTAGAAGGAACATTGCTAGCAACTGCAGCATATCTCCACGGGTGAGGGGGGGACCTGTCCCTTGCTAGTTTTCCCTGGACCCCTGCATCCCTTCCCAGACCTTGAGGAGCAGACCCTAAGGAGAACTCCAGGGCCCAATGAAGTCAGAGGCAGATGCCCCAGCTGTTACAGCCTGGCTAAACTGGGCTCAGTATGGAGACCTGCCCAGGTGCCAACAGCTGCTTCTGCCATGGCACCCTGGCTCTACACCACAGCCAGGCTCCGTGGCTTCCCCCAGGATCACCCCCACCCCACTGCCTTTCTCAAACCCACACCCCTGTGCTGGGCAGGGACACACATGTCCGGTAGGCAGCAGCTGTATTAATGCTACCAGGGGTGTGGAGGGAGCAGCCAGGAGCATAGCTGTGTCCCCAAAGTTAGGACCAAGCTTCTTTGGTCTAAATCCAAGGCCATGCTGCCCCTGGTCCATGCCTGAGGGACTAAAAGAGACAGGGAGGGTTGGAGGTAGATCAAGCCCCCCAAGCAGGACAGAGTGGTGGTGGTGGTGGGGAACTGAGGTTCCCACCATTGGCATGATGAGTTCTGAGGAGAGAACCTGTCTGATGGCCCCAAAAGAGAAGGCAGCAGAAACCAGGGTTTCCTGGGAACGGTTCTCCAGTCCAAACTGATTCCCATATCCTGATCCCTCACTGATACAGGCAGGCTTTACAGTACACCCCGGTCAGAGTGGAGTTGAGTTTGAAATTCTGTGCCCATCTCTTTTATTTTATTTTACAGTGTGGATGGGAAAAAAACTCAGCCTGATAATCTCATTCCTGGAGAACTGTGTACACGCACACATCGAAGAGGGAGGGCTTCTCCTTTCGAAGCCAGCGTGTAGCTTTGCAAAGTCACTGAATAGCCAAATCCTGCTATTTTTACTTTGTGCTATAATTACCAGATTTGCTGTCACTTATCATAGCCATCAGCCATGGCCCCTGCATACGGAGAAGATACTGCTTCCGACACCCTCCCTTCTGCTAGATGTTGAGATGCAGGCCGGTGCCTGGATAGCATGCAGGTTTGCTGTCAGCTTCCTATGCATTTCACTCTTTGTTAAGGCTGAATGCATCTTGGTGACTTGTCTCTGTTTACTCCCATCTCCTCCAGCCACTTTGCTCTAAGCAAGTCTCTGGAGATACAGTGAGGAAGAAATAAGATGCACCGGTGTACACTGACCCCTGCATTCAGAAACCTGGAGGCTCTAAGTAACATTCCCAAACAGGTCTGGGCTCTCTGAGCTCCTTGGCTTTCCTGCTTCCTACCCATCAGCCTGGTGTGCGGCACTCTGTCTGAAGCAGGCCACTCGCCAGGCCATTTGCCAGGCCACTCGCCCACCCAGAGAAGAAAGATGTTCACAGGGCAGCTTCACAGAAGCAGTTTGGGATGATTCCCCTGCCTGAGATGAAGCAAAATCCTCCTCCATATCTGGCTAGGGAGGAGTTGGGCCAGAGCTATTAAACTTGCCTTGGAAAAATCTAGTTTTCTAAACCTTTCCTGACCTTAAGGCTTCTCCAGTGTAACTTGAGGAGCTTTCCTGGGATTCCACGTGCAGGTCTCACTTCCACCTTCTCCTTGAGCTGTAGGAGTCGTCCATGGGACTCTCCAGAACACCTACCAGCATTTACAATAAGTGGCATTAGTTTGCCTGGCCCTGCCCTACCTCCTCTCCAGGTTACAGTTCTAAATCTGCATGTTTAAAGGCCAATTCCCCTTTCCCAGCCCTTACATGGACCCCTGGGACATGGAGCTGGTCAGGTGAAGGGGACTTTTGTTCAAATACTGGGGGTTTAGCACCATGAAGTGCTGGGGAACAGAGATCAGTGACTTACACAGTACATTCCCCCCCCCATATACTTTCTCCTTCCCCACAGGATCTATCACTCTCTCATGCACAGGCACACACAGTCACTCACAGAGCATCCCTCTGACATCACCAGCAGCTGTAGTATTTATGTCTCTTTCACCATGATGAATAACAAATTTATACCACCACCACCACAAAAAAAACCCTCGGTACATCAAAGAGATTCACATCCCTACAACAGGAATCCAATTCCATGTTACAGCATGGCTGCCATGGCCCCCAGGATGTCAAGCAATCATATCCATATTTTGGGGCAATCAAAACAGTATTAATTAAAGACACCTTGTGTCCACAGGTACGATCCTAAAATGTACCATACAATTATTCTAGCCCCAGCCTATCTGTCTCTCCCTGGACATGCATACACCACCGCCTCTGCCCAGCTCTAAACAACAACTAATGAACAGATGAAACCACTCAAATGTAATTTCACAAGATTTTGGTTTCTTAGCATTCTGCTTTTTTTCTCCCTCACACATGTGCATTTACCTCCGGCCTCCCCTCCTCCAGCTGCCCCCTCAGTAATCATCAGCAGGAGTGTCACTAATAAGGAGTAGACAAGTTAATCTCAAAATCTGTTTTAACTTTGACACCTACTTTTCAAAATGCAATGCATGCTGCAGCGAAGCCAGGCTGCTGAGCCACAGTAAAACACAGGCAGGCGGTATGGAGGAGAGGAAGAAAAAACTCCTTTTAGGATGATAGATAGATAAATGATGCCTGAAACTCTGGATCCTCAAGCTTGCTCAGTACATGCCCATAAAATGTGGAAGGATATCATCTTCTGCCACGCCCAGCCAGTGCTGTTTGGGCTGTATGTATACGCAGCCACCCCAGACACATGTACTTTGAGTAAAATTTAATCTTTAAGTAATTAGAAGAAAGTTGCAAGGTGGTTTGCTTCAAGATCCATTCTTCCTTCTCACTCCCACCCACCAGAGCTTTCTTGATTCTCTCATACTCAACTGCCGCTGCAGATCAGTGTGTGTGCGTGCGTGCGTGTGTATGCGTGTGTGCATGTCAGAGAGAGAAAAAGATCAAGGGCTCCTGTACCGCACGTGTGTGTTTGAGAGAGAGAGATCAAGGGCTCCTGTATCCCAATTCACCAGCCTCCGATGACGTGGATTCTGCTGCTTTCAAGGTCTTAGGAAATCAGAGAAACAATCTCAATTCCATTTAAAATAGAAAACATGGTCCCACCTGTTTCTGACCCACCCCTTTCTCAGGAACGCTGGAATAAAAAAAATAAAGAGTTCGAGAAGATCCCAGCGTGGAATTTAATCTATCGAGACAGCTGCAGTGAGAACAAACTGGAGCGGGAGACGATGGCAACTTTGGCACCGAGGGCTTGTATCTGATCCCCAGTGGGGACTGACTGGAAACCAGAATTTACTAGGATAACATCACAGCGGTGCTCCCAGGCTCCTTCGCCCTCCATCAGATACTCCACAAACTCCTCCTCTGGCCTTATGTAAAATCCCTTCCAGCTGCCGCTCACAGGGTAAAGTATTATTATGTATTACAGCAAACAGAGAGCTTCACTGAAGTGACAAATAGCACTTCATGATCTAAACTATATATTAGCCTATAAAAATGTCACGAGGGCAAAAATTTAGGCTCCGTGTAAAGTATCGAGTTCACAGAACCTCTTTGTCGAAGTTTTCCACTTCTTCTTTCCTATATTTTATTTATTTATAGGCATTCCCACCACGGTGTCTGAGCACCATGTGAGATTCAAGATCCCAGGCCAACATCCGCCCTCAGCCAGAAGTTGGAGTAACTGCAGATTTACACCAGAATCACTTTGATGAGTCTAATTTGCTACTCAAAGGCAGGGCTCTTCTCTTGTTCTTTCCCAGCCCATGATGGGGTCTGGCAGGTTTTTCATATTGATTCAGTTCCTTCTTAGAATTTTAATTGTGAACAAAGTGACTTTTATAGGAAATCTGTTTTATATTACAGGGCATGCTCCAAGAGGCATTTTCAGTCACTATAATAGGAGTTATGCGGGAAAATTAAAATACGCCCCTATGGGTTCGAAAGGACAAATATATTCTGTTCCATTTGTTTCACTCGATGATTGCATCAGAAATAGGAAACGTCACGGACCCAACCTATGACCTATCAGAGGTCACCCAGACAACAGCCCCGCAATACAAGTGCATTGGTAACTCTTTGTTCTTGTTTAGTAACTTGCGCTAGAAAAATCTCAGCACGTTTTACATAGGCGGGTAAGCAGTCCCTGTATGTCACAGATAAAGAAACTGAGGCACACACAGCGAGGTGTCTCAAGACTGTTCCAACGCTGGCGGACAGTCTCTTCCACCTTCCTTCACGCTATCTTTGCACCGAAACCAGGCGCCAAGCAAAGCATCTGGCTGCCCAGCGTTGAATTACGGGTTTAATAAGACAAAACGAACCCTTTTTCTCTCTCGTTCGGCACATCCTGCAGGTCACTAGCAACTTTGGAGCTATCTGCAAGGTATGCTGGGACGTGTAGTCCCTCACTTGAGGAGGAAGCGGGAGAGGGAGCCATGTCACAGACAGACAACTCAGCCTAGGGCCTCCTTTCAGGGTCACACGCGCCCTGGGAGTTGCACTTTGGACAGCCCTGACCTAGAGGGAGCCAGTACCAAAGCAAAGGAAAAGACAGATGTGGCTGGCAAGACACACCAGGTCCCCTCCCTGATTTCAGTGGCATTAGGTTGGTTTGCACCAGTAGGGGATCCGGCCCATGACTTTCCAGTTTACTGCAGCCAAGCCACTGTTTTGTTTGGTTATTATTACTCATCATTCATTACTATTCCCCACCTTGCCAAAGTGCTCCCCCCCATGCAATGCAACAGCAGTGAGCAAAGAACGAAAGCGGGAGACCAGCGATGTAAGTAGGCGAGCATTATTCTAAAAGAGCTGTAATGTCTCCTTCTTATAACCAACTGGACTGCTTCCCTCTCCCCTCCAAATTATACAGCCAGCCACAACGAGCTCCAGTGGTTAAACCCAGCTTTCCGAGATCACATTTGGTGGCTCCATTATCCTTAATATGTTTCTATTTTAAAGGCTCTGCTGGCAACAGCTAGAAATGTGTGTCCTAAAGCAGAAGGGGGAGGGCGGCTTCTGATTTTCCCTCCGAGGTTCCCGATCTGAAGGGAGGTGAGAGGGCTCTTTCATGGGCATCAAGCAGAGGAGTCCTGTGCTCACATTATTTATGCTCACAGCCTGCACTAATGACAGAGGTAAGGTGACAGCATACATCCCATCAGCCTGCCAGAGTGCATCTTGATTGTTCAAACATACTCTTAAAGGTGTCCAATCATTTATCAAATTAAAATGACCATGTTGGACTCCGAAGGCCCCAAGCAGCTAAACGGCGGCTTCATTTCCTAACTCCCCTGTCCCAAAAACCCAGCCCCAGGAAAAATGAACTGCTCGCTGGGCAAGCCTCCTGGCGCAGCCTTTGCCCAGAAATTCAGCATTTCAGGATTCTGCCTTTTTTCACTCGCAGCTGTGTCACAAACTCCAATGCAAATCTACTAATCCAGCAGGAAATGATGGAGTCCAGAAGCCCGACCAATTAAATTTAGACTCATGAAAAGCTCGGTGGCTAGTAAATTATAATTTTTATTAGCTTGAACAATGTTCCCGTAAGAGAAAGTGGAGACTCTCCCCTGAACGGCTCTGGTATAATTTATTTAACTTCACGGGCCGTGCCAAAGCCCAGAATATTTTTAGATCTTTCTGTTGTTGGGTTTGGCTTTTTTTTTTTTTTTTTTTAAGTGAGTTTCTGGAGGGGTATTTTTAGACTCCTGCATGTTATTTTAACAGACTTCTTTGCATTTGGACTTCCATATGTCACACAGCCTCTCCTACAAGGCTGGGCAGGTTTCTAAGAATTGCTGGAGTCAATTTCTTTCACTTACGAATCACTCGTTGCGCAGAGGCTTTGCCTGCCACTAAATTGGCATTACACCGTGTGGACAGTCCTATAGAAAAATTCCACTTCTTATAGGAATAATTAGATGTGATAGTGGAGCAATTCCCAATGGAAAAGAAACATTTTGTGTGTGTGTGTGTGTGTGTGTGTGTGTGTGTGTGTGTGTGTGTGT
>ML682071.1:10731926-10792441 GCA_007922195.1 Podocnemis expansa
TGTGTGTGTGTGTGTGTGTGTGTGTGTGTGTGTGTGTGTGTGTGTGTTAACCGCAGCTGCCGTGCATAGCAATCTAAATCTTACAGTTCTTGTGCAAAAGATCAGCCCTGGCAGTTTCTTGCTGTTATCTGTGCGTTGCGTTTGATGTCTCATGCTACTTGTCATTTATAAGTAAAGATGGTTAGAGTCTTTAGAACACGTCTTTGAACAGTAACTCTTTTAGCACCTATTTAATGCTGGTAACTGTGTCGCAAAAACACTCACTGGTGTCAGGCAGTTAATGAGGTATTTACTAAAATGTATTTTCTTAAAAAAAAAAAAACAAAAAACCACTAAAGGCAGTGGGGGGAAACCCCTTTACTGGGTTTGTCTCACCAGGAAATTACTGGATTTAATGATAATCTATATGAAGATCCATTATTCCTTGCACGTTTCCGGGCCTGGACGGTGGTGAGGTAAAAGACGGAAGAACTCCACCAGAAATTCTCAGTTTGCAGTCCTTTATGGTCCCAGCTAGAGACCGCTGCCATTCCTGATTACTATTAATCTTTATTAATTAGTATGTTGATTATATTTGTATTTCTAGCAGCAACAGTTCACAAATTATCTCTTATTGTCATTTCTATTCAAGCTAAAATGTTGAAATGTGCAGCTACCTGGGGGAGGGGAGACACAACCTTTCTATCTGGAGGTTTCCCCAAAAGATAAAAATGTCTCTCCTACTAAATAAGAGTCTACAGCAAAGGGGAAATTTCAACGGCTTGAGACAGCAGCATTGCTGAATAATCCTGTTTCTCTCTCCCTCTCTCAACTTTCACAGCTTTGACTTTGGACCATCTGCAACGGAGACAAAAAAAATCTCACACCGCACTAAAAATAATGCTACAAAACATTTTAATTGCCCCTTTTGTGACAAGGTTACTATAATAGCACTTTACCATAAAATGTCTACAGCGGGATTATAAAACTATCAGCACTTAGGTTTAAGAAAAACAATTTGCGAAACATTAAAAGCTAACTTCAAAATCAAGGTCTTTGCTGCTGACTGAAAAAAAAATGTACAGTTTGAGGGGCTAGAAGGAAGGGAGGGCAGATTTCTAGGGGGAGAGAATTCCACAGCAAAGGGGAGTGTTACAATAAATGCTTGATCAACTATGTATGCCTTCTGGAATTTTGCCTGACTAGAAAAATGACTGGACATAAAAACAAAGCTCATTCGGAGCAGTGCTCTTCTTGTTAGAAGCCATGCACCCCTCGTTTGGGGGCATTCCCAACTGGAGGCTTCAATTTTTAGCCTAATCCCAACCTGAAAATTGAAGGAGTCAAAACAATTCTGTCAGGGTAGGGTTTGCTCGCTGCCTTTCCGAAGCCATCCAGTGGCATGTGGGTATGTTTGAAAGCTGAGAGCACGGGGTTAAGAGACATTAATAACCTTTTTCAGATTAAAAAAAATTGGCAATGCTCCATACAGTCTAGTCTGTATATTCATATTCAGTGGCCTCCGGTCCTTGTGAGGTCATTCACGTGTATGATAGTTAAATACTCTGTGTCAAGATCCCATCAATAATTTATTCTACAGGAATCACCAATCTGCTTACCTGCAAATTTTCTCATCTCCCCTGAACTCCCCAATGAGACTTAAACACAACCCTGAGGATTTAGAAATAGGATTTTTCTGAGCCACATGAGCGACTATGTGCTGGGTACAGCAAAGATTATATTGGGCTTTGGATCAAGCCCTCCCTGAAGCAGAATGGGGCATGGTCTGAACTAGGGGCACTAAACAAGACGTACAGAAGAAACAAGATTTCAACACAAATCGGACTATTTGCACTGTTTGTCCAGCTTTGCATTTTAAAATAAACCTTGATGTCATTTGGGAGTAACTATTTCTGAAAGGCTCAGCTGCCATTAGTAAACTGCAATTTAAAAAATAAAAAAATAAAAAAAGTAAGAAATAATAAGAGGAAATACACATTTTATCCAGGGAAAATTCTGCAAATATATAATGTAATTATTTATAATACGGCACATTTAAGAGTAAGTGGATCTAGATCATTGCGTTTGTTAGTGGCACTTTTTTTCATCTCATCATGCTAAAAGCCCATTAGTAATTATGCAGTTTTTTTGTGCATCATTTTTTTTTCTTTTTGGGAAATTTACAGTCTTCTTTTGACTGCACTCCCAGATGACAATTCTCCATTCTAGTCCATCTCATGCCGTCCTTTTTAATCCACGCACTAATTGTAATCCCATTAAAGCAGATATAATTTTATTAGTATTCACAGTTCATCAAGCTAGCAATAATAACTGACTGAGTTTTTTAAAAAACTGCAAAAAATTTACTCTGATGTTTAAAGCAAACCGTAAACAAACAGAGCAAGCCATACCGAGCATTCTCTCCATACGTCCCTAAACACAGCTCACACATACACCCAATGCCCACACAACTTCCCACGGCCTTTCATTCTTGACATCACAAAACAGCCAACAGATCCGAAATCCAGCGGTCTCTGCACAAAAGCTTGGAGGACAGAGCAATATTCACTTCTGGGCTAACAGAGACAGTGGAGAGAAGTCCGGGGCTCCCACCGGTGAACGCATTTGCAGCGTAAATATGGAGGAAATAAGATTTCTAACGCCAGTCTTCCCTTTCACACCCAGCAGAAGCCTGTTTTAAAATCCAGCCCGGCTGGATCAACCCTTTGGAAACTTGAGGAGCGCGTAATACTCAGAAGCAAAACCAAAATGCGGGGCCAAATCCTGAAACTCGGTTCTCTTTTTTCTCACTCCTTTCTCGGCCAGCGCTTTGACTAAGACCAGGCAGGATTCTCCCCTCGGAGACAATGAACACAGGGCTGCTCCACACAACCCCGGAGCTGCTCATGCATGCAATTGAGCCTTTGATGGTTTTTATTCTATTCTGTTTAAGCCCAGGCCTGCCTGTAGCTCCTGCTCTCCAGCCTCCCTCCATTCACAGGGTGCAGGGGCCATCTGCAAGGCCCCCCCCGCGCAGAACCGGGGCTCTTTGCCCGGCTGCACTTTGCTGCCTGCAGCCGGACCCTCCTTGAAGCCTGGGCTGCCCTGCAAGGCCCTTCTCCCCCTGACACCCCAGGCCTTTCCCAGCCCTCCAGCGGGGCCCCCACTGACCTGTGTGCGCCGCCATGGACATGGGCGCGGGGAAGAATTTGCCCGGCTGGAAGGGGCCCGGGTGCTGGCCGGGACCGGGGCCGGGGCCGGAGGCGGGCAGGCGGCCGGCGGCGCTGCGGTGGTGGGCGGCGCTGCCCCGCTCGGCGAGGAGGGGAGGCGGGGGCGCGAACTCGCGGCCGTCCATGCCGGGTCTGGGGGCGGCTTCAGGGCTGCGGCGGCTGCGGGTCCCGGGGGGGCGCCCGGCGGCGGCGGCGGCGGCGGTCGCGGCTCATGCTCTGCAGGGGAGAGAAGGAGAAGGGCAGACGGTGAGGACGCCCCGTCGGGGATGCGGGAAAAGGTCCAGCCCGGACGGCAGCCACCTGCCCGGAGCCGCCTGCGCCTCGCCCCCTTGTCTGCCCCGGCAAATCCCCGGCTCCGGAGCCGTCGGGGCAGCCCCAAGGAGCTTCCCGGCTGCCTGGCTCGGGCCCAGCGCCTGTAACATCAGCCGGGGGGCGGAGGGGAGGCGTCTGGCTTCAGAAACGGGGCGGCGGCGGGGGGAGAAACCCAAAAACCACCAGGCGGCGGCTCCGGCTTCCTCCGCCGCTGCCCGCCCGCCCCGTCCGGCCAAGCCGGCGGAGCACAGCCCGGGCCGGACGGGGCAAGCGCGGCGCCTGCTCCGGGCAGCTGCCTGCCCCAGATCCGAGTCCTTTCCCCGGCTCCTCGCCTCCAGCCAAAGGGGACAGCCTCACAGCTCACCGGCAACATTACAGGGATTTTAAACGCCGGCTCGGGACAAAGCAATTAAGATGGTTTTCATTTAGCCAAGGCTATATTTAATGCTCCCAGCCCGACCGTGTCTTGTTTGCAGACTGTTTTGTGTTTGATTTAATCTATAACCGAAAACATAATGTATTAAGTGAATACATATTTGCACAGGTGATAACCATTCATACACACACACACACACGCACATATATATATATATTTATACCGCGAGCTCTTGCTTTGTAAATAAATTGAAACCAACACAATGAAGCTCTCCTCGGCTTGCAACTTCGTACAAAGGGCGCGGGGCTTTTCCCCCCATGCACCCTCCGGCTCGGGGGCCTCCCGAATATTTTGCAAGGACAGGGGATTGCGGAGAGGATCTCAAGAAAGAATCGCCCGGATTTCATTTTGCTCAGCAGTCGGCCGAAATCTCCTAAAAAGCGGCGGAAATGGGGCTGGGGGAGAATAAAGCCGGCAAGCGAGAAGAGGGGAAAACACCCACTTCAAAGCAGCATCCAGCTCGCCGTATAATTCACGGGGGGCGGAGGGGGGGATTGCAGCCCCCAAGACAAAGCTGGCTCGGCAATGATTTCACACCGAAATGTTGTTTTGCAGAGGGGGAACGAGCTCCCCACGCTCTGATTCATCTCGGCTTGAGATTTCTGCAAAGGACACAATGGTGGCCAGCAGGCCAGGTCCCGGGGGAGCAGAAAAGCCCCGGTATTAGTCACGGGGGAGAGGGGGCGGCCAGCGGGCCCGCAGGCGGGGGCGGCTTGTGGCTCCCGGCTTTGTTTACACGGCGCCGGGATTTTCACGGATCGGGTCCGCTTTGCAGGCCGAGGCTGGGCTGGCAAACCGGCCCTCCCAGCCTCGTGGAGCCGGATCCCGCCAGGCTTTGGGCAGCCCCGTCCCCCCCTTGCTAATCCTAAACCCCCCCCCAAAAGCTCCGGCTCCTGCGCTGCGCCCCGGCCCGGGGACAAAGCGGCGCTGGGAGCGGCCAGAAATAAACGGGGCCGAGGAGGGGGAAGGCTGAACCCCAAACCGCGGCCGCGGGCTCCCATCCGGAGCAAAGGCCCCGGACTCCCGCTCACACGCAGCGGCTCCGGATCGGCTCCCGCCGGCCTCGCATCGGGCCGCGATCGCCGAGGCCCCGCGCGGGGAATTTTTCCCCCCGCCGCCGCCGCCGCCGCCTTTCTCCTGCCTTTTTTTCGGGTTGCTTTTCCAAGCCCCCTCTTTGCACCGAGGGGAAAACGCCTCCCGGCCCCGCCGCAGCAAAATCCGGCCCGAAAAGCAGCTGCCCGGCCGGAGGAGACCCGCGGGAGACGAGCCCCAGCCGCCCCGCCGGCAAGGCGGGCCGCTTTCCCCCGACTAGCAGCCACAAAAGCCCCGACGGCGGCCCCGGAGCGGATTTTCCGCCGCCCGCTGCTCTGCCGCCCACCGACCCGCACGCCCCGGCTGCGGAGCCAGCACAAACGAAGCCCCGACTTGCACCTTCCCCCCGTCGCCGCAGCCTCATTTTGCCCGGGGTGGTGGTGGTGGTTGTTTTCCCTTTAGGTCTGTTTTTGCCCCGGCCCCCAATTCAGATTCATCCTCCTTCAAATTGAACAAACGCCTCGGGAGAAAGAAAGGAATCGTCTCCGCTCGCCGCAGAGATAAACCTCTCCTCCGGCCGCCTCTTATTTATTTTTTTTTAAACAGAAAGGCTGCAAATTTGCATCCATTGCCTTTTTTAAACGGCTACAATGGCTCTGTTTGTTTTTCCTTGCAAAGCACCATTCATGGCCGCCTTTAAAAAACCTTAGCCTTGCATTAAGAAATTTGCAAACAATCGTGTTTTTTGTTGGTGCTACCCGGCGCTCGGTACACATTTCCAGGGGTAGAGAAAGGAATTTACTGTCATCATTTTTAAAAATGCCCCGTGGCAATTTTTTTTCCTATGAGAGGAGTTCGGTGTAGCCTGTTCCAAAATGTCTTTTTTTTTAGTAGTCGGATTGTTATTCGCAATTTCTGTGCTCTAAACAGTTCCGAGCAAATCGCTATTAACATTTTTACAGCCGTAACATCGCACCGCACCACAGAACGCTCTCAAAAGAAAATGTATTTTCAACCACCAAAAACAAAAAAAATTTCTCGCTCTGCGAAAATAAAGCAAAACAAAATTTACAATCGTGAACGCTCTTTGAATTATTTAAAAAATTAAGCCATTTCTTTTTTTAAAAAAAGCAAACCAAAAGAGAATTGCAGTTACTTACTGGAGGTATGTTCCTCGCACACAGTGAATGCAATACAATTAAATCAGTAAATGGGACTTTGGGTTGTATTCCTATTGGTATTTGCACTGTGGCACTGTAAATGCACTGGCTGCTCTTGCAGAAGGGAAAGGACCCTATAGTGGGCTCCTTCCAGCCTCAGCAGCTCCCCAGCCCGCAGTTCAGTCCTGCGAGCGACTCTCCCTGCATACTAATAAGCTCGTGCCACTCACCCAGGCCGAGCGCGCTCGCTGATTGGACGCCGGGCCCTCCACGCTAATCAGCTCGTGCCGCTCGCCCTGCGTAAACAGGCCTCCCAATAGGCTGGCGCCGGGCCAGCCAGCTGCCAATCAGCGAGCGGCGGGGCCGCGCCCCGGCCCGATGGCGCCGAATTCAAGCCGCGCCGCCGCGCAGCTGCTTTTGCGCAGCCCGAGCTCTGCTGGCTGCTGCACGGGGCCGGGGTGCGCTCGCTCGCTGCTGCAGCTGCAGCTGCAGCTGGGCGTTGCACCCCGGCGAGGCGCCCTGCGGGAGGAGCAATGCAGCCGCCCTTTGCCGCGGAAGGAGCAATGCAGCCCGCGCTTGCTGCGGGCGCTCTGCCCCTCGCGTGCAGCCCCGCACGGGCACAGCAGCCTCTGCGTCCGCCCGCTGTTTATTCTGCAGCCTGTCTTGCGCGGACGCCCCTAGCCCGCATGCAAATAGCTTCTTGCAGCCAGCTGCGGCACAGCAGGGGTTAAACCCCCAGCTTTCCGCCCCCTCCCCTCGGGGGCAGGGCTACGATTGGCTGGCCGCCCGCCAGCCCGCTGCCAATCACCCAGTGTAAACAAGGCGCTGATTGGCTGCGGGCCAGTCCGCACCGGCCTGCCTGCAAAAAGCAATTACTGGCCCCGCGGTTTCAAGGCGGCCCCGGGAAGGAGATAAGCTGGGGGCGGTTTCCAGGCCGCCCCTGGGCAGACCCCGCAGCACCGAGGAGCAAAGCCTGCGAGGATCAAAGGGGCGACGGACGGGACCCTGCCAGGCCAGGCAGGTTTGGTGCATTTGCTGCAGCAGCAGCCCCGGGCGGGGGGCACGGGGCACGGGCTGCTGGAGGAGGCCAGGGGGCAGTTTGCAGCCTGTGGGGCCGGGCCGGGTGCGGGGCGAGCAGGCGCCGCCGGGGAAGTGGGGTGCTGGCCGCGGGTGACTTTGGCTGCAAAGCCGGGTGCGGAGGAGAAATGCCTGCCGGCCAGGAAGGGGCAGAAAGCAGCTAGGAGGCGCGGGGGGGGGCGGGACGACCCCCCTCGAGGTAATTAAAAGGCTTCTAAGCCCGAAAGGGGGCAATGGAGTGAAAAGGGAGAATAAATCACAGCGACTCGCCCGAGATCCGCCGACAATGGGGCTATTCATTAGGCCGAGGCGCAAATTGAATGAGAGCCGGGGGCTGGAGGCAGCTCCGAGGAAGCGGCGCCGCCCCGAGGGCGCGCACGGCTCCGGCTCCGGTCCGGGTCCGGGTCCCGGCGAGGGCCAGGAACCCCCCCCGGCAGCTGCGATGGGGGATCCGCCGGGGCTGGCCCCGCTCTGGGGCGGGGGACCGACGGGGCGGCGGCGGGGATCGGGTCCCTTCGCCGGCCCCGGGGCTGGGTCCGCAGCTCCGCCGGGAGGTCCGATCCCCTCTTGCCGCCCCTTCCCGGCTCCTTCCCCGCGCCCCGGGCCGGACGGGGACTTTCCCGGTCTGTGCGCCCGGCGGGACGGGCTGAGCCGCTTTTCCCTGCCGGGCCCTTGGTTCCCGGGGCCGGAGGGGTCACCAGTGCGGGGAAACCGACGGCCCCGAGCAGGGCCCGGCTCTGGCTGCGGCGCCCACCGGACGGCGGCCGGTCCCGGTCTTGGCCCAGGGAGGGAGCTGGGGGATCGGGGGGAACAAGTTGGTTTGCCTAGAAGCGCAGGCGGGTTCCTGGGACCCCGCACACCCGACGGGCGACAGAGCTGCGCTTTGCCCGAGGAGACAAGGGGGAAGGAGGCTGGGGTGGCTCCTGCCCTCCCGGCCCCTCGGCTGCACCTTCCGGGCTGAAAAGCGCCGCCGCCCGCCCTAGGCTCCAACACGGGGCCTTTTCTGCCCCTTTTACACACGTGCTTAGCCTCTGTGACAACCAACAGCCCTGGCTGGGGTTGGAAACACCCCCCCGGGGGTCTCATAGCTGAGACAGGGGAGCAGGCAGCCCGGTGAAGGGTTTCCTATTTTTTAAACTGTCCAGCCCTAACAAATGTTTTTAATTTAACAGGAACCAAGTGCTGGGATCCTAGCCTTCCTTGACACGAAAGAGAGGGAAGATAATGCACCCAGAAATAAATATTTACATGGCTGGGAGAGCACCCGGTAGCTCATTTGGAGGATCCCCCTCCCATCACAACCCCCCCCCCCGGGGTTTGCAAATGATTCCAGAGGCTCCACAGACAGTCTTTGCTCTCCCCCTCCGGGTCAAAAACCAGAGGAGAAAAGGCTGGAAGAATCCAGCTCTGGGCATCTCTTCCTGCCTGCTTGGTGACTGGCAGTCGCTAGAAATATTTGGATGGATTTAAATTGCTGGCCTGGCCTCCCAGAGCTGCCCTGTCCCCCTTGCAGGATTTGGCAGGGGCCTTTCTTTTAGCACTGCTAGAGAGGGAGACCCTTTTGCTGGACGTTGTCTTGCTTGCGGCTTCAGGGACCAAGAGCGGGGGGGCCTGGATTTTTCCTCCCCCCCCACACTAGAGCCTCCTGCCCCAACTCAGGCTAACCGGGCCAAGACAGCCGGAGTGGCTGGCAAGCGGCTTTTGCTCCGGGTGGCCACCAAAGCAGCTACCTTTGCTGTCTAAATGAATGTGCCATCACTGCAAAGTCTCAGCCCTGAGCTAACCTTCACACTCCGGGGAAACGCGTTAAAATATTGCAATTGAATCTCTCTCCATCTGGAAAGGGAAAGGGCCCCGGTCTGTTAAATAATATTGTAGATTAACCCCGCACACTAAATAATTGCCTAATAAGGGTGCAAGATGCAAATCTCTGCATTTGGGTAATTGCATGTTGGGCGCCTCTGAGTCACGCAATTGTTTGGGGCCGGCTCATTGTTCCAAGTGCCATTAGTCAAAGAGCAAATTAGAAACAATTTCTTGACTACAGAAAATGACTCTTCATTCTTCAAACCCAAAGGCGGCTCCGGGAGCCCAAGGGCCCTTGCAACAGTCCGTCCCCTGGCCCAGGATCTGGAGCTTTGGAAAGACCTAAATCCTCTGCCCCTCCCCTCGGAGGGGGGGAAAAACCAGCCCCATGCTCGGATCAAAATGCAAACAATCAAATAAATCAGATTCTGCCATTAATTCACTGTTTATTTGCTCAAACACAGAGATCTCGGTAAACACAGGAGCCAGCTCACGAGTTTTACATTTTTTTCGGGGGGGGGGGAGGCGGTCAGCACGTGCTGTGACTGGCTGCCAATCTCCCTGAAAATGAACTCTGTTTTACATTACTTGTTAAAAACCAGGCTACTGGGGCGGGGGGGTGGGGAGCAAAAACCCACAGAGGGAATAAATAACCGTCCCTGGGAGCGTGGAGGGAAATTACTGCCGGGCCTCTCTGCCTTGCACAAATGCAAAGGCCACAGGCAGAGGTTGCGCGCACGCACACACACCCCCCTTTTTTCCTGACCTGTTTTCTTGTGCCTGGAGTTTTAAACATGTCCCCCACCCAGCCCCTCGGCTGGCTCCCTCCATCTCCAGCCTCATCACCCTGGCTTCTTCCAGCCCCCGGGAAGAGATCATTGCTCAGGGCTGGGAGGGGGACCACATTGGTCCTCAGGGGGTCTTCGGTTGCTGGGGATTTAAAGCAAACCCTGACCAGTTGGGGGGAGCAGCCAGCCTGCTCCACATTCAACCGGGGAGTCGCCTGGTCTAGGGCTCTGGGGCACTCGGAGAGGCTCTCAGGGCAAGGGCCAAACTTTGGGCAGTCCAGATGGGGATGAAAGTTGCCTCTAACTGCGACAGCTGCCGAGAATCCTCAGACACCAGTGGGGAAGGGAGGGATTTTTCCAAAAAGGGGCTGAACCCCCAGAGCTGCCCCAAGCAGCCCTCCCTGCCCTCTTCTCAGATGAGCCCCAGGACTAGGGGACTCAACCTGGCTGGCTCCAGTCATGTGTCTAGTCATCCCCCCCCAGGCGCCCCTACACAGGGCCAGGCCGAGGCCTCCCCCTAGTGCTGCCTGGTCCAGGCCAATGGCCTGGTCTCCACAAGGGACCCCTGACCTGAGAACGGCTCCATCCCCAAGGCAAACAGATGAAGGTGTAGGGGAAGGGTCTTTGGGGGGCTCCAGAGTGGAAAGAGTAAGTTTGTAGGGAGGGGGTGAGTTTGGCCCCCACCCACATGGCTCCAACTGGACTGCACAGAGACATCCACCAGTGGGACCAGCGGCAAGCATCTTCGCCTCCCAGTCAAACCAGTTGGGCTATTGGCCATTCTCCTATGACAATAGACAAGGCAGTGCCACGTCCACCTTCCCCACCTCCTAGTGAGCCCTGTGTTACCAGAGCCCTTGCCCCTTCCTCTGTCCAGGAGCCTGCCTGACCAATTTGTTAATCGAATAAATCTACCTCACTAAAGTTTATGGAGACAATCAGACAGATATTGCACTGAAGCCCCAAACACATTTTTAATCTCCAAAGAGATCTCACTGCCCTGGCCCAGGCTCTTTGCATTGTAGGATGGAACTGAAATACAAATAAGGGGCAGACTAGCTCAGATGCAGTGAGCAGGATTTGGGTGCGTAGTGAACACAGCTATAGATACAGATGGGTGCACATAATAAATGTGCCCTTGTTGGGTGAATGCCCTCCCTTCCCCACCTGCATTAGCTGAAGGCCCCGCTAGCGAGTTTTAGGTTAAGGCAGGGGTCCTCAAATGTGTGGCCCCTAAAGCTATTTCCTGCAGCCCACACTGACACTATTGTTACCGATACTTGCAATATTGTTGTATGGAAAGGCTTCAGTGGTGCGGCCCTTGGGCTAATATACTAGTCCTCATGCATCCCTCATGGTGATTTGAGTTTGAGACCCCTGGGTTAGGGGCTCCGAGCTTTTCAACTTCCAAAGGCTTCCTTGGTGCCCCGGGAAATGCAGATTGGTCATTTATAGCTCAACATATCTGCGTGTTCACACACCCAAATATGAAACTCAATGGCTTTGGTGTGTGAGGTTATCACGGAAGGAACCCACCTGGGTTACATTAAAGCCAGTTTAATAAATGCACCAAGCCTGGCCAAGTCTTCACCTCCCTTCTGGAGATTTAAAATTAATATTGCAGGGAAGGAGACGGGGCTGGAGGATGCAGGAGTGTGAAGGAAAAGAGGGCAGTAGAGGAGGGGAGGCCAGGTTCCATAAGAAGGGGAAAGTTAAAAGCCCCCATCACACCCAGGGCCTGGATTTTCCCTGCACAGGACTGATAAAGAAGACCGACAAGGGGTTCCCAGATGCACCTTGTGCACAGAGGAATCCTAGGACCCCCAGCCCAGGGACTCCTGCCTTGCTACCTGCAAACACGCAGGTTGCTGCAGCTTAGGCGGTCACCCAGCGTCCCTGCTGCAGCAAACAGCTGAAGCCAGGTTAGATGGGGGGGGGGAAAGGGGGGACACCCCGTTTTATGCAAACATGTTGTGACATGTCTAAAGCGGGCATGTGTTGATAAATTCCTAATTGGTGCCAGGACCTACAGCTGGCAGACGGGCCTTAGATAATAGCGTCTATCTGCAACCCAATGGAAAGAGTATTTGCAAACCAATCTGAAGTGACCATTAAGGGCCTTGTTTGACTAGCATGTGTGTTTGTGCGCCATGACACAACACTGCGGGGGGGGGGGGTTGGCCATGCTCTGAGGGCTTTCCTTTGGCTTCCCATGGGAACCCACCTGCCACTTTTTATTCACGACTGTGGTACAAAGGGCAGGTCCTTTGTGGGGGGGATGTGGGGCAAATGATCTGGACACACCTGCCAGTCTCTGCCACAACTCTAGGTCTGTGTGTGTGTGTCACAGCTCTGGCCAGGGAGTGTGTCCCAGACAATGAATGGTTGTCCAAAACAGCAAACTGAGTGTCCCCCCACCCCACAGCCCCTACATCTGGGGGCCAATATTCCTTAGGCCAGGGGGTCATTTGGTTTCCCCAGCAGCGAAGTCCCAGCTACTCCCCCATCCCAAGTGCTGCCCCACAGGACCTTAAGCGCCCCACCACCCCTGTCCTATTGCCCAGGGCTTCTCGCTATGTTATCTGCAGGGAATGAGCTACCTCAGTCCCCTCTATCTCCCAGCATTAGGAGAGGCTCAGACCCACCCTTTCCACTGTAAAGAACCTGGGGAAAAGCCAGGGGAGACCCAGGGGTCGGTGTTAGCAGCAGGCTGAACGGACCTAGTGGCCCAGGCTGGAGAGGCCAGAGGTCCTGGCTTTCTCTCTAAACTCTAGTGTTTGGGGCTCTAGCTGGCCCCTGGCTAGGGGTGCAGGGGTCAGGGGGCAGCGCCAGATGCAGGGGAGGATGAACCAGCTCTGAGAGCTGGAGTCAGACCCACTGCTCCCTCTGCCCCCATGTGCACTAGCCTCTTGAAAAGGCCAAAACTGCTGGGACATTGGACATACCAAGCCCCCCACAGCCACCAGCTGCGCATCAGCCAGGCAGGGAGCGACTCCAAAAGGAAACCAGCCAAATCACCTGCGGCTCTGTCCCCCCCCCGCGGCTCCATCCTGCCTCACAAGCTCCAGCCAACCAAGCTGGCTTTGTGGCCACTCCCCACAGGCCTTGAGCCCCCTGCGAAATTAAAGGTGGGAGTCTTGGCTTGGCTCGTTCCCCAAGAGCCCCCCAGAAACATGGAGTGAACAAAGCCGGGGAGGGGAGCCAGCTGGGGACCTGGGCAGGGGCTTCTCACCCCTCTGGCCCGCCAGGGCTCTTGTTTTCCTGGAAGCTTAGGGCTACTAAAATCTCCAAGCATAAGAAAAGAAAATCACCAAGTAGTTGTGTGGCACTTAAAAACTAAGAGATTTATTTTTCGCATGAGCTTTCATGGGAGAAAATCCACTTCATCGAAGCATCTGATGAAGTGGGATTTTCTCCCACGAAAGCTCATGCAAAAAATAAATCTGTTAGTCTTTAAGTGCCACGCAACTCCTTGGGTTTTTTCATTTTGGGTTTTTCTTTTTTTTGTTGTTTTTTTTTGCTGGACTAGACTAACACAGCTATCCCTTTAGAAATTGACAAGATACTTAGGGCTACCAGACACCAAAGCTTGGAAAGGAGGACAGGGAAGTGCAAAATAGAGGACATTGGAGGACACATGGTAAAAATGTAGCATTAATGTAATATTCTTCTGTTTCTAGGGAGCCCCGGAACACTTCCCCCTAAATACAGGGTGTTTCAGGGGATTCCGGCATACTTTAACCCCTATAAATAAAAAGCCAGACAAACTCATATATTTTTAAAATGCCTGCCTGATGGAGGAGGTGAAGGTAAAAAGGAGGACACGTCCTCCTCCTGCCTGACATCCCAGCCTCTTTAAACTGCACCAGAAAAAGTCACAATTTACAAAACCTGCCAACCCAGGCGGGTCTGCGGGTCCTTCCATCTCGGCCCTGCTTGTGGCCCAGCTGCAGGGAGCCCGGGGAAATCAGAGCCCGGCCCCCAAAACGCAGTGCGGGACTCGCCCCCTTCCCTGCCTCCTTTGTTAGCAGCCAAGTCGATCCCTTTAATTAAGAATCGCTACACGGATCCGTCTTCTCCCAGCGCCCCTGCCCGCTCAGGCCTGCAGGCCATGACACCGACAGCAACTTTAGTGGCAGATCCGGCTCCAAGTTTCCCCCAGGAAAGCGAGAAAAGCTCCCTGAGGGGGGTACCCAAAAAGCCCCTAACCTTGTCTGCCTCCTTTCCTTCCCCAGTGCGTGGGGCCCAGGGGCGGCCATCCCAAAACTGGGGCTAATTGTGGTTATTTCTCAGCACTTTTCTGGCATGGGACAGACCCACCACTGTTTCCCCCGAGCTGTACAGCCAGGCCGGGCCTGCAGCTAAAAATTGCCGTGCAAAGATTGCCTGGGTTTAGATGGGGTTGACATTGCGCTTGCCAGGTCCAGCCCCGGATTTTGGCGTTTGGATGAAGCCGGGTGTTGCTGCCCGTTTACATCGTGCTGGTGGGTTTCCTTGCAATAGTTAAACACTCTCTTGAGCACAAGCTGGGGCTCACTCGTGTCTCCCTTTCTGTGGCAAGCTATTTGCAAAGAGACAGTTTGTGCTATTGCTTTATGCTGGCAAAAGTCTTGGCGCTGGGCTTTGGAGAGTACAAAGGCGAAAACACTGATTACAAAACAATTAAAAATAAATCACTCCCAATCCAGCACGGGAGTTTTGCTTGCAGGGAAGGGGGGAAAAAATCTCCCTCCCAACAACAAGCAAAAATGCCCGCGGTGAGTTTTTCTTGAAATGCAGCCTGCAAAGTGCCCAAACCGCAGGCCTGAAAAAAAATCAGAAATGCCAACTCCGGCCTGCAGACAAAGGCTGAGCCGTTGCGGTTTGATGAAAGCAGAAGCGATTTATTTTTTAAAAGTTTCAAACCAGAGCCACGGGTGGCCTCCTCTTTCACCGACTCCGGCCCGCCTGGCAGCCCGGGCCTCTCCCCAGAAGTGGCCAAACACGGCGCCGTTTGCTCCGGAGACAGCGCGGAGACTGCACCGCTCCGGGGCCGGGGCGCAGCCCGGTTTACACGGAGGCTCCTCGAGTGACAAAGGGGAGGGAAGCGGAGCGGGGCGCTGCGGGATTAAATCGAGGAACCGGGGGGGGGGAGACTTCACAAACATCCCCAGGATCGCAATCAGCCCCCCGACCAGCCCCGAGACCTACCGCCAGGACGCCGCCTCCCGGGCCACTTCTGCGGGGAAAGCCCAATCCGGATCGGTGCGGGAATCCGGATCCCGAAGCCACTTGCCAGGCGGGCGGCTGGAGCGGGACTCGGGAGGGCAAGTTTTGCGGGAGGTGGCTTTAATGCCCCCCCCGCCGGAAGCCGCTGCAGCGCCGCCGTCTGCACGGCCAGGCGGAGTGACTCCGAATCCGGCCCGCGGGCCGCTTTACGGACCGGGGCGGCGCCTCGCCCTCCCGCAGCGGAGCCCGGGACCGGGGCGCGGCGCACGGCCCGAGGGGGGTTCAAGCCGACGCCCCGCCGCGCCCCCCGCCCGGCCCGGGGGCAGGAGCCGGAGAAACCGGCCGCCCCCCGCCTCCGCTTCCTCCGCCGGCTCCATGCCCCGGGCCCCGCTCGCTGTCGGGCTGCGGAGCCGGGCGGAGGCCGAGCTTTGCGCCTCTCACTTTTGCACGCGCAAAAAGCGCGCAAGCGGCTGCGCGCTTCTGCACGGGCCGGTTCCTGGCTCCTTCCCCGCCGGAGGCTCCGGGCTCCGCTTCCTTAAAGGCACCGCCCGGGCCCGGCTCTCCTGGCTCGGCCTCCGCCTCCTGGACGGGGGCCCGGCGTGGTGGGTCCGGAGCCCCCCGCCCGACCGCGCTGTGCTCGGCGCTGCACATGCTGGGGCTGGGGATGAGCAAGGCTGCGCCCAAGTAGAGGGGCCAGCACAGCCCCAGGGCAGAGGCAGCGGTGGAGGAGGGTTTGTGCCATGTGGGCCGGCAGGAGAAGATCCCCCTGTGGGTGCCTCTAGGCTAAGGGACTCTGCCTGGGGCAGTCCCTGCCCCCAAATGGGTTTGCAGCCTAAGGGCCCGATCCTGCAATGGACTGGACACTGGCTCATCCCTGCATCTGCGTAAAGGCCCTTACAGGATGAGTGGCCCAGGGCCCTCCACTCAGCACCCTTAAAGTCTGTTGCAGGATCGGGGCCTAGGCTAGGCAGAAACAGGGGGAAGCTGGGCAGCAGGATCAGGATCCCTGCCTGTGTTGCTGGGCAATGAGGTACAAGGAGGCTAAGGGGCTTGCCTCGGTGCACTCAGGAAGTTGGTGGCAGAGCCAAGAATCCAACCACGGAGCACCACAGCCTTCCCCCCCCCAGGCCAGAAACCACGCTCCCCTGCACTGAGCCCCTCTGGGCCACCTGGACAGTGCCAAGGACCAGGGTTGGTTTTATTTTTTCTAAATATCTCTTTGTCAAGTGCCAGCCCTATGCTGCTGGGCCTGAGATGGACCAGTAAAGACAAGGCCCCAACTATCAAAAGACAGAGAAGGGCATACAAGGATGCTCACAGAAGGTGCCAGTCCTGCAAACAGGCCAATGAGGGCAGACCTCTATGTCGTGTAGTGTGGTACAATGCAGATGAAATTTATCTGAATAATATTTCTTTATTTTTGTGGCATCACAGAAAAAAGTGAAGCTTGGATTCCAACTTCACCCACACTAGTGTAAACAGGAGTAAGTTGAAGACAGCTGGAGATTGATGTAAAAGCAGTTTGAGATCAGAATCAGCCTGAATCTGTCCGAGGGTGGTTCATTGCCCCTGCACTGATGCTGAGAGAGCAAGCAGAATTTATTTGGCCTGTGATCTCTTTGGGGGCAGAGACTTCCTCTTCTTGCTCACTTCCAAAGCTTCCAGTGCACAGCTGAGGTGCAGGAAAAAACATTAAAACAACCAGAGTCCTGGGGCACCTTCAAGACTAACAAATTCCAGACATAGGCTTTCGTGAGCTGCAACCTGCTTCATCAGAAAACTTATGCCCAAAGAGATCGGTTAGTCTTTAACGTGCCCCAGGAGGACTCTCGTCATTTTTGCTGGGCACGGACTAACACGGCCCCTCTGGAAATAACAAGAAGCACAACAACAAAACCTTTCCAATTCTCACTTGGCTAATCCACAAGCCCCAATTAATTCTCACAAGACAGCCCCTCCAGTCACCCTGCTTCTCAGGCAGGATTTGCAGGGCTCAGGCATGATAGTGACAGATGAGTCCAGCCACCAGGGAAGGATCCAGAGCAGAATCCAAATGTCCCCTTCTCAGGACTCCGGCCTTTTTGTCTTAATTGGGAGTCCTTTCCCCTTACTAGTGGTGGTGAGGCCTGATATTACTAAGAGTGCATGACTTCTACTCTGAGGTCGAGATGCTGCAGCCTGGGTTATTTTATTGCAGGCTTTTGAAATTATTATTATTGTTGTTGTTCATTTGCTAATTTGCAAATCTGGTTGCCTGCAGCCTGCACTCCCTGCTGAAGAACAAACAAGGAGTCCTGTGGCACTTTTAAAGACTAACACATTTATCTATCGCATGAGCTTTTGTGGGCACAATCCCACTTCATCAGATGTGTGAGTCTGATGAAGTGGGATTCTACCCACAAAAGCTCATGTGATAGATAAATTTGTTAGCCTTTAAAAGGACTCCTTGTTTGTTTTGCTGAACTAGACTAATATGACCCCCCGCCCTGGAACTTGTCTCTCTGGTGAAGTCTGCTCTTGAAGTTTAATCCATTTTCCTCCACAGGGGTTTAAAGCAGGGATCTCAAACTCAAATCACCACGAGGGCCTCAGGACAACTAGTAGAGGGCCACATGAGGATTAGTAGGGTAGCCCGAGGGCCTCACCACTGAAACCTTTCCATACAATGATATTGCAAATGTCGGTAATGATCGTGTCATTGCGGGCTGCAGGAAATAGCTTTCGGGCCGCATGCGGCCCAGAGGCCACGTGTTTGAGACCCCTGGTTTAAAGCATCTCTTTCAGAGGTGACAGGAAATGTCTCCTTTCCCCCCAGGACTCACTGGAGCACAGGTCATTCGTTATCAGAAGAGATGGTTAGACAAAAACCTGCACTCGAGAAGAGGGGGTTTAAACTGAGAGACAGAGAGGTGGGGACAAGAAAGAAAGGATACCAAGGGGCTGGCTTCTGTGCCTCTCTAAAAAGCAAAACAAACAAGGAGTCCTTTGGCATTTTTTAAGACCAACTCGTATATTTACTGGATGAGTTTCACGGAAGAAAATCCCACTTTGTCAGCGACTTGAAGATGGAGCCCTTACGGAATGGGAGGAGAAAAAAGCAAGGGAAGCCTAAACCAGCAGGGTAAGGCCCAACCCAGCCTGGCCTCTGATAACAATCAACCCCTGGTTTGCACAGTGCCTGGAAAGGGAGGGCAGGTCTCCTGGCCTTAGGACTTCCATCTAATTTTAAATTCAGGGAGTGAAGGAGTATTATCTCTGTGCCCAGGGCTATGCGTGATCAAGGGTTGGCTTTGCAAACAGGCCAGGTCTCCTCCTCAGCAGCCTGCCATTGTGAGGCGGGAAACACAGAGCTGCTCCCTAGGGCTGTTTAGCAGATGATTAGAGTGACAATATCTAGTTGCAAGTCATCAGATTAGTATTCATAATCAGGAACTCTGTGATGCCATCCAGTTCCCTTCACAGTCCAAAGAGGCATGTGGATTCCTCTCTTCTGTCCTGCCACGCTGATCATCTCAGACCCTGGGGGTCTGTGGTCACAGGGCGCTTCCTATGGAAGACTCACTGGACATCATGGGTGCATCACACCCTCAAGGCCCCACACATATCCCCTCAGCCAACCTTTCCTATCTCACCTTGCATCACATCCCCCTCCTGCTCCGCTGGCTATACTCACTCGCCTCTGTATTTTTTTCAAGGCAGCCTCTTGGCCATGGAATGGCCTCTACTTAGGCTCACTTTCTAGTGCAGCTATTTCCAGAGGGGTAGCCGTGTTAGTCTAGTTCAGCAAAACAAGCAAGGAGTTCTGTGGCACTTTTAAAGACTAACAAATTTATTTGTCGCATGAGCTTTCCTGGGAGAAGATCTCACTTTGTCAGACGCTTGAAGATGGCAGACATAGAGAATGGGGGCAAAATAAATGTGGAGGAGAGTAAGTCATAGGATCAGATCAGACCGTTACAGTAAAACAAAGCTCCCATTCTAGAAGTTCCGAATCTTCAGGTGTCTGACGAAGTGGGATTTTCTCCCAGGGATGCTCATGCGACAAATAAATTTGTTAGTCTTTAAAAGTGCCGCCAGACTCCTTGTTTGTTGTTCAGCAATGTATCGATCAATCTATCCCCACTACGTGTATCAATATACACTGTATAGATCTATATGTGCACTGCATCCCAGACACATGCGTTCTGCCACCTCCCAGGTGCAGAGTGGGGGTCAAATGGACAAAACAACGGCACCTTGGAAAGTGGAGAGTTTGAGCCAAGGACAGCACAAGCAACAGGGCCTTGGTTGTAAGACCTTGCCCCTAAGGCCATCACTGAGTGAATTGTGAGGTCCTCAACATACGTCCTGTAGAAAGAAAAAGGCATGAGCAGATCCTGTGGCAGTTTGCATCTATGGTTCTAGAGAATCTGGATATTCAAACCTGGAGTTCATCTGACTCAGCGTCCCTTGTAGGATGCATTTTCCATCCAGACTTAAAAAGGCTGAGATCAGAAAGGGCCATATGAGGAGCAATAGAGGAGGCATGTTCTAGTGTTAGAGCATAAGGCTCGGAGCGAGGAAGGGTGGGTTCTAGTGGTGGATCTACAGCTTTCCCAGGTATGGTACTATGCCAGGTTTTTCTTTCTTTCCAGGGAAGTGATGTCTATAGTCACGCAGCTCCACAGTTCCACTGGTCTGGTCATTTCGTTGGCAAGTCACCTTGCAAAGACATGCCTAATTTGCTGTCCACTCTTACCCCAAGCGCGCTCTCACTCTCTTGTGTGCATACACATCTATAGCATCAGGGACAACCTGATGCACTCCAAAAACCTCACCTTTCCAGGGAAGCTGCATGAAACTCATGAAAGGCAAGAGAATTCCCTGTTTCTGTCTCCAAATCAAACGTGATCTGTGCGAGAAAGTGATCTATCTGTCTGTCTATCTGTCTGTGCTCCACCACACTGCATTTAGTTACAGGTTAGCCCTGGAAGGGGCAGCAGTAAACAGCTCACAAATGTTGCAAGTAGTGTCTGCACCCACAATCCAGTGTACTGTTTACAATGCAGCTGTGTTGTCACCTATCCATTTCTGTAAACTGCTGCTTCTGAGAATGGCACACCTGGGACCTGAGCCAAAGCCCACAAAAGTGACTGAGAATTTTTATATTAACAAGCTTTGAATCAGGCCCCCAATCTCCTAATGATCCATGCGCATTTCCAGTTCGATGGCTGCATCCCTTGGCTTTGAAGCATCCCTTCTGGCAGTTCGGTTTGTGGGTGTTTTCCTTTTGGGGAGGAGCTCAGAGGAGAGACAGAGATCAACAGTTCACAACAGTCTGGAGAAAAAAGGAGCCATCTTAACTCCTATTAGCCCTTTCCATTGTATCAGATGTGTTAATAATCGGTTTTGATACGAAAATCCTACTGGAAAGTGTATTAGAGCAATTATCTTCCATGTTCCCTTGGTCTGGTGGAGTATTAATATTCAGTTTTGATGTGGAAGTCCTATTATGTTAATGACTTTTGTGACAAAAGTCGCTAATGTGAGACTTTTTCTCTGGCGCAGCCTTAGCTGGTCTTGGAGACGCACGTGATGCCAAGTAAGTCTAGCAAGATAAACCAGAAACTTGCAACAATGCTGCACGGTTCCTTAGCAGACTCCACATGCATTAGCATGAGCTGCCATTGCGAGGCTCCAATGGGAAATTATAGGCACTAGAAAGCCAATAACGTGACAAGACTGACCCCTTTCCAGCAATGGTCCTAGTTCGTCCAAACCACAGCCGGCTATCAGGCTCTGAAAGAAAAGGAGTTGGAAAAGGGAACGTGTTGGAGCACAGTGATTCAAGGTGCCACCCAGTCAGAGGGAGCAGAGCCCAGACTTCACAAGTCTCCCTCATTACAAGGCACATCACTCATTTTAGGCCCAAATTGGCCACTGTCCTGTCTAAAGTTCCTGCTAGCTCACTGGACACGACAGTAAATTATACAGGGCAGAACTGCTGACTCGGGAGAGTGAGGTTATCGAAAACTTTATAGATATTAAAGCAGCAAAGCTGCCATCATTACCAGCTCTCTCCTGCCCAGCTATATATTTGTTGTGTCCCTTCACTGAGACTCCCTCCATCAGACATTTTAAAGGTCAGAGTCGCCCAGGCGGCCCTTGGAAGGGGGAGCGCTGTGTGGCAGAGCGAAGATAATGTCCCTGCTCCGTTACTCCTGTTCAGGCCCTTTTCATTTCAGAACTGAACCACGTCCCCCTTCCTAAGGAACAGAGCAGATACATAAGGTTGGGAAGATAAAGCACTATCTGCTAATGTCGCTGGGTAAACTGCACTGACTCAGCCCAAAGGGCTAAGCGGAAACACTGACCTGAAGATGCTTGAAAGCCTAGACGACAGATGAGTCCCAGAGACACCTCGGTTTGTTCCTGGGGGACAAGGGCGGATCAAAGATGCCCAGTGAGAAAGCAGGGAGGCTGCATTAGGATGCAGTTTAAAGGGCTGGATCATTCATCCAGCTGTGCTTCCCTCTTCCTGAACTACTCGCTGTCCCTCAAAGGATCCACAGTAACACAAAGTGGGATTCTCTCCCATGAAAGCTCATGAAATAAATAAATTTGTTAGTCTTTACAAGTGCCACAGGACTCCTTGGTTTTTTTTTTTGCCAAACTGGACTAACATGGCTACGCCTTCAGAACAACAATGCTGCTGCGACCCATCTGTCTGTCTGTCACATTTCCACAGTGCGGCACACCCCCACCCTCTCTGCACTGCGCACAGGTCCCCACGTCCAGTGAGATCTGGGCAGATGGGATGGGCAGTTCCTGTCTCACTCCCTAGCAGAGCTGTTTGGGACTTCCTTCTGCTCAGATGATTTTGGGGATGGCTGGCGAAGAGGAGGGTGGGAGGAAGGAATGTGTGTTGTCTCCAGGCAGACCCTGCTCTGACAAAGGGACGAAAACACAAAGCGCATTGTCAGATCCTGTTTCCACGCACACTAAGCTGCACTCATTTCTGCTGGGTGACCTTGGCCTCGGCACTCTGCGCAGTGCTGGGAGAAGGAAAACCTGGAGCTGATTCACCACCACTAACCGTTCCAAGCCTCTCAGCTCCCGAGCGGGGCCACTGCAGGGAACGAAAGGAAAATAACGTAAGAAATGCAAAACATACAAATCAAAACACCACCAGTTGATCTCTGCAATAAACAGCAGCGTGTCCCCGAGTGACAGTCACCTCCCATCACTTCCTGCCTTCCCTGCCCACTTTGGCCTTGTTGCTGGTTGTCGCCCCTGCATGAAACAGGCTTAATTCTGAGAGGCAGAAGTTAAGGGTGTTCTGCGGCACCTCTCAGAATCAGTCTCTTTCCTGCAAGTGGCTCAAAGCAGAGGCCGTCGGCCCAGTCTGATTCTGCTCCCCATGGCCTCACCTCATACATCATTATGTACATCTGTGCAAATCAATGCAGCAATTCCACTTTGCATTCTGTTTCTGCAGGTGTAGGTGACAATAGAAAGTGCAGTAGGGCAAGCAGGAGCCCCGGGACTGTGTGTCTAAGCACCATGCACACACATGCTATGATACTGTCCCCAGGAATGGTTTCTGGAAGGAAAATGCCTTTTTTGGGAGGAGGGGAGAGAGCTGTAATGTGCAAAGTTTTCAAGTCTGAGTGGGGAATAAAGGACAGTAAAGGCAGTGAAACGTCTTCAGGCCTTGACTTGAGAAGGAAGAATTTGTCAGTGCAATGAACTGGCACCATTTGTTTAGGGGAGCAATGGGTTGGAAGGTAGAAAGAACCCTGAACCCTTCCCCAAGGAGGTGTTTTGCAAACGCTCCTGGCAAAGAGTAGGTTTAAAGCCGTGGGAAGGAGAAGTTACAATTTGTAATTTTGTTCTTCTTTGTGCACAAGGGTCAGGTTCTACTTTCTTGCATTGATTGGGGGAGTCAGAAAAGGTGACTCTGGTGACCCTCACAAAAACAAAACCAAGGGAAGCAGCAAGGAGGACCAGGTGGGAATCAAACATCTTGCAGCACAATTCGTGCAAGGTTCTCAGAGCTCAGCACTTAACAGTCGAAAGAGTCGGCTATTATCCGAATCCCCACTGGTAGAGGGGGAAGCTGAGACATGGGCAGATCGCCCATCCTTACTCAAGCCAAGTGGTATGTCACTCCTCCCATAGGGATGGTGCAATGCAGTCCGAATAAGGAGGGCAGAATCAAGCCCAGAACTGGGACAAGAACCCAGCCATCCTGTCTGCCCATTGCCTGGTCTAATGTTTTCTCCCGAGGCGTGGGAGTATCAGTTCGGCATTCTTGCGGTAGCATTTCTTCCATTCTAGTTTGCTGCCATCCAGCTCTTCTGTAGTTACACAGGGATAGTCAATTATTTTTTCACCAAGGTCCAAATTTCTCAGTCAAGGTCCAGATTCCAGAGGAAATCTTCAAAATTAAGAGCAGTAATGATAATCATAAGGACATTAAAACATTTTTGGGGCCGTCTGCTGACTACCCAGTCCTAGACTCAGGAAATTCATTACATGTCAGTACCCAGCTTTGTGCAGCTCTGCCCATAAGTCTGTGCTGCCAAGCCTGCCAGACGTTTTGTGTGTGCTGTGATACACCAGCAAGGTGCAGGTGGATGCCTTGGGTCCACTGGGAGTTCTTATTGTAGCAAGTTCTTTGCTCTTTGTACTGACTTTTTTGCTAACCCATTTGACTGTGTGCAGCTTGGCATGGCTGAACTGAAATATGCAAGTGCCACTCTTTAATGGCTTTCCGTTATCAGTTATGAGCTCCTCTGCAATTCTCCGGTGAGCCAGATGCGAGCTATGGGGCCTCACCCAACTACTTGATGTGTTGTGAAACAGCTCAGGCAAAAACCCCAGCAAAGCAGTAATCCACTAACTAGAGTTAATCTTTCCGGCAGCCGCTTGTCAACGATTAGTTCTGCTATTGTTCCCCTGCCAGCTCCACCTCCCCGCAACCAAGGTCAGGTCCCTATTGTGCAAGGTGCTGTACAAACATAGTCATTGGCAGGCCCAGCTCCAAGAACTCACCATCTAAATAATGGAGCACTGTTCTATCAGATCTCCTTCCTCAGATCTCCTGTGTCTATGCAAATCCTGAAGCTACTCGTTTTATTACATTGGCCATTCTGCTGACCCAGTTCTCTGATGAGCATCTGCCATTCGGTCAGGTTCAGCTATCACTCGTGGAGAACTCCAGGCTCTTCTGGCAGGCTAATGAATCTGGATTTGAGGCAATCTCTTCGGAAATGGAAATTCTCCCCTTTGGGGCTGCCAGAGATGCAAACACAGCCAAACACGGACTTGGGATATGTGGGCACAGCAACACTGACATTAGCAGAGCAGAAGCCTCTTGTGGATTTAGTCCAGAGCCTCCTTGCACATTTCTGACCACTGAGGCAGGGGCCAGGCCTGAATGGAGGGATGTGATGGCCAAAGGTGCGAGAGCTCTAGGACTAACACTCAATTCTCTGCACTCATCGCCACAGGGAGAAGACAGCCCTGTGGCAGCATGCATCACACTGTTTCCTTGGGGAAGGGGCAGATGAAGCCCTGTGCACAACCAACAGGCCCTGATGGGCAGGGGCTCAGTCCCAGTAGGTAGAACGCTTCCTTCCCACAACAGCCAAGGAAGGCATCTGGAACTTTGCTGGATCCAGTTCTACACAAGAAGAGACACAGAGGGTCATCTGGCTACAAGCAAAGGTAGCACAAGGAAACCTAGAGACCTCTGTGCGTCCCTCCCAACCCGCAGTGCTAGGCTCAGATCCACTCCACCTGTGGAGTGTAGACTTAGCAGCCTTGACAGGGAGGATGCAGAACAGGGAGGTGTCTCAAGATTTGGGGTAAGCACTGTGGAGAAGAAGGCCTCATGGATTCAGGGATCCTTTTCCTCCAGGGATAGTGAAGTGCAAGTGTGAAAATCCCAGCGTGAAGCCCACGGGCAGAGCCATGTGATCTGTGGAGGCACATGGTTTGAAACCAGAGCAGAAGGCAAAGTGAGCTGATCCAAACCAAGAGTGGTGCAAGGACCTGGGCTGGGGTTCTCCTGCAGCTGCAGGCATGAATGGTCCTCAGGGGGGCAGACGGACAGGCGATGGGACCCTGCGAGGAAAGCAGGGAGACAGAAGAATGCAGGTGGTGAAGGCACTGTCTAGGCCAGACTATTCCATACTGGACCCTGAAATTTCTGTATATCTAAGTCATGCTTTATTGCCTCCTCAGACATTTATGACACTAATTATATCCTGCAACATCAAAAGGTTTTCACTTTTTGATCCACTAAACAGAAGGGCTTTTCTTCCCACTGCCATGGGGCAATTTTCCTCATCAGTGCTGATGTCAGTTTTGCCCCCCAAGATAAACGCAAACTGCTGACTCTGGGAGCTTTTGCTACATCTCTGTGTTGTGTCTCCCGTCTCTGACTTCCTCCTTCTCCTTCACCGCTGCTTCCATTCCCGCAGGCAGGCACTCCCACCTGCAGACAAAGGCCAGGGGTAAAATCCCAGCCCCACAAAGGAATGGCAAATGTCCAACTGACTCCTCTGGGGCTAGGATTCCATCTCACTTGCTGCTCAGGACCTGAGCCTGCGGTCAGGAGCCAGGCAGGGGGTACAAATTTTGCTACCCCCTTCTTCCGCCTGCTACATGTCATCAGGGAAGGTTTCACACTGGCTTTTGCTAAGGCTCAGTCCATGCTCTCATCTCTGCCCCTGCCAGACATTCCCAAGCAAGGCTTGCGTTTGGAAGCTTTTGCACCATGATTCCTGGTGGATAATTGAGAACCAGCTGGCACCTGACCCTCTTCTGGTCAGAGCTCTTATCAGGAAAGGATTTATGTATGCTTTACTGGTCTTGTTCTGATGCCACTGTGATCAGCTACCTCGGCAAAACTAGTCTTAAAGTGCCACATGACTCCTTGGTTTTTTTTGCTGGACTAGACTAACATGGCTATCCCTTTGGAAATTCACCCTATCCTCACATTCACACTCAGGGTGGCAGCAGCAGGACAGGGAGGACAGTGAACAATGCCGAGGATGGCATCTGAAGCACATCCTGGTAGGTCAGTGTCCTGTACACTGGCTCATGCTGGTAGGACACCACAGGGCTACACGTCTGTCCCAGGGCCCTGCCAGCGGAAGATAACTGGTGTCCCCTTGGGCCTGGGTTCACTCTGTGATGATGATTTTGCAGGCAGCGGGTGAATTTCCAGCATTGAAGCAACACACAGGGCTAGTACTAGGCAAGTTTCCAATGTGCCTTCCTGGCCTAGCTTTTGCTTGGCTTAGGGGCATCTCTAACTCTTTGGGAAAGGGCAGCGGATCAGGAAGCTCTAACTCTTTTCCCAGGGCAGCAGAACAGGCACCCCTAACGCTTTCACCTCTTTGTCATCCAGCCCTGATCAAAGCAGGGGTCGGAAATATGATGGGAACGAGTCCATCCTGCTACATCCCTCCTACACGCCCCCTGAATTTCCTGACACCCCCAGTTGTCAGCTAGTAACAGTGTTATACCAATTTAGTGAGCACCCCAACACCTTCCCCCAAAACCCTCTACACTCCCCCCACCCCCAATTTCAAGTCCTGGGGAAGCTGCTGCTCCTCAATGTAGAGAGCACAGACAAAACCACGTTACAGTACTTTGTAGAAATGCAAGCCGGGAGATCTCCTGTCATTCCTGGGGAGCAGCTGTGACACTCTTCCTGCCTGGGATTAGGAGACCGAGCGGACCTTGCACAGATCAGCAAACAATATCTCACCAGTTGCAGATTTGCATACATGAATGGAAATGGCTGGCTGGCCCTCAGAGCGGAATGAGGTTTAGAACTGGATTTGACACAGACCATTCTGGAGCTCTGAAGGGGATTTGAAAAGTCAAACACACAGGACTCAGGCTTTTCCCGTCGTGGTAAAAATTACATTGACCTTCACCTTTTTAGCAATGGGCTAATTTCAAACAGCAGTAACTTACCAACGCTATCCTAGGGAGAATTACATAGCTTTGCCTTGAACATGTAACAGCAATAGGCAGCCATGCGCAGCATGTACTCACTCGATGTGTCTTGATAATATTCTAGCCATTTGGGAAGCAGTAAATTTCAGCCTGCTTGAGGAGAAGCAAACCACCCCTACACAAAAAGGCATTCCAATCAAAGGTCGGTGACTCACCATTCGTAACACCTCAGGTGTGAAGTGCCCAGTTTGGGATGCCTGAAAAGAGCCTGGTTTTGATGGACACAGTGAGTCCCTTTGAAAGATCTCAAAAGGAGACTCCAGGAAGGCAGGTCTCTGCAGTCACTTGTCACTTGCAGCGCTCTTGTCCCAGGAAAATGTTTGATTCCTTAAAGCTGCAATGGATGCAAAGCAAAATACCCTCTGTTCATTAGTGCTGCCCGGGGGATGCATGTGGGATAGGGCCTGCTACTGCTCAACTCACCTCAGTGACACCCCAGTCCAATTTGCCCACTCCAGGAATGGACCCTAGGACTTGAGTGGGACTGAAGTAATGCGTAGGCCTCTGCCCAAGGGGAATTTTGCCCACAGTAAATGAATGAAGCACTCTCAGATCTCTGTTTTCATGAGGAGTTGCCCACTGCAAACCAGGTTCTGAACTCTGAACATTTAGTCTAAATGGACCTCTCCCCGCACTGACCAAACCTAGCACATGGGCTGCCTTACCTTGCAAAATCATTCTGCTCCAGCTATGTGCAATCCACCCTGAAGATCTCTCACTACACAAAGCACCTGCCCAAAGAACAGTTTTCCATAAGAAGGTCATTTTTAAATGGGAACCAACCTTTTGAGCTGGATCCCTGGCCCTTGCCCAGCATGCATAGACCAAGTCTTGGTCCACACTAGCCCTTTTGTCAGACAGGGGTGTGAAAAAAACAGCCCCTTGACTAGGGTTACCAGATGTCAGGCAAAAGGAGGACACAGCCTCCTTTTTACATTCATGTCCTCCTTTTTACCTTCACGTCCTCCGCCTGGCAGGCATTTTAAAATACATGATTTTGTCTGACTTTTTACTTATAGGGTTTAAAGTATGCTGTAATGCCATGGGATACCTTATTTTTAGTGGAAAGCATTCCAGGGCCCCCTAAAAACAGAAGAATATTATATTAATACTACATTTTCTCCATGGGTCCTCCAATGTCCGCCTTTTTGTACTTCCCTGTCCTCCCTTCCATGCTTTGGTATCCGGTAACCCTACCCTTGATGGAGCTATGCTTCACCAACAGACACGCTGGTGTGAACAGCACAGTGTCTCCTACCGACACAGCTACCATCACTCAGGGCATTTTAACTACACCAGCTGGAGAGCTTCCTTCCATCAGCAAAGAGCAACTACACGCTATGTAAGGCCTCTAGAGTAAACACAGCCTTAGTTTGTCCTTTGGGAAATTTCCAGTGCAGTCAGTGGAGTAGAGATCCTGTAACAAGCCCTGGGCAGATGAGGGCCAGAGGGTGGAGGATGGCCCTGAAGGAATTTGGTCTTCCCAGTTTAGCTCTTGTTCCTGTCACATAGGGAACAACTCATTTCGGGTGGGAACCCTTTGTACCTTTAAATTAGCACAGCCACTCGGACTACAGTTGGCTTCAATTCACTCAAGCATCACAGTAAAGAGACATGGCCTCCAGAAGATGCTGCCGCTGCCATTAAATTTGCTTCCTACTCCTGCCTCAATCTGGCACAAAACACGAGCTTGACAAAACTGAGCTTTCTGGGCTGGGTGGAGCCCAGTCTGCCTGAGTGGGCGAATCTCACACGAGTTACCCAACCCAATGAGAGCTCTTCTTCGGGTGGATTCCCTTCCCAACCACTCTGCTTGAGCTGAGTTCTGTGCTTTGCTCTCCCTCTGTGGCCTCCAGTTCATCATTATGCCACGGTCGGACGGGATACATATCACATTTATGCCATAGTCTATACTGACTGCCAGGTAATTGCTCCAGGAGGCCGTTGCTCTAGGACTACAATTTTTTTTTAATTACAGCAAGTAAAGCCCATCGATACAGAACTGGACAGATACGTTTTTAATGAGATGCAACTGTCTGCTGGTTCAGAGGTTGCCTCCTTCGGGGCTGACCCGGGAAAGCTGGGTTTCATTGTCAGACATGTCAAAGACGTGTCACGCAGTGAACCTTTCGAGACAGGGGGTCACATTTCTAGTGTTGTTGTTGGGCTGCCCGCCCTTCTTGGCCAGTAGCCTAACCTGCCTCGTTGTCAGCTTGTCTGGCTACCAGAGGCAGAATCTTCCATTTGCAGTGCTGAGTTTCTCCTCCTTCATGCAGGCTCATTTGTGTTCTTTATGGCATGTTGATGGGACGAAAAGCCCCCGCCCGCCACATTTGGCACTCTACCTTGTCTGTGTGATCAATGCTGACGTATGTTCCACCTTTTAGTAGGGAGTTGTCTGTTGCAGCCAAACATCTTGAGTGTTGCTGCTCAGAGGGTGTAACAGAGACAGTGTCTTGAACAGGCCAGGCAGGCGGAGAGGCTGGGATGCAGCCGTTCTGCCTAACAAGGCATCACCCACTGCCTTGTCATCTTTGGCTTTGGCTCAGCTGTGCACTGAGCTGCATTTCTGCTGCTCGGTCTAGTCGGCCGAAAGGGTCTGTGGGCTCCCAGCCAACCTCTTTGGGACATGAGGCTCAGCCCTCAGCTGCACCAGCTGTGCTCATTCAGTGCACTTTGGGATGCTTGGACTCCTCCAGACTTCAGCCTCAGTGGGGAACAGAGGAATCTGAACTCCGCACCAGGTTAGCACCAGCCAGTGATGGAGCAGGAGACCAGTGGGAGCCCAGCACTAAGGCCCAAGCACTCACCTGATTCCACTCAGGGTTAATCCAGTGTGAATCCAGAATGACTCCACTTCACCACTACCTGGGTGTGGATCAGGAGATGCGTATCAGTCACACATGTCCAAAGCGCCAGCCATGACTGTGAGGCCTAGACTTAGCCATGGTCCTGTGAGCTATTCTGCATGGCAGAACCTTTCTGTCTGCCCAAACCCTCCCTGAAATCCAGGGAGCTTGCAGGATCAGCAACTTTGGTCACAAACCCCATGAACTGAATTTCGTTCTCTCCCTGCCCGACTTCCACCTCCTCACACAGAAGAGAATATGGCAGGCCCATGGGAACAAACCCAGACACCTCCCAACCGGCACAGAGGGCATTAGCTACCAAGAGATCCTGCTTAAGGGATTAAGGAAAAGCAAGCAGGCATTTCTGTGCCGCTATCGAAGGCTCCATTCCCAGATGAGCCTGAGATGCCTTGTCATTTGGAACGTGCGTGATTACAGCTGGGTTGGGAGGAGGAGCTGGGGGGGGGTCCACACTGACTGCAGCTGTTGTGGTAGCCCAGGGCGGCAGGGGCTGGGACGCTGACAGCGGGGCGTGGCTGGTTGTGGTGGCTGTGATCTACAGCAAGCTGTGGACTGAGGCGGTTTGGGTGTCATGGTGGTTGAGATGCTGTGGTAGTTGTACAGGGGTGGGGCTGAGGCGGCTGTGATGTGGTGCTGGTTGGTGGTTGTGGGGCCTCCGGCTGTTGTCTCTGTCTCCCTCCGTGGAGCACTGAAGCAGCCGTTGGCAGCACCGGTGGAAACAAGCGATTCATTCTTTGCCGAGCTGTCAGCTTTCCAGGAGGATCGATGAAAGTGCTGCCATACAAGTGAAGTGGAAGGGTCTGCATGTTGCTCCGGCCCTTGTAAATCTCTGCTCCACTTATTCCGGAGCAGTGTGGTGTGGTGCTCCAGGCTGGAGTGTGAGGCACAGAGAATCGATACACTCAGCATGTGCTTCCTGGCTGGGCCTTCTCAGAGCCTAGGCCTGTCCTTTGCAGGTCTCAGCAATTCCTCAGCCTGCTGCCAGCAGAGGGGACTTTTCCTGCACGCATCCACCTGTCGTGTTTCACCTGCTGTCTGGAACAGGGCTAGAGGTGAGCCAAGCTGCAAAACTCAAACCCAAAGTTGAAGGGTTTTAGATCCAGGAGTCCCTCCTTCCACAAGCCATCCCTGTCTGTGTTATTGCAAAGGCTCCATCTCCCCAACCACGTCTTCTCTTAGCTGCTTCTGCCTCAGTGGCATAACAGACACGTCACTCAGGATTGGGGTCGGAGCGATCGAGCAGCTGAGACGGGGAGGAGTGCTCTGATTCAAACACTTGCATCGTTGGCAGCTGGTACATTCCCCTTTAGTCCGAGTGACACAGCAACCTCCTCAAGTCCCCCAGGCCTGCAATAAAGAGGAATTTGGATGGTGACCTCGCTTTTCACTCCAGCCAACCGGTGACTGTGTCCTTTTAAAGGAAGAGATGGCAATTATTAGGCATTAATCATAAATGGTCAATTACTTATCTTCATTACTGAGGCTATTAACACCATGACTTAACAGGCTTTGTCTGCTCACTGTGCAGCCCCAGCCCCGGACAGCTGATTTGCACGGCACCCTGGGCAAGGGCAGACACCTCATTTGACAGAGCTCAAGCAGAACAGTGACACACTGAGTGCCCAGAGTCAGGCCTTACAACCAGCGTTGGGCCCCTTTTGGAAGCAGCAGCACTTGTGGTCCCTGCTGAATTTGGCACTCTCTAGAAATCAAGCCACCCCTTTCAGTGGCAGATTGATTATGGATGTAGGTGTGTGGATTTAGGCCCTGGCATGTAGACCTGTTACCTCCAGGCTCTGCCTCCGTGAAAACCCCAGGCATAGGCTGACTGAGTCCAGATCGCGCCAGACACGCTCATTGGAGGAGCCAGAGAGCCAAGGTGAGGTGGCTGAGGCCACTCAGGACAGAGCCAGGAGCTCTTGGAGATGTGTCCTGTGCTGAGACCCTGTGCCCTTTCTCGAGCTGCCTTCCCACAGTGAAGCAGCAGCCTGGGAAATCTTTCGGGGGATCCTCCGTCTGTCTGTCTGTCTGTCTTCTGTTGCTAAGAGGGACTCCAAGCAGCCAGGAAATCTGAGCAGCCTGCTGGGATCCCTCTGGAGCCTGCTGAGTGAAGGAAATCCATGGGGGGGGGGGGGTGGAGGAAGGAGAAAGCAAGACTGGGGAAAAGGGCGGTGGATTCAGAAAAAGGGAGGATGAAAACCAGCAAAGAGACACAGCATTGGCTCTGTTTTCTCAGTACTGAACCACTTTGTTATGTCACATGCCTGTTGTGCAACTCACAGCAACATGTGCTTGGTGCCCCAGAGTCGCTGCTCATAGGGCAGTTCCTGTGACTTGCCAGGCAGCAGGTTTGAGCCCCAAATACCACAGCTGTGCAGCTGACCTTCCTCCCCATTTCTCTGGCCTTCCTTGCTGGTGAGCTTCAGGAAAAAGTGCTTGCAAATGCCATCACCTTTACATGTTTCTCTTCCCTTTTGGAGGGTGAAATCTCATCACAAGAAGGATGGCCGCTGCAATGCCAGACCCCTCAATGGCAGAGCCCTGCCAGCCTGCATGCTAAAGGGGCTGGACTGGAGCACGATGGGCAAGGGGTCCCTCTAGCAGCTTCCCCCTCTCCACCAGAACCTGACGCAGCGAGCTCCCTATTACTGCCTGACTCATTTTGGAATTGGGACGCTCCCTGCAGCCAGGAAACAGAGAGCTCTGTTTTTATGTATACACATTTCCCTCTCCCTGCAACAGCATCTAAATTCCCCCAGGGTTTATTCACCACCTCAGGAATCCATGGGGTGGCTGTCAAGACCTCCCTGGGCTGCCCTATAACCTCCTGTTGATGGATGTTCAACTAGCCTGCCCACGGTGGTATTGACAACGGGGCTGGAGCAGGAAGTCGCTGTTATAAATTATGACAAATTCATCAAACAAAGGAGGCTGTGCACACACCCACAGGTGCCAGGCTTTGCTTGCTGGGATTCCCCACTGGCCCACAGTGTGGGCACCGCCTGGCTGACGTCACTGTGCTTTTGGGCCTGGCAGACTTGCAGGTGTGAAGCTGTTTCCTGGCTCTCCTTATTCCCCCCCCCCCCCCCCAGCCCTCTGGCTGGATCAGCCTGAAGCCGGCAGAGAGCAAAGTGGAACAAGCCCTGAGGCCCATCGTGGCCAGGCTGGTTGTGGAAACCTCCAGTGTCCGCAGGGACAGACAGATTGGGGAGCCTGTCTGCACAGAGTTTCTCCATTCTCAGCATGGAGCCTGAGGGCAGGAATACAGAAAGGCTCACAGCTAATCATACTGTGAGGGCACCACATTTAATCCACCCCCCGCCCTTTATTTCAACAGGAGGCCCCACTGACTCTGACATTTTCCAGGCTCTGGGGGCCTGGGACCTGTCTGGGTGCAGCCAAGCTCACTCCTTTTGCACTAGTTTGGCTACCACTGGAGGGGAGGGCACAAGGTTCAGGGGCATGAGCAGAAAAGAGGACAGGATGCTCAGGTGGTGCAAAGTCCCAAAGGGGCAGCTGTGTTAGTCTAGTTCAGCAAAAGAAGCAAGGAGTCCTGTGGCACTTAAAGACTAACAGATTTATTAATTGCATGACCTTTCGTGGGAGAAAAATCCCACTATGTCAGATGCTTTGAAGAAGTCCGAGGGAGCAGAGGAGCCACCCATTTGATGTGTTTTAGAGTTCAGGGCTTGTAGCTCTGCAGAGGAAGAATGTGCAGCTGGAGATATTAGCTAAGTTGGCATCAGTCTGGGCTGAGTCACTGTCCTGCTTAGAAACCCCAGGCTGGAGGAGGAGGCTGGGTTTGTAGAGCAGCTCGCAGGGAATTTCTCTCTTCAGGTGTTCTTCCCAGCCCTGCTGCAGGTGCCTGGCCCAGGGACAGACCCAGGGGCTTTGCAGAGGTGTAGCCATTAACAAGCCCAGCAGCCTGGGATGGGAGATGGGGAATCATGGTCCCCCCCTTTCCCTGGACAGGGAGGGGTGAGGTGATGCACCCAAGGCCACTGAGGGGGGCTGAGCGTGGGGGGAAGACTGAGGAGCACTGGCCCCAGCCCTGTCACAAAACCCCTCACGACCTGCCTCTTCTGCAGGTGCAGCAAAGAGGCAGAAAAGGAAACAACAGGATTTCCTGGGCTCTCCCTGACCAGTTTCACGTGCTGCAAAGGCTGCTGGCCTCCTGGCCAAGTACCGAAAACTCTCAGTAGTTGGAAAGGGGTGAGCTCGTCCCATGGGGACAGCACCAGAAAGCCCTCTGGCCCAAACTCTCAGCTCCTCCCCTTCCTGCGCTGAGAGACAGCCTCTGGCTCTAACCTGCCTGCTGCCTCTTGCCAGAAGCTCACTAATGGGAACCAGCGAGAAGGAGCCGGACTGACTAGCCAGCCATGGGGTGACCCACATCTGCTGTGCAGCTCTTATCTCCAAATCCCTTCACACTCCAACAGCCTCCAGCTGTCCACCCGCCCCTCTCCCTGCAGGTCCTGCCGCCAGCCTGTTTCCACTCCTTCCCCAAATCACCATAGTCTCTGCCCTTGGGATACAGTGAAGCCTGGGGCTCCAGCCAGAGCCAGAGAACCCACCCCTGCAGATTCCAGGCAGACAGAAGCGTGGCCAGAAGCAGATCGATCCTTTCTGGGCTGAGAGCAAAACACTCCCCCTCCCCAGCTAGCTCCACTGAAAAGCAAGAAGGGAGGACCTTACCCCATCCACCCCACACACCCGACAGACTTTCCTGGGGACTTCTGCTGAGTTCAGCAAACAGGCAACACTGCAAGCAGAGGCCAAGCTGCAGTGACAGCTGCAAGGAGACCCTCAGCAGAGTCAGCCCTGCAAATACGACAACTGTTCATTGCACAGCCTCTGTATCCTTTCCTTTCTATTCACTGCTGGGCTGTTGCCCCCACACGGTGGCTGTGCCCATGGGACCTCACGGTGAGGATCTGCAGGGAGATTTGGAGCAGCCAGACCTGTGTGCCATGAGCTGCTGGCTTTCTCCTGATTCCTAGCAGGACCCACACCATGACTGGCATGAACTGCCAGCCTCAGAAGAGAGCCCAAGGGCTGGCGGGTTATGAGGATGGACATTGATGGGCTCCATTCTAGGAATCTGGGATTTCAGCCCCAGAGCAATCACTCTCATGGCCTTTGCCGCACAGCAAGGAGCACCGCCTAAAATCCTGGGCCCGACTGAGGGGAGGACAAGGTAGGTGGCCCTGGTTTCCCTGTCTATAAAACTAGAAGGGGGAGGCCACGGGCGTAGCTCTGTGACATGACCGGCAACTGCACTGTCAGGCAGAGGGCTGGCTCAGGCCCAAGAGGGCCGGGAGCAAATCTGGATGCTGGAGCCAGGCGCAGAAAGGAGCCTGCTGGGGAACATCATGCTTGGGGAGACAGCTGAGCTGAGCAAAGCAGAGAGCACCAAGGGCGTCCCAAAGACAATGACTGAGCAGCTGAAACAGCAGCGGGAAGAGGAAGTGGAGAGTGGAGAACTGAGCTCCCCAGAGCAGGTCTGGTGACCTGGGTGCTCTAGGAGCACCCCTGGTTAGGGTGGAGCTGCTGCCCTGAGTGAGCGAAGGTGGCCGTGAGGAGAGCAGCAGCCAGAGCTGGCATGAAACTCCCAGGGCCAGATCCCAGGGGGCAGGTCAGAGGCTCCAGCGACACAGGGCAATTACAAGTGGGCTGTAGAGGAGAAAGGTTTTGCCTCTCCTGCAGAGCAAGAGGAAGAGAGCCCTCTGGTTTACTTGGGAGCATTTCCCTGGCCATGGCCAGCCTGCAGTGTAAAGAAATTCAAGTGTTCAGGGCAAGACCCAAGCAAAGTTTCATTATAGGACAGATCCACCCAGCCCAGTGCTCGGTACCCAGCAATGGGAGCTATTTGTCAGGGTGTAGGCGTCAAAACCAAACAGAAAGGAGATGTTGCTGGAGCTGAGATCAGTGCATGGTGATTTTTTCCTCCCCTGTTCTTTGGTGGCTGAAAGCACCCGATTGTTTGCGAGGGCAACAAGAGATGGGCCCCAGCTCCCAAGAGAGGGGGATGGAAGGGGGCAGGAAATGGGAGGACAAAGAGATGACTGTGTGACAGCTGATTTCAGCAGGGGAAACCAGGATGGATCATTCCCCGCCTTCCAGCACGTTTTGGTCTTATTGTTATTTGTACTACAATAGTGTCATAAGAACGGCCAGCTGGGTCAGCCCAAAGGTCCATCCAGCCCAGCGTCCTGTCTCCAACAGTGGCCAGTGTCAGGTGTGTCAAATGGAATGAGCAGAACAGGTAATTTTCAAGCAGCTAGAGGCCTCAGCCCAAATCAGGGCCTTATGGCAGGCCCCGTTGCACTGGGTGCTGCACAGTGTGACAGGGTCGCTGTCCCAAACTGCTCACTGTCTAAACAGAGAAGATGGACGCAGATATTACCACCATTTTACTGAGGGGGACGTGACTGGCCCAATGTCACCCTGGGAGCCAGACTGATGTTTGTTTGCCAAGTTGCCTCTGTCTCCCCCACCACTTGGACCTGCCATGATACGCAGGGGCGCAGGCTCCCTGTGGCACCTCTGTCTAGTGTATGGGCTCTGGCAGCAGACCAGGCTGCTCCTCCTGTGGGAGAGCTACCCACGAGGGGACTACTTTCCCCTCTGTTCACTGACAGAAGTGCGCCAGTCTGATTTGATCCTATGACTTCCACGTCCCTGCATTTATTTTCCTCTCATTCACCTGAGTTCAGCAAACAGGCAACGCTGCAAGCAGAGGCCAAGCTGCAGCGACAGCTGCAAGGAGCACCTGTTCTGCTCATCCATATTCAAGCGTCTGATGAAGTGGGATTTTCTCCCATGAAAGCTCATGCGACAAATAAATTTGTTAGTCTTTTAAAAGTGCCACAGGACTCCTTGTTTGTTTAGTTTTCCCAAAGACATTGGTCTTTTCTCTCTACTGAATCCAAGAACTCCCACTCTTAAAGCCGCAGCACACAGTTCCCCTTCCAAACTTCAAAGTGAAGCCTCCCCTGAGCAGGCAACTCTTGGGCGAGGCTCTAGCCCTCCCCTTCTGTTGACAGCCCGGCCAGCAAAGACAGGGAGCCCTTGTCTTGTTTTCAGCTTCCAGTCCAGTCCAGTCCTTGGAGCTAGAGTAGGAATCACAGGCCACAGTGTCCCCAGCACTGAAGGAATTAGCCTGGCTGCTGCCCCAGTTGCTTGCCAGGGAACACGGGGCAATGGGACATGCCTTCAGCCAGCTCCACCTAATTGGCCCTCTGCTCTCCTGGCATCCATCACGTCCGGAGAACACATGATCGACAGGTTTTGTAATGACTAGTCTTTGCTCAATGGGAAACTTGCCCCCCTTTAGCAGGTGATTAACGAGATTGGGAAGAGGGAGGCTCTTGAGCTGGGCTCCCATTCATGTGCCACTCACTCATGCCAGCCCTGCTCTGGCACCCCACAGCAGTCTGCACTGCCAGAGATGACATGAGGCTCTTGAGAGCCAGGGCACAGCTCGGCGCTGTTTCTGGAAAGCTCTGGGTCCGACTGGCAGTTAGACGGACTGGGTGCCACGTCTCCAGGCTCGAAGCTGCCCTAAGACAACCCCTGAGGTGAGGGGTGAGAGAGGCTGCTGTAGGGAGCCAGGCCAGAGCAAAGCAGGGCAGTGTGGGGAGAGGTCTGTGGGGCGACTGCACGTGTGTGAAAGTGACTAGTCCTCTGAGGCACAACCTGCAGCGACAGAGTCAAGACCCAGGCCAGTGCAGCTAGTGCGTGTGGGCAGTGGCAGAGGGAGAAGCTGAAGGTTTCTCTGTGCAGTGCGCGAGCTGTTCCTGGAGGACAGGCGCTTTGGAAACCCACCCACAACAAAGCATGTCGTCAGTAGAGGTGGCAGAGCCTCCCAGGGCAGGTTTGCCAAAGGAGATCACTGCCCCAGCCAGACGAACGGAGAATGTAGTGTCAGTGTCAGAGACGTGGCCCCCGGGCACGGTTCCACGCACCCTTCTCAGCTGGTATTTGAACACAAAGCTCTGCCGTGCAGCAGCTCACGGTGCACCTGTCTTTCCAAAAGAGCAGCAGGTCACATTGACCAGCCCAGAAATCCCAGCAGACCCCCCTCCCCCCAGTCCATGCTGCACAGCCTACTTGGTCCCTAGCTTTGCTTCTGGGCCCACCAATAACTGGTGCCAGTTGAGATGGGTTATTGTGGTATGAACACTGGACAGGGACCCAGCAGCTCATCTCACACCAAGGCTATCAATCAGCTATCAGAGGGTGTCTGTTCTTTACCCTGGAGCTAAATGGCTCTGTATGGCCTGACACACTCTTTCCTCCCACAGAGTGTGAATTATGCCCATCCCAGGAGAAATGTATTGGCCAGCCTATGGCCATGACAACGCATCATGTGAGAAAGATGGACGCAGCAGACTTTTCTATTTTCTAGTGCCAGTGGGATGTTCCCAATGTCTCAGGGACGTAACAGCCACTGCAGTCCACCTCGGTTTATGAGCAAAGGTCCAGCTTTGACAGTCTCTCAACCCAACTCTCAAGGGCAATTAGCCAGACAGAAAAATTGAGAGGGGAGGGGGCCAAGAAGTAGCCATTTTCCAGCCACATTGCAGCCAATGTCTGTGTGGGCAGGTATCTCTACCCATCTACAGATCTGTCTCTGTTTCTGTCTGTCCATGCATCTGTCAGAAAATATTTGTGCCCACATTTCCTCAGCGCACCAGAGCCACGCGGCTGACATCTCCTTTCGTGGTACCTGTTAGTTTTCCAAAGGATTTACGCTCCTAATGATATGCATTCTTCTGTTTTGTAAAAACCTTCTGACTGGAACACATTGGCTGACTGGGAGCACAAGCCAGCCCATCAGTAGACAACATCAGGGGTATGGGGCCTTTTCTCCAATTTCTGTGAAGAATTTAACATTGATGTGCTTAAAGACAATTATAAATGCCATGTTAATGATGTGACTTTCTCCAAACTGGATTCAGACCTAGCATGCCCCAACTTCCATTTAACTCCAAGTCCGTTCCCCCCCCCCCCCATTTGCACCACCCTTAACCATCTTTATTGGTTATTCAGTGTAAACTACCCCCAAAAAGATTAAATTTGGCTTTAAATAGATGTAAGCCTTTCTTCTGGGGGCAGGAGGTGGGGTGGGGTGACATCAACCTGAGCACCAGGAGTCCCCAGGTGCTGTGTTTAGACGAATATTAGCTATTGCAATATCATTTCTTCCAAGGACAGGAGGGCACTGGGCTGCTTGTGAAGGGATATACAGCCCAGGAGTCAATGAATAAACACTGGGCACTTACCCTCCAGCAGTAAGGAATGAAAGTGGGAAAGAACTGGGTAGGAACAAAATCTTTTTGCCTCGACTCACACCTCTTCTTGTTGCCTTCCTTGTGTGACTGTAGCCACTCTGGTGCATTGTGAGTGACTGCCTTGCTTCCCCATCCCTATGCACCTGGCAGTAGCTTATGGCTAATAGCTCAGAGGCTCATTTTCCATTTTAATATTAAAATATTGAGAATGGAGGGCCTGTGTCATGTATCCCTCCCCTCTGGAGAGTAGTCCTCAGCAGAGAAAGGTGGGAGTTACTTCTTTTCCCTCCACCAGTTTGACTCTGTTTAGTGCAGTATTTCTGTTCCCAGATTCCTTGGATTTGCTAGTTGACACTAAGAGCTTGGCTGCTGTTTTGTTCACAGCTTGCGGTCTGATGGCCACTCTCCTTTGAAGGGGTAAAAAGTGGAGTAAGAGTAGTACCACCAGCACATGTCCTCTCCAGCTTCCACCCCAGAGCGTCGAGGCACCTCGCACTTCCCAAGGGATGGTTAAGTCACCAAGGGACCCTCCCAGCCCCCAGCAGGCTGGGTGGCACAATTAGTCCCAGCTTTGCAGATGGGGAACTGAGGTATGGGACAATGAAGTGACTTACCCAAGGACACCCTGAGACACTGAGTCAGAACAGGAACAGACCCCACCTCTTCAGAACCCCAGCCTGCAGCCCCATCCAGTGAACCATCCGCACTGCTCTCAGCTTAGCATTAATGATAGATTGTGAGTCAGTGGTAGCCAAAAGGACCACAGAACATCCTGAGTAGCCAGCCAAACCTGTTTCCCTCGTTTCCAGGCCTTGCATGTCTGGGATAAAGTTTTCCACTTAAGAAGCTAAGCTGAGAGCATTAGATCAGCTCCCAGTTTCAATTTCCTGGATGAACTTTCCTTATAAAGCCGCCCTGCCGCCACTCAGGGATATGGCTGGAGAGGGAGCAGCAATTTCCACTTGCTGCTGCTAGAGAAGAGCAAAGTCTTGGGCACTCAGCTCTCCACAGAGGCCCTGGAAACAGATGCCTTTTACTACTCCCATTGACACTGCACGGCGGAACCCTCAAAGCCATTAGAAAATCCAAGGCCAACGTTAGTGTCTGGATTAGCTCACACTATGCCCCAAAGCCATCCTATGATTTACCCTCTCCCCTTGCTGTCACACCCACGCACCCACTCAGCTATGTGCTTGGGCCTGCACTCACCGGTTCCTCTTCTGCATTGTTCTGCACCTTGTGCAACCATGCACCCCAGTACAAAGCAGGCATGGAATGCTGCTAAGCCAGAATGGCAACAGTTTGCACTCCGACAGCATTCACTGGGAACAATGTGAACAGCATCTCAGCTTTGGTGCCTAGCACAAAGCTCTGCTCCCCCTTGAAATGAAACGACTGTCCCTGGGTCCCTTGCAGCAGGCACTTCAGTTACCGTGAGCATCATATCCCTGCTGTTGTTATTCTTGATCATTTGCATTGCAGTGCGAGGTGGGGCCCATTTGCTAGTTGATGTGCAGACATGCAAGTCAAAATGAGACTGAACAACAGTTGTAAAACTAGTTGTAAAACAATGTTCACTTTTTGTTTTAAGTCCAAACTTTATCATCAGCCATCTGCCCAGTAAATCCACAAAGCATCCCTCTTATCCGGCTGTGGCAGAGAAACCAGACTAGAGCAAGTTCCAAAGAGCTAGCCGTGTTAGTCTAGTTCAGCAAAACAAACAAGGACTCCTGTAGCACTTTTAAAGACTAACAAATAGAATAGCGCAGAGGCTTTCTGAGTCACTAGCAGGATGGTCTGTGTTGTTCAGCAGCCTGGATGCGGTTTAGTGGGTCTCAGTCCAGTTCCTAGCGATCAGAGCCTGCCACACAGGGACACCATCCCACTGGTTCCAGCTGACAGTGCTCCAGGCAAGCCCAAGGACTGAATGGGTCATGGAAACCAAATGCCTCACAGAGCTGGTTCCTGCAGGTCAAGGAAAGGCCTCTGGTGCAGCCGCTGCCTGCACTGTAGCTTCTGTGGATTAATGGAAAACTTCAGTCTCCAGAGGCTGTGAATCCATAAAATGCATTTATCCAGAAATGCATAACAACCAACCAAGGCAGATCAGAGGGAAAGGGAGCCGCAGCGGAGAAGATGGGAACCAGCGAACTACTTGGCGCTGAATTATTACCCTTTGCAAGGACTGAATACGTCAGTTTGGCAGAAAGGGGAAGATGTACTTCCCAGTACTAACGGGAACACGTTTTTCAAAATGTCCTACTAATAGAAATGTTTCGTGACTTTTATGACAAACGGTGACGAAAACAGACCTGCCAGTTCCTAAGTCAACTTTCTCTATACCCTGTTCATAAGCCCGACCTTGCAACACCGCACCTCTGCATGGGACCCACAAGCAAAATCGAGTAGAAACAAGAGAGAAAGTGACTAACCTATTGTAGCGCTTTGCTTTTTTGCCAATTCACTCATCCTGGGCAAACAGCACAGAGGCTGAAAAGTAAAGTGCAGTCATAAAATGCTTGAGCTTTTACTCATCCAAGCCCTCATTAGTCATACCCACAACGTCCTTTTTATTTAAAGGGGCCTTCAAAACTTGCTTCCGCCTTGGACAGTTCCAAGTAGGAGCCAGGATGACAATCAAACCAAGCTGTTTTCCCCCTAGATTCAGGGTGTTGACTTAGGGCCTTAGTCAGCACTTGGTGAGACGTCGGTTTCCGGCTCTCTCCCGGGAGCTGGACCCCGCCCTCGGGTGGCGGCGGCGGCGGCGGGATTTGAGAAATCAATAAGAAAATGGGTTTGCAAAACCAGGCGGGCCGCTGCAAACAATCAAACCCGCCCAGACTGGGCCCGAGCGGGGCTCTCCTTGCAAATGCAGCACCGGGGCCGGGCGGCTGTGGGATCCGGGCCCGGGAGGGGCAAGAGGCAGCACGTGGCGCGGTGGCGAGACCAGGGTATCCCCAGCTCGCGCACAGCAGCCGCCGCCGAGAGCCGCCCGCCCATTGGCCGGGGAGCCGCGTCCTCCGCGTCCTCCCAGCCGATTGGCGGCCGCGGCCCCTTCCCTCCCAGAGGGACTCATTCAAGAGAACGGCAGCTCCTTTTCTGATTGGCTGAGTGGCGGCGGCGCGCGGGCAGGGGGCGGGGCGGTCGATTTAAGGTGACCCGCTGGGTAACACTCAGGTCTGGGCTGCCGCGGGCTCATCGTGGCCCTCTGCCCCAGCGGCAGCCCGGCCTGCGTCGCTGGGGGCCGGCAGCTCTCTCGCCGCCCGTGGGGCTCCGCGGCGCGCCAGGCGCCTGTGGCTCCGCGCCTCCTTAAAAGGGGCCGGGCCGGCTCCTGGGGGATCCCATTGACTCGGGCTGCGGGGGGAGGGGGCGGCTCTTCCCCGCGGAGTCCCCCTCCCCCCGCCCGGGGCGTCCTTCCCCGGCCTGCGCCTGCTGCCGGGCCGGGCCGGGCCGGGAGCCGGGGAGGATGGGGGGCCCGGGCTGCCCACGTGCAGCCCCGCGTTGGGGCCCGAGGGGCGGCAGCGGGGCTCGGGCTGGGTTTGCGCGGCGGCTGCGCGTCCCCGGGCGCTGAAAATTGCGGGCAAGACGAAATGCCCAGGCGGCGGCTGTCCGGGTGTGCCTGCACCGGGGGGGAGCCCGGCGGGTGCTATCGGGGCGCTGGAGGCTGGACCCCGGGACTTGCAGGTAGGTGTCTTCCCCCTAAGAAAAGGAGCAGCGAGGATTTGGGGGATCTGCAAATAAGAGATTTAAAAGAATCGTTCAGGCGGGGCGGGAAGCTCGGGAGCCGAGAGGAGCCAGTTTGCTCCGGGCTGGAGAAATCGGGGCGCCGGCCGAGCCGGGCTGAGATGGAGACGGGCGAGGGGACGGGTCCCTGCCGCCGAGTCCGCCAGAAGAAACAGGGCGAGGCTGGTTGCTTCTAGCTTCAGCCAGCAGGGTTTTTATATTTAAAAAGCAAACAAAAGTGTTTTTTTCCTTTGTGCTAGATAGCGCTGCCTTTGCTGCCAGGTCTTCCCTAGCAAATGCCCCTCCAACAACAGCAAAATCCTATTTATATTTTCTTAAATTTAAATTCGAAGTGAATCCTCGAAGGCGGGCTTCAGGCTTCGCTTGCGGATTGATTTATTTGTGGTACAAAACAAATCACCGCAACCGGCCAGGGAGACAAAAGCAACCGAGTCCTTCCGTGGGTCCGTTTCTCGAGCCAAACACACGGCGCAAATATTAAAAAGGCGGGGTGAGAAAACTCCGCAAAGCGGCTCATAATTCGCAGGGCTAAAAATGTGATTTCCCCCCCTCCCCCCCGGGAAATATGGAAACGGTTTAAAAGAGAAGGCCAGGATTGGAGCCGCGGCTCCGTATGTGGTTCCTTGAAACTGGTTTTATTCCCCGCTCCCCTCATAACTATTTTCAAAAAAATAAATTCCCTAATAATTTTCGATATTTTGGGGAGAACGGGGAATGTATTTTCCAGTCAGGATGGGACGAAAACTCGCTCTCTGAATAACTCAAAACATCGTTAGGGTGACTTCTTTCTATACACCATGATACAGTGTAATTTAATATTTGCAGGAGAAAATAAATTAAAAATTTTTCCTCTGTAGGGAGAGGACTCTAGGGCTTTTAGACCGGACCTAAGGACGTTTGGATGGTGGAAAATTAGTGGAAGGTAGGTTAGGTTTTTCTGCGCTTTCCTACAAAAACGACTCCGACCATCCCGGCTTCTTTCCAAGGAGATCCAGGGCGGGGGTTTAAGGGAGCCCAGCGTCCTCCATGATTTTTTGAGCTCAGGAAAGTAAAATTAAAATCACATTTTCTTCTCAGACCCCAGCGGGAGCAAAGTGGCTCGGTCCTCTGTCCTGGCTGGGGTTTGCAGTCCTGCCATCCCTGCCCGCTGGATGTTTCTGGAGGGCCTGGGCCCAGCCTCGCCCCTATTTCGGGACTAAAATTTCCTCTTTTCCCCCCAAAATGTCAAATTCCCCTTTTGATGAGCGAGGGCGGTGGCCGGCCTGGCATTTCCCTCCTCTGGCGGCTGCCGGGCCAGGGCGAAATGGCCCGAGCCGGCGGGGGCTGAAAGCGGGTGAGATTTTTCCAGGTTGTTTTCTTTGCTCCAGACCCTGCTTTTGCTTCTATTTTCTGCCCTGGATCGGGTTAAAAATGAGCGTGACCGAGATTAAAATTTGCCAGGAGTTTTGTGGGGCAGAATTGGGGCTCGGAGCCTCCAGCCAAAGGCACAAAGGCAGCAATCCGTAACTATCTCATTCCGCTGGAAAAGGCGCCTTAGATTTATATTTTCGGCAATTCCCAGCCCAGCGATCATTCTCCTGTTGGTTTGTTTATGGATGTCAGACACTTACCATTTTTCCCCTTTAAACATTGCGTCTCAAAAAGTCTCTTAATTCCGTTTTAAATCTCTTGTCACCGGTCCCTCGGCTGCCTTCAGATTTTTGTTTTCACTCGGAAGACTCGAGTCCGCGTCCCCCCCATAAATCTCGAGTCGCCTTCCCCAGCTCCCAAACCAGATTTAATTTACTTTGAATTTTCCCTAATTCAAATCGATCAGCTAGTTTCAATGGTCGCTTCTCCTGCCCTCCCAGCGTATTCAATCTCCCTTGCTCGAAACCGAAAAACTGCTCCCAGCCCGGGCACCTGAAATAATCAACTAAACCTGCAGCCAGTTTTCTTTGCTCTCGGTGTAGGTTTGGATTATTATTTCTGCAATAGGAATATTTTGGCTAATTATATTTATTTGCCTGGCACGCATTTAATTTAATTAGAAAACCGTTCCCAAATCCACCCTTTTCTCCTCTTCTCTGCTGCCATTTAATTACAATGGTTTTGTCCTCATGCCAAATATTTCTTTCCTTCCTTTCTTTCTCTTCCCCCCACCCCCCAAAAAAATCCAACCCCAAGCAGGCTTCCTGGCTTTCTCCTCCAGGGCCGTAGTCGGGGTTTGGTTGGAGGCGGTTTTAGTTAAGGCTCCTGGCTGCCCTCGGCTCGCGGAAATCCCGCGCTTGGCCCGTTCCTGGCCCACTCGGGCCATTTTCCCTTCTCTGGCCCGGGAAGGAGAGGCGGGAGCGGGGGAGGACCCGGACTTTAATAAACCTCCCAGCTCTGCCCAAAGCGGGGCCCGGCCCCAGCCCCCCAAAACCGAAACTTCGCCCAGGCCCGCTCCTGCCCGCCTTTGTCACCGCACCGGCCCGGCCAGCGGTTCTCGGGGGGCTCGGGGGTCGGAAAGGCGAAGGGCCGCCGGCTCCTCTGCTGGGCGAGCCCGCACCCCAGCCCCTTTTTCTGGCCTTTTTCCCCCCTTTACAAAACGTGAGCGTCTCAGCCCCCGCCCCGCCGCCCTAAATCCACCGAAATCTCCCCAATTGCACCAGCAGCCGCCGGCCCGGGCTTGGCCCGCGTCTGTCTGCTCAATGGCTGGCCGCGGCCGCGCTCCGAAGGCCGGGTAAAAGCGGGCTCCCCCGGCCGGACTGCTGCGGGGCCAGGGCTCGTTTTTGTTCCGGCGGCTGGGGGGGTTTGGAGGTAATTTGAGCAGCCAGGGAGCGGGGGGGCTGGGGCAGGGGCAGGTAGAGGTTTCTTTATAACCTGAATTTACAGTGGAAGTGTTCTCCTTTATGGCCAGACTAGATTAGATTTCACAACTCCGTGCAGCCGAACGGGCCCGTTTAAGGAGCTCCGACTGATTTTATTACACGCAGCCAAATTGGATGTTTGTGCTTGAAAGGGAAACGCTTGTGACATGAAGATATATAATTGTGCAGGAAAAAGGCCGCGGACCGGGCTCGCCCTCGCTCCCTCCCGCCGCCGCCTGCTCAAAGTTTGCTGGAGGGGGGCTCCTCGCGGCCAGGCCGCCCCCCCGGAGCTGGAGAGGGCTCGGGCTGTTCCCCAAAGGGGGGCAACCCCGATCTCTCTGGAGCCCCCCCGCTTTGCGCCGCAGGAGACTTTGCAGGGCGCTGTGTAAAGGGGGCACAAGCACAGGGAGTTGGGGGGGCTGCCCGCTCTACCCGGTTTCTGCCAAGCAAAACCCCCGCAAGGAGGGGGACAATCAACCCAGCTGCCCCGGCCGGACAAGCCGCCTTTGTCTGTGCGGCGCCGATTCTCTTAATTCGGTTTAGAGATATTTAAACGGTCCCGGCTCCCGAAAGCCGGTCCGCAGCTGGGCTCGCTGGAGTTTTTCCACTTTCGTTATGGGGGGGGGGGTCCCCGGTCTCCCTTCCTGGGGCAGCCTGGCCGCTCCCTGTCCACACGGCTTCGCTTCTCTGAACTGGTTTTCCAGAGGCTTTGCAGCCCGCTCTCTTTTGCAGGCAGCAGTTTGCACTAGTGGGGACTCGATCGGCCTGCAATCCGCGCCTGTGCGCCCTGCCTCGGTGCGCGGTGTGTTTGCACGTCTGTGCATTGCACGCCCGTGGGCTAGTGTCCAGCCCCGTTTCTGGCCAGTGAATTCCGGCTGCGGGCGAAACCCACTTGCAAAGTTTAAGGGGGGGAGCTCCTTGACCCCTTTGGCCCTTAGGTTTTTCCCCTCAGCCCCCGCCGCTGCTGGCTGCCTCTTGGCCCCTGTTGTCTCCAAGCCCCATTTTGCTGTCAGGCCTCGTTAAAGTCTCCTGTGCTCTGATCCTGGCGCTCCTCCCCTCCCCCAGGCCTTGGTGGCTTTGCTGAATGCAAATTTGGGCGCCTGAGGCCTCTGCAGTGGACGGAGGCTCTGGGCAAAAGGCTGCACATTGGCTCATTAATTTGGATCATTCCTGCTGCTGGGATTTAATCGGAACCATCCTGGGCCCGGCAAGGGCTGGGGACTCCTGCCGGTCCCTTTCCCTGCAGCCCTCTTCCCACTGGCCACCAGGCCCTGGCTCCTGCGGGGGGTTGGAGGAAGGCCTGGGGATGATCCTGCAAACCCCGGCTGGGGTCAGGGCTCCTCGGCCCTTCACCCACACCCCTCCTCCAGTGTCACAGCGAGGAAGCCACAGTTGCATCCAGGCATGCGAGGCCCAGCCTCATCCCAGCCCTTCCCTTTGTTACATTTGAGATACCTCAGCTCAGCTGCAATCCCTACCCAGCTCTGCCAGACAGCGAGCGGAGGGCCGATGTTCACAGAAGCACCCGTGTTTCACCTTGGGAAATGGCTGCATTCCCCCTGCACACCTGGTATTTTATTTTCTGTCCTGGTTTATGAGTGTCACCTTTCCCCAGCTCCTGTCCAAGGAGGAGAGCTTTTGCCATTTGGCCCTTCTGTTGTCCACATTGGTTTTTACACTCGCTGCCCTGAGCTTTTCTTTTGAGTTGCACCAACTGGTTTGGTGGCGGGTGGCAGGGAGGGAAGAGAAGAGTTGTAGGAACATGGGACTTTGCGTATAGATCCTGAGCCAGAGGACTGCTGGTGGAAATGCCCTGGTGCTGACCAGATTGGATTTGGCGGGTTGCTAACCTACATGTGAAATTGGGTCTGAATTTAATACAAGAAATGAGATGTCAGATCACCCAGCAAGTGCAGAAAAACACAGCTTAGGGAAAGCAGTTTACGGTCCCATTAATCCTCTTGCTCCCTGCAGTCATTCTGGGGCCAACTGGGCCCAGGGGCCCCTACCCTCGAGGGAGCAGGGCAGAAGGGCACAGACCCATCCAGATCCCCCAAGGCGATGCCCCAATAACTCCACAAATTGCCTCTGCCCCTGGCTCCCTGTGCCTGGCTCTGCAGCTGGCCCCAGTGCTGGTGGGACTTGCTTGTCTGGGGGGGGCATTCCAGCTAGGGAGGGGACAAGTCATGGCCCTTCAGACTCTGGGGTCTGTCTGGTCGAATTCCTTCTGTCCCCTGCCATGCTGTTTGCTGAGTGACACTTTTGTGTGTGTGTTAATTGTTCAGAAATCAGTTGGTTTTTAAGTGGCCTGGACCTAGAGGCCCCTCCTCTGTAACCTTTCACAGCCCCTTCCTTTTCCAGCCCCTAGGCCTTGTCCTTTCATTCTCGGAGCCCTTAGGAAGACATTGAAGCCCAAAGACCCAGAGCTGGGGTCCTGCAGGAGCTTGCTGGGAGTGGGGGAGGGGAGTTACCCAAGGCACAGTGTTGTCTTTGCTCATTGATTTGGATAACATGGCCAGTGAGGCTGCAGAGACCCACTAACACCCAGATAAAACCTCCAGGGACCAGGGCTTGATGATATAACACACCTCTCCACTCAGATCTCAGCGCCTCTCCCACCCAAAGCAGAGGCTTGCCTTTGGCTGCAAAGGGATGCTAAGACTCGGGGCCACTTCCCTCTGGTCACTGGCATTGGGAGCTGGATTTGTGGCCCCACATTGTGCCAGGCCTTCTCCATCTGGGATCAGGACTCTGCACCGTGAGTGACTCCTGGTGTTTTTGCTGGATCCTCCCTTTTCTAATGTGGTGCTGAGGGAACAGGAGCCTGGGACTGCGGGCCCCAGCCCAGCCCACTCTGCAGAGCCCAACTGCGCCTTGAGGACCGACCCCAGAGTGCCAGCATGACCCAGCAGTTCCAAGTAGGGGGGCACAACGTCTCTGTTGGTGGGGTTTGTTTACTAAGAAACCCCAGTGACTCAACAGCTGGAGTTGAATCAACAAAGGCCTCCCAGGCGAGATAACAGGTTGGAGCAGTTAATGATCCTGGGGGCTGTGCCTGGAAAAATGAACAAAACCCCCCACCTCCCCTTTGTCCCTTTGTTAAACAGTCCAAGAGGTTCCCACTGCTGAGACCCAGGTTGCCAGAAATGGCCTCTAATGCCAACATATGGTTCCAAAAGTGGGTTGCTGGGATTGAATATGGGGAGGATATTTAAGGGAGAAAATACTGGAGGGAGCACATTTTAAAAAGGTTTTTGCAGTGGGCCCAGCAGCCTCTTTGTTTGCACATGCTTTTCCCCCCTGGGTTAGCTGCACCTTGTGTAACTCAGAGAGGAACAGCTCAGCAGTGAACTCTCCTTCAGAGAGACACCAAAGTGGGGTTCAGAAGAGCTGGGGCTGGTTCCCAGCTGTGCCCCAGACTCAGCGCTGCCGTTCCCCCTCTGTGCCACGGGGCTGAAACTGCCCAATCTCACAGGGTGTAAGCTCAACAAGATGGAGGCCAGACATCTAGATAGGTAAGATGGGCCATCTTTAGTGAATAGGGTTATGATAGGAGCTTTTGTCAATATCTTTGCTTTTCTTACAGGGCCTCTTTATTCCTCTGCTGTTTAACCTCCAACAAGAGTTCTCTCTTATATAAATAAAATGGATAAATAAGGTCCTTCTCTTCCATTCTCCTAATAGTAACCATAAATTTATTTACATTTCTAATCTACCAGGTACCCTACCATGACACACTGCATCTTCCAGAGCACACCGAAGATATGAATTGAACTTTAGTCTCTGAGCAATTAAGGCGCCTGAAAGTGCACTTCATTAATGGTTGTTATGCAATAAAACCTATAAAACTGCCCTTATTTGTGATATAAAAACGCAATTTGTTTTAATTTATGTTTTTAAACACTTGCTGACTTTCTTTGTGGGCCCAGCCAGGGATCTGTCTTCAAAGCTGGACTGGGGCTTATTTGCAGCTACTGAAGGAGAGGGGCAGAGGAAAAACAGAGCAGCAGTAGACATGAGCCTGTGTACTTTAACATTTATTTTGAAATGTTCATTTAGGACCAAGATTTTGGTGAACAGCCACGACCGTGATGGGCCAGGGCCATGCGGTCTGGGGATGGAATCTGGGTGATGGAGAGCCAGGGGCACCAGCGGCACCGGGCTTACAGGGTTTGAGCCCTGAGTCACAGCATGCCAAGCCCTGGCAGCCTTTTCCTGGGCCAGCAGCACTAATGCAGTGAACCCCCCCATCCTCGAGCCCAGAAGTCTTCCTTCCTCCCAAGGACTGGGCAGCTGTGGCATAGGGCGAGGACCCTGTTACCGCATCTCCAGACTGTTACCTTCCAAACTCACAGTTTGTGCTCCCCACTGATAATAAGGGCACATCAGGGCGGCGTCACTCAGTGCCCATCCCCTGTGGAAGGAAGAGCTGACCAAGGGTCCTGTGTCTGGGGAGTCCCCACATGGATGGAGTTAGTGGGGTGATGGCAGGGTGACCCCCATAAAGACAGAGGAAGAGAAGCCCCACCAGCACCCTGAAAAGCTAGATCATGGTGTCCTTGTGATGATACCGGGTTGGGCTGTGTGCTCCCAACAGCTTCACCTTGCCCTGAGTGCCAGGTTCCCCTTTGTGCAGAGCTAGAGGATACAAGGTCAGGTGCTTGGTTTGTGCCTTTCATGTCCTTGGGCCCAGCTAGGATTTTTAATAATGGCAGGGAGCGGACAGTTTCTGCCAGCTGGTTGGGGAAGAGGCTGTTTCTGCGAAAGAAGCTTTCCCCGACTTTGTAGCAATCCCTCCCATTGAAATCAGCCCCCAGCCCTGCCCCGAGGAAAGGGCTTCCAGGAGCTCAGGGCATCAGACCTGTTGGGGAATCTAGCCTAAAGAGAGAATGTCCTGAGCAAGAAGGAAACGGAGGGCTTGAGTCTGCTTTCCTTGTGCCAGTTTTACTCAGCCGATCCCAGTGGTTTCAGTCACTCGATTTATGCTGGTGCAGGCGAGAGCAGAATCAGGCTCCAGCAATGTTCTTTGGCTTGTTTTTCAAGCAGGGGCCAGCAGCTGTGGCAAATATACCAAGGACCAGGGTTTAGGAGGACTGTGTGTGATGGGGGGAGGGCTGTTTTACACGTCTGCCAAGGACTGACAGACTTCTAGATTCCCAGTCTCCAGTCCTGGGGCTGGCCAAAGGAGTAGTTTAAAACACCAGGTTTAACTTTAGCTAAAGGTCATTTGGGTCTGTGGTGGCTGGACAAGCAAAATGGACATGGCGCCCCACTCCCTTAGCAGCATAACTAACGCCTAGCATCTCTTTTCAATGCCACATAAAATAATCACTGAGTCCATGGCAGGCCAGGACCCCATCCTTGAATGTCCCCAGGGATGAGCCCCACTCCTGCCACAGGGAAGGGCCTGGAGGAAGCACATCTGTTATTGTCACATGGGACATTCCCCTCTTCTGGCAGCCCCCAGCTCATTCCAGTTCATGGGCTGTCTCCATCAGGGCTGCAGGCTGGCGGGGCATTGCTCACCCCACCCTCACCCTGGAGGTCACTGCTCTTTGGGGAGGCTCTCTCACTGGCGTATGTTGTGAAAGCATCTTTGCAACGTTAATTGCTAAACTTTCCCAGAAGTCAGCTTGACTGATTGAAACGAATGAAGTGACCGGCTCTCCTCTCATCCGGCCCAAGGGGTGCACTTGGGGAAGAGAGGGCCTGAGAAGCCTTTAGCGTTATAGGGAATATCTCAGGGCGAGGCATGGGTGATGTCTGCCCTACCCCTTCAGCCGTATAGCAATTCTGAAGGTCTGTGGGATGGCCTGGTTTGCATACGGCCTGTCAGTAAGGGAGTATGTTATTGCTGGGAAGCAGGGCTGAGAGTTAGTCACCAGCTCACTCTGCAGTGATGAGTGACAATAACTGAAGCAAGCTCCAACGCAGAGATGGGGTTCAAACCCTGGAAGGGCTCCTGTCACTGTCACCTTTTACAGGCCTGCTGAGAGGTCTGGCCTGCACTCTGCATGTCTGGAAGGGCCACCCATGCCTAGCCCAGGTCTGTGCCCCCTTTGTTCCCTAGCGAAGGGAGCAACTCAAGTCTCAAGCTGCTATGATGCACTTGCCCCAACAACCGTGATGGGAAACTCTTCTCTGCTTTGCCAGGCAGGGTTTGCTGCCATGGAAGGATAGTTCTGGGTCCTGATGCTGAGCTAGGAGATACCAGGTCTATCCCTGGCCTGTGTTGGGCCAGTTGCTTCCCATTCCTGTGCATCAGGGGAAGATGGGGCAACCATTCAGCCTTTGCTGACTTAGCCTGGAAGCTCTTTGGGGCAGAGCCTTGCCACTTTGCATTTGTGCAGCGCCCAACACGATGGGGCCCTGAACAAAGCTGCTTTTCTCATGTAATTACAACAATTTGCTTCAGCTCATGCTACCATAAGGGCTTAGGCCCTTAGCTTTCAAAGAGGCCCAAAATGTTTTGCAAACTGCCTGTGGCTGTCAGCATTGAAGCTGAGGCTCTGTTGGTGTTGGGGGGCCAGGGCAGTCACCCACTGTCTGGAGAGGAACGATGTACTATTCTGGCCTGGGATATATGGGGACAAATGTTGAGTTTTTACCACTGGCATCAGGGGAATCTGGGATTCTCTCCACAGAGAAGCACGATTTTCCAGCTCTCGTTTGCTGCCCTTGGTTTTGACTTGCATGCCCTGAGATTGAATTCCTAGCACTTTACCAGGGAGACTAATTATGCTATTCATTATTATCTCCCACTGAGGCAAAGGGAATTGGAGTGACACGTGCCAGGCACACAGCAAAATGGGATTAGAACTCAGGTCTCTCCATACAGCTACACAGCCCATTACCACAGCCCTCTGTTCAGCTGCTTACACTCTCTAGCTCAGCCTGCAGGGCTATAGTAAGGGTTTTCCTACCTGTCTGACCGGTGACAGATCCCACTGGCACACAACGTGTAGGTAGGCCAGATAGTCTGGCCACAGGCGAAACCAACAATCCAGCTCTTCCCCCTGCCCCACGCATGGAAAATAGCAGCACACAAAGTCACATTCCTCCAGGCTTGGGGAAGAAGTCAAACGCTTTTTTCTGTCTTTTCTGGAATTTCTTAATATGTGGAAAACTGTCATTCCCCACCCGGAGCTGTTTGCACAGCTCTAACCTCCCTCCTTCCACCTGGGCAAATTCTCTGTTGCCCTAGGGAAGGGTGGGATTTCATAATTTTTCTTTGGCTGTGGGAAAGCCACGTTCCTCCGCTGGCTGCTGAAGCTCGCGGACCTTTGTGAAAATCCCTTGCTTTTCACCCAGGTCATTTCTCAGAGCCCTGCTGCTGACCTCAGCAAAGCTGCTCAAGGAGAGCCTGACAGTATAGAAACCTGTAATATTTGAGTTGGGGGAGGTGGCCGAAAGCAATTGGACATATAGCTGCCAACAAGATGAATTCCTAGAGTGAAAAATGTCAGCCACGGGGAGGAAATCAATTGCTGGACAGAAGGGCTGGCCTAGACAGGAATTCCAAACTCCAGCAATTGGATTCTGCCCAGCGAAAGACAGAGCAAGTTGTTTTCCTGACAAACAATGATACAAATTAAAATTCCAAATCTACCTTTATTTCCTCCACGGCTGTCCCTATTCTCTCATCCTTGAGGTATCACACGCACACTATTAAGCTGTTTAAGACAAAGTCTTGTTGTCAATAGGAAGATTTGTAATCAGCTCGCATTTATTGAGTGGTGGACCTCCCGGTGGTTTTTTGCATTTTCATAAACTAGACTGAGAGCCTGAGCTTGGCCTAGGCCACCTTTTCTAATTAAAATAATTACAGCCTCCCAACAGACCTTTGGGGTGTATTTATTCTCCTTAGCTCTTGAAATCCAACCAGAAGGAATCTGGTACATCAGGCAGGACTGGAAAAGTCCCGTCCCCCCCCCGCGCTCCTTGCTCCCAAACTATCTGGAATTTCTTATCAGAAACCAGATCTATTGTCTCTTCTCTTATCTCTTTATTTTTAAACATAAATGTTTCTTTATTTTGCTGTTTAAAAGTTTGTGTAAAACATGCAAGACTTGCAGGCTACAAGCCAGCTTTACCCAGCATGCTGCCCTTTGCCACCAGCACCAGGGAGATAAGACGGGGGTAGTCTTGTGGCCATTAAAGACTAACACATTTATTTTTGTGGAACTTAAAGACCAAAAAATTTACTAACAAATCTATTTATTGCATGAGCTTTTGTGGGAGGAAATTCCTCAGGTGCTTGAAGATGGAGAACTCACAGAAATGTGGGATAAATTACATATTTTATTGGACCAACTTTTGTTGCAGAGAGAGAGAAGGTTGTTTTCAGGTCTGGGAAAGATCTGTGCATCACAGCTAAATGCAAGATGGTTAGCCCATATTGTGAGGGGCCATGGAAGGGAGAATGGCCCATTAACACCTCTGCAATGGTAGAACAAAAAGTGGGTTACAGTCTACAATTAAATCTGGTGGCATTTCTCAGGGTGCTTGAATGGCCAGGCCCTGAGTCCTATTGCTGTGAATTTGCAGTGTGCCAGAGGGAGCCCTGTCTTTAGCAGGACTCTTTGTTATCATGGAGTGCCCAGGGCTCTTGTGCTCGATGCTGTGCAGAAACTGAGCAATAGCCAAGCCCTGCGTTGGAGAGAAAGCAAAGAGAAAGGCAGGCAGTCTCTTAGCAGCACCTGCAACACACATTTATGGCATGGATGAGGCAGGTTGCTGCCTATGAGCTGCAACTTTTATTTCTACCTGACTCCGAATACAGAGCTGCCCACATTGCCAGACTGGCTCAGAAAGACACAACCTCCTGTTTTTATAACCCTCCCTCTCTTTCCTTTGCTCGATATCATCTCCTCCCATGTCATGCCTCTGTTCTCTCATAAAATGCCATGTCCCCCTCTGGCCCTGCCAAGGACATTCCTGGCCTAAGGTGCTGTGTGCAGCAGTGACTGGATCTAGGCCCATTTGGTATGTTTGGATTTTTGTGCTTGTTAGTAAAGAGAGGACTCTGCACCTTATTTCTCTGTCACATGGACAGAAGGATAATTAAACAAATGCCACTTCTTTGTATGCAAAACATGAACTGTCCTGGGGCCAAGTTTGCTGTGGTTTACCCTGCTGCAAATACAGAGGAACCAAAGCTGGTAGCTGGACTTATTCTGGTGGCTGGACTTATTCTGTGCTGATGTCTCGGCACAGAGCACAGAATCTGGCCATTCATCTGACCAGCAATACAGCGTCCAACTGTGCAGGGGAGGAAATGTCACCTACCAGGGGGCGGAGGTGCCTCAGAGATTGCTTCGAGCTTTCAGAAAGTATGTCAGGGCCTCACAGCTGGTTTAGTGCCTCGACCCTCCTAGCCACAGCAGGCCAGCTACTCCATGCTGCTCTGTCGAGGTACCCACCCTGTCCGAAGGAGCCCCTCAGGTACGCCGGCTGTGTGGGCCAACTCAGCTCGTGGCCTGTCCAACGAGCTGTGGGGCTCCATGGAGGCACCTGCCACAGCCCATTTCATGCAAGCTACCAAAGACCTCCGAGGCACTGATATCTCCCACTCGCTAACTGCCTGAGCCCAGACTGCAGCCAGCAACAGGGCTGGGAGGCCCCTGTGCCGTTCAGTCCCACCAGTGCAGGGACCAGCCATGTACCTGCTTATTTGATGCAGGTGTTGTAGGGAATCCCCTTTCCCCTGCTTGACCCCCTGAGGGAGGATCCTGGGGTCCCAAAGAGAGAGCACTCCTGGGCAAGCTGCACTGGGTGCCCAGCCCACAGCACTGCAGAACTGGAACCAGCCCTCAGCACCCTGCTGGGGAGAGAGCAGAGATGAATGTCAGTCCTTCCACCCTGCTGTGGAGCAGAGCCATGCAGCCTGCACGTGAGGATCACGCAACGCAGCTGTGCCTCCGGCAGGCCCAGACATGCCCAGGAAGGCATCATACCTAGGTCTGCCTGTCTGCTCAGTGTTTCACCAAAGGGGGGCGGTATGAGGAATCTGCTGAAAGCTATGACACAGCTGATGGTCGACATGGTGGTTGTGATATATTTGTACAGGGAATATTTTAAGAGCTTAGGTAAAAGGCACAATGCTGTCCACTGCAGCCGCTGGAGGGGAAGCAGGTGGGCTGGGTCTTCCAGCGAATGCATGCACACATGCTTCAGTGCAGCACAGCCCTGTTTCTTATCTGGGCCACATGCAGGCTTGAGCACTTACAAAGCTCAAGACCCCTAAGAATGGACTCAGAATGGGAGATCCTGTGGGCTGAGCTGGAGTTAGGGAAAGGCCCAGATTGTGGAACAGGGGCCAAAGTCTGGGACTGTAAAAGAGAATGAGAAAGGGCCCAAGAAGTTCTCCCATTCCAGCAGGAGCCTTCCCAGGGGACGTTACTCTGGCCTCCTGTCCTGGGAAGCGTCTTCATGGCATTTCTGAGCATAGGTCCTTCCCTCATCTGGGCCTGCTGTGGCTGGGCAACTCTCCACTGGGGTGCAGAGTGGCAAGGTAGCTTGGGGGCCTTGAGCTCCCTGAAGGCAGTACGTTGTCTCCATATGTGCTACAGAACCCAAGAGTGCTGTGTTCCAGTCTCTCTTCAGTACTGCTGGGTTTTTCTGGACCAGCCCCTGTGCCCCTGTGACCTGCCTTGGGAGCAGGGTGTCCTCAGTATCCCAGGGCCAGGTGACTCTCCTTGGCTGTGAAGTGTCCCTGGCTGCCCTTCTTGTGATACCAAGGGAAAGGCTGGCATGCTGATATTGCCTGCTCTGTGCTCCCCTCTGCAGCACTGCCATTCTTGGCCACGAAATGGGGCCAAGCATCCAACTGGTTGGGCTGAGGGTGCCCTGGCTATTCTGGCAGCCATGTCGGAGCCGCAGCATGAGAACACACGCAAGGAGTCGCACACCAGACTCAGCTGTCTTCTGCGGATGCCCATCCAGCATGTCCATGTGCTACTCTGTTCTCAGCTCCCCTTGTTTTTTCCTCTCCCACGCCCTAGACCCCAGTCCCAGCATCAGGGTCACTGTCTGGCTGACCACAGTTCTGCAGGGGACCCCCCACACCAGGAGGCTGAGGAGGTGGATGGGTCAGGAGCCCTGGGACATTAAGGGGTCACCACTGCTTCAACTGAGTATATGCATGTTGTGGAGGGGCACGCTCCAGACCTAGTCAGGTGGGCACTGGCCCCCAGAGAACTCATCCCAGGTACAAGAAACAGGTGCAACGGATGGGAGCAGGGATAGACACAGAGACTATCCATGGCCCTGATCCACAGCCCAGTGCAGTCAGTGTCCTTAGCGAGCCTTGGGGCAGGCCCTTGGTGCTCAGCCAAAGCTGTGGGGACACTGCAGAATGAGGACAGCAGCACTGGTTTCATCTGATGCCACTTGACAGGGCATCAGTGAGAAAGAAGCAACAGGGACATAACCATGTCCCAGCAGAAGGGTCCCTGCTCCTCCCTCGCCAGGTGCCTGGCATGACTCTCCAGGCAGGAGAGGGAAAGACACAGCACCAGCTGTCACAGCCCTGCCCAACCCACCAGGCAGGCTGTCCTCTGACCTGGACAGCCTGAGACTGCCTGTCCTCATGGGATTTCCAGCCCCATTTAAACTTCCATTTCCTCCAGGTTCTCTCTGCTGCCTGCACAGCCACCTCCCACTGTATCTTCTCTCCTGGCTATCCCCTGGCTCATCCCTGGCCCTGGCCTTCCCCACAGCTGTGGGTGCACCTTGGCCACCCCATCTCTTCATCTAAATCCCTCCTTCCCAGCTTCTTTCCTCCCAGCACAAAGGCCGTAACTCGCCTGGGCAAGGAACGTGCCTGCACCCGTAGTAAAGAGCACTCAGGCTGGGCCAGATCTGCCTCCTTCAGGGCATGCTGGGCCCTGCTTTTTCTGTCTGCCTAGTTTGATGGTGAGCTCCTCAGGGCATGGCTTTTTCCCTGTCACTGGTTTGTGCAGCACAGCCCAACCTCTCAGATCTTCAGAAAAGCCAGGACTGTCGGCAAAGAGAAGGGGTGAATTCAGAGCCGCTTTGCAGCCCCAAAGCATCCCCCGCTCCTCTGTGGTGGGGGAGGCAGTAGCACAGGTCCATGCAGTTCTGCAGGGGTTGCTGGCTGCCCATTTCCCATTCCTTGCCTCATGTGCTGCACTGTCCTTCTCAGTGGTCCCATACTTATGGCCATGCCACTTCACCCCAGCGGGTGATCACTGGGCATTTGCACAGGCATGGGGCCCTGACCCCCACCTGTTTGCAACCTTGGAGACAGGATGTGGGGTCCTGGAATCTGGTGAAACCAGCCATCATCTGGGCCCTCTGCGCTGCCAGGATGGTTCTAGATCAGGGGTCTCAAACACATGGACCATGGGCCACACACGGACCCTAAAGCTATTTCCTGCAGCCTGCATTATCATTACTGATATTTGCAATATTGTTGTATGCAAAGGTTTCAGTGGTGTGGCCCTTGGGCTAATGTACTAGTCCACATGCAGCTCTCATGGTGATTTGAGTTTGAGACACCTGCCCTAGATCTAGAGGGGGCACCTGTCCTGAGGAGCTGACCAGACATGGCTCTTGCATGACAGGAGTCTTTATGCGCCCTCTGGTGGACGTTATTCACACCTTCTGACTCACCTGGAGTGGCCTGGCCCTGTACAGGATTGGCAGGGGGAGTCCCCAGAGCAGATGGGGATTGTCCAGTCCTTCCACTTTACCTGCACATAGGGTATCTCTTTTTGGAGCCTCTGGAGGGCGCTCTCTCCACCCCAGCTGAGAGAGACACAGAGCAGGACTGGGATTTCTGGGAGAGGACCCCATGGTCTTGCCCCCCTCACACCTCCACAGGGAACATTACATTCCTTCTCTGGTTTTGTCCTGGTGAGGGCAATTCGAGGTGGTCTGGGGGGGAGGAAGGTTCCTGATTTGCTTAAGGGACTCAGACACCAGTTCCCAGGGCCTTCGGCATCTAAACCCCTTCGAATCCCTCAGTCTTCTAAGCCTCTAGCCCATCCTTTGTACTAAGAAATAGCTTCCCATCAGGTGGATGACAGTGCAGAGGCGCCTCTCATGAGATGTGCTGGAGGACTCATCGCTTGGGCAATTTAGGAGTGGACAGTCTGAGGACACCCCTCTGTTCATGGGGGGATGGACCAGAGCCATGATCTACCTCCCCATAGTTTCATACCACAGTGGAAGAGAGTTTGAGGAGCTCACTTCCATCTAGCCATACAGCAGGAGAGGGTGTTTGGGGTCAGAGCCATGGACTTGGTGGCTTAATAGGGCCTTTCTCCCCAGGCCTGTGCATTGGGGTTGAGAGCTGAGGGTTTGTGCCTTGGAGGGGGTTGGCTTCTGGTTTTTGAGCGGTTGGCTGGGTTTTGGTCCCTGGGTGAGACTTGCTGGGTTGGGTTATGGGAAAGGAGCAGGGTTAGGGTTTGGGATGGTTTATGGAGTTGAGGTTTTGGGGGCTGCCCTGGATTTTGGCTGCTGGAGTTCCATGAGTACTGGAGCAATGGCAACGAGGTTAGAGGAGCTGGCGCAATGGACACCGAACGGGCCAGACAGAAGATGTTGTTTTCTTCCCTCCTACATTCAGTGGTTTCTTGAGTGAGTCACTGTTCAGCCTTGTGCACTGATCCCAGGGCCTGGACTGGCCTCAGTGATGATTTAGCAGGTACTTGTGGCCAGGGCTGGATTGATTCTGGGGCTATTAGGTTTTGTGGGGCTCCCACACCACACTTGTGAAAAGGGGATTTAAAATACCATTGTCCTACTCTCACCCCTGTGCTGCCCCCCCACCAATCCCAAGAGGCTCCCCAGTGCTCTGCGCTCCTCCTTCCCTGCACTGCCCCTCCACAGGAGTACTCAGACCTGCCCCCTCCTCAGGTCACAAAGGATCCCCTGGGCCTTCCCCCATGCCGTTCTTCCACCCGCTGGTGGCATTGTGTTGCCACTGCCCTGCAGACCTGGGCCATCCATGCCCGCTTCTGGAAGGCCTTGGCCAGCACATCTTGTGCATGGCCAGTGGGGACTCACAGACAGTAGCCGCATGGCAGCCCAGGTGGATGCTGAGCTAGGCACCACAGGGTCACTCCTGCCCAGGGGCTCGGCTGCAGCTGGGACTCCAGGCAGGGGAGGTTCTACAACCAGCTGCCCAGCGTGCCATACGTGGGACTTGTGGCAGCCAGCACCAGGCTCCCTTCTCCATCCACAGGTCCTGCTGGGGTCCCCCCCTAGCCCAAGGCCCTGACCCGCAGGTGCTAAAGCTCCTGCGTTAATCTGGCCCTGCTTGTGTCCTGTGCACAGACCCATGCACAAGCAAGGGACCATGTTGGAAGACTCCACCCAGCCTGAAGGGCTCTTGAATCATCCCTTTCTTAGTTTGGACTTCCCGGCAAAGGCATCTGTGTGGAAACCACAAGCTCTGAGTCTGAGTCTTTATTTCCCCCTCAGAACAGCAACCAGCTGCAACGACCTCATGTCTGGTGATGAATCACACACAAACCTGACACACAGCCTGACACACCCTCTCACACATGTACCCAACATGATCTCTCACAGACAGCCCCCCCCATGCCTGCTGCACACTCAGCCTCATGCACAGACAACACGTCCTCACACATACATACCTGACACCTTCACAGGGTGCTCCTCTCTCTCTCTCTCTCTCTCTCTCTCTCTCTCACACACACACACACACACACACACACACACACACACACACACACAC
>ML682071.1:10792451-10843626 GCA_007922195.1 Podocnemis expansa
CACACACACACACACACACACACACACACACACACACACACACACACCTGACACCACCTCACATACGGTGGCGCTGGGATGTATTGCCCTGGGGTGGCATGAAGCTGGGCTAAAAGATGCATCTGTGCCAGTCCCTTTCACTCTGCCCCAAGGGTTTGGTCTAATGTAGCTACCCTATTATAGAGAACCAAGTGTAGACAGCCCTAAGCACTCAGGGAGGAACAGAGTGACAGAAGTATGAAGTTGGCTCCCAGGGGGATAGCAGTGTCACTCCAGTGGAGCCAGTGGTATGAACTGGTCTGGTTCACTGATGGTAATGGTGGAGGATCTAGCCCCAGGGGTCTACAGCTGAAATGCTAATGCGCTAAAACTACTAGCTTCCCTGTTGTCCCCCCACAACCGCCTGTAGGACGCCTAGTACTCAGGGATGGCCAGTCCCATTCAAACAAACAAACACAACAACAAAAATGCCTGTTAGAGAGAAATCCGGCCCCCTGGCCTTTCCCAAGCCCAGCTTGCCCCTGCACGTGTCCCATCCGGAACCACACCACGGCTCCGCGTTGACTCCGTTTGTTTGTCTTATGGGAAAAACTAAAATAAGACAAGAAAGCAAGCAGGAAGTGGGCAGGAAGGAATCAAGCCAGCAGCCACCGCAGCACTGGGCTGGTTACTCTGAGCGATAAATACATCTGATCACTTCCAGAGCACGGCTTGGTGCTGGCAGCTGAGCTACCTCCCAACCTCTCCCACAAGATCTACTCCCCTGGCTGCAAGGAGGGTTTTCCCACAGAGTTTTTCTGAGCCCACTGCTCTGCTTTCTGGGCATCAGTGCCACTGGCAAATGGTTCTGCCTGATTTTGTTTCTTGCTTGTCTGAGAATTTAATCTCTTTTCCAGCAGCTCGCCCTGCTTCCCTTCGCAGCATGACATTGGGCAAGCCCATGTTTCTGGAGCAAGCAGGGCCTTCTATCTCAGCACCTGGCACTTCCTCCTGCTCCTCACCCTCTTATTTAGCTTGTGAAAAGTGTGACAGACTCAGGGTTCTCAGGGCTCCCACTGGCTGCAGCAAACCCAGTTCTGGATACACCTGTGGCCCATCCTGCCAAGAAGTGCCTCGGGTTGGGGGTCAGAGAAAAGGAGAAGCCGCAGAGGGTAAGGTGGGGAACATGGGGCAGGGCTCCCATCCAGGCACTGTGTCCAGTCTCTTTGGGAAGTCAGGAGGTAAACAGCTACCATGGCTCACCCCAGAGGTGGCTACATGTCAATGGTGGGGGAGGTGACCCTCCATGTGGCTAGTTTGTGGAATAAATGACTCGAGTTATGGCTCCAGTCTGACAAGTGACCATGGAAACAGACCTTCTGACTCCAGAAACCGGCTCCCTCTGCCGGTTCCGACGGGGGATAAGCAGTCAGCACACCTCTGAAGTTGTGCTCGCTTACTCCAGGTCTGAATTTGGCCCCCTGTGTATGGTCAGAGCCCCAGCTGATGATGGTAGTCCCGTTGGCCCAGCAGTCAGCACAGGAGCAGATTGAGCTCGCTCTATTCTAGCACACACGTCATCCCCAGAGCTGTTACCCCTGTGCCTGGCCTGTCTATTGTGGGACCTACCTAGTGCTCAGCACCACAGGCTCTGAGCACTGTGTGTGGAGCCATGCTGCCAAGCTGCCACTGCCATACCCCTTGGGGGGTGGTCCTGAAACAGGGGCACAAGCTGGAAAGAGCCAGCCTGCACCTCAGATCTTAGGGGCAGCCAGGAGGGCCAGCACCATTTTTCCTTGTCACATGAGTGAGTTTGGTAAAAGGGCCCAAGAAGCATGTGATTGAGACAGCTTCAACACCCTGTATCTCCAGACACTCTCCAGCACTCACTGCCACAGCCAGGCACCCCTGCCTCTATAACAGGGGGTCTCAAACTCAAATCACCATGAGGGCAGCATGAGGGTTAGTATGGTAGCCTGAGGGCTGCACCACCGAAGCCTTTCCATATAATGATATTGCAAATATAGGTAATGATCATGTAATTGCCGGCTGCAGGAAATAGCTTTAGAGGCCACGTGTGGCCCACAGGCTGCGTGTTTGAGACCCCTGCTCTATAACTATGGACCTGTCTTTGCAAGCCACCAAGGAGAGTAACGCACAGGATGCCTGCGTGTGGAGCAAGTCCTGTGGCACTTCTCCGCTGATCCCCCTTCACTGCTGCTCCCAGGCTTGGAGTGACTTTGCCATGCAAAGTGCAGCAATTTCAGTTGTGCGACCCCCAGCAGTCTGCAGAACTGGAAGGAGCCAGGAAAGCAGCAGTGGGGCTGCCTGTGAGGAGAAACAACCAGTGAGCCCTTCTCACTGGAGGCCTGCATTTCTGGAGGCCTGCATGGCCATCATTTCTGGAGGCCTGCATCATTTCTGGAGGCCTGCATGGCCATCTGATCATGAGGCCTGCGAGAACGGTGCTAAAGCCTCAGCTGGAATCCTGGGATTACACAGGAGCCTTGGCTGGGGAAAAAGGTGGTTCCAGCCCTTGAGCTTGCAGAGTAAAACTCGGAAATGGGAGCCCAGAGCTAACCCGACAGCTCAGAACACAGACGGCCAAACAGATCCCGCACTTCATTGCAGGGCATCACAGGTACTGCACAGCCAGCTCACACGCTTGGCGATCATCCCTCTCCCAATGTGCTGTGGCCCAGATCCAGGTTAATTTTCAGAACCAAAAGTTACATGTTTTCTTTCTTGTTTTTTTTCCCACTTGTTCTAGCATGGAAAAAAAATAGCCTCAGAAATGCAGGGACCTGACTGTTCTCTCCCTCCATAATGTCCACACAGCCAACCAGTGCTGCCAAGTATCTGTATGATCAGGCAAGTTTGTGTTGGTGCATGTCAGTATGCATGTGTGCGTTTGCGTGCGTGGGGATCTGTCTGGAAGTATGTGTCTCGGGGGGGGGGGGGGTGTCCAAGTGTTTGTCCATGTTCACATGGATATGTGTGTCAGAGAGTGTGTAAGGCTGTCCACTTGAGAAAGATGACTCCTGTATGTCACAATGTGGCCACTGGGGACATAGCTTGGCCTGGTGGCTGAGTCAGTGGGTGCCCACTCACTTGCAGCCCCAACCTCCCTGGCCCTTGAGCAGCTGCTGCCTGATTGAAGCCACAGGTATCTGGTGCTTAGTGTGGGGCAGAATGAGCGAGGGGCTGTGTGCTGCGGTGCTTCCCCTGGCTTCATGGCAGTGCAGCTCCCAGTGGAGCCTGGCAATGGGGCAGCAGTGGCCAGTATGCAGAACCTATTTATTCAGTAGCTGGGAGCTGACTAGTTGCAGGTGAACAGATTGCTCAGGGGCTGGATTGTAGTGATATTCCCAGCTAGTCTATTGGAAACACATTGTCCTCAAGTCCTGCTGGCTCCCAGAGGGTGTGGCTGGACTGTGCAGGGCTGGCTGGCTGGCGTTAACTGAGCTGGGTGAAATCAGAACTGACACAGTGTATATATGGAGGGGCAGACCAGGACTCAGAGGTGCTGGAGGGAGCCCCAGGGATGGAGCAACAGTGGAAACTGTGTGGGTCAGGACAGAGGGGCACTGGTGGAGCAGACACAGTCTGTGTGTGCTGGGGCGCAGGCTGCGGAAGTATGAGTCCGCCTGGTAGGGCTCTAAAAGCTTTCAATTATTTGAATAGCGTCGAGGCCCCCAGAGAGGGCTGCTGTCAGCAGGAGCGATGTGCTAAGTGGGGACTTTTCACCGTGTGCTGAGATTATAGTGTTTAGCTGGTTCCCGGTTTAATTTCAATCACAATTATCAGCAAGCTCTCACATTCCTGAGGCTTCCAGGTGCTGAGGCTGGTTCTGGGGCAGCAGTTTGTTGGGTCATTGCAGGGAGTTTGTTATCTCCCTTTAAGGGGCTGGGGCTTTGGAGGTGGATCGTTGCCCCCCAGTACCACCGTGATCTATCCAGAGCTCTCTACAGTGCCCCTAGCTCAGAGAGGGAACAGACTAAAAGGTCCTTCCCACTGGAGCTGAGTGTGCTGGCTCACAGGGGCTGCTCACATGGGAGAGATACTTTGCACCTTGTGTGGGTGGGGAAGAGGCTCAGGGTATTGCCCAGTTCCAAAGGGGCAGCCGTGTTACTCTAGTTCAGTAAAACAAACAAGGAGTTCTGTACTACTTAAAGCCTAACAACTTTATTTATCTCATGAGCTTTCTTGGGAGAAAATCCCACTTTGTCAGGCACTTTGAAGATGGGGGAACTTACAGAACAGGAGGAAATAAATGCAGGGAGGTGTAGGTCATGGAAACAGGTCACACTATAACAGCAAATCAAAACAGTTGTGAAGATTCAAACACTGGGGAGCAGCATACGGAGGAAGATGAGGTCAAATCACCTTTTGTAATGAGGGAAAAATCCAATGTCCTTATTAAGCCCTGAAACAATGCAACTGAATCCACATATAAATTCAGTCTCAGGGCACTGGGGTCCAGGGTGGTGGCCAGAGGGGCTCATAGCCATGGGACTATGCACTGCCTTGGAATCTATCTCCATATGTGGCTTTGACAGAGGTGGGTAGGCCTGAGTTGGCCACATTGGTGCATAGTAAGTCACCTTTCCTGGCACCCTTATTGAGGTGGGTGAGAGACATGCAATGCTTGAGGGCTGGGGTGCTGGAAATTCTTAGGGGCCCACAGGACACCCACTCCATGGAAAGGGCATAGGGGCCCCAGAGGGTGCAGGTCTCCATGCCGGAGGGGGTGACACCCAAGATGCCATCAAGCCCCCAACCTGGTCCTTCAGGGACCTGCAGCAGCCCTGGAGAGTGTGCATGCATCACAGGGCAATTTCTAGCACCTCCCCAAGTCCTGCAGCCTCCTTCTCTGGGCCCCGCCTGGACCCAGGCACCTGACCAGCTCTGGGAACAGGGAAAGACAAGGCATCTCTCCTGGACTTGGGTTTACTGATTGTGTCCATGGACCTAGACAACCTCTGTGTCCCTCCCAGTAAGAGATACAGGGCGGCCAAGGGGTGCTGTACTGGGGGATGGACACCCAGTTCAACTACACGAGCAAGGGAGCCCACACACCCCACTTTGCCAAGATAGGCCATCACAAGCATGACCTCATCAGGGCCAACTTGTTGGCTTGTGGTTGATCCTGAGGGCAGGACTTTGTCACCTAGCAACTCCTCACAGCTGGATAACTCTTTGGTCCCTACCTTCCACCTCACTGCAAAGGTCTTGATGTCCCCTCTTCACCCTCCAACCTTTTTCACCCCCACTCACACCGCTCACTCATCCCCCCTCCCTAGCTGCTTCTCTCCCCCACCCCCCAACGTGAACCCCCAAAGTCTGCTGAGTGTGAGCTAATTGTCTGGCTCAGCACTGGTCTCTGCCATGCCAAGAGATGTGCATTGTGAGCGTATCTAGCCTGCAATCTTATTCACTTTGTTACGCTTCCCAGCTGGGTTTTGTGTTGCTTTCAAGTAGCTCTGCGGAGGCTGCTGCTGCGCTTGTCTTGGTTTTATATCCCTCTGTCTGGGATGGTTACTCGTGCTAACTGTAAATTAACATTGCTAATTATATGGCTGGGGAGAAGTAGATTTACACCATCAGGCATCAGCATCTGTGCTTCAGGGCATCGCATGAAAGCCTTGTGACATGAACTGCTGATGGACAGGGAGAGCTGGGGAAAACACTACAGGGTGGAATCTGTACAGCTCTTATATGGGGCATCACTTTGGACAGATTCTATACAAGGCATCAGTCTATATGGGACTGGGCACCAGTCTAGGAAGATCCTCCTCTACTGTATTGTACGGGAACCCGTCTCTATTAACCCTTGGCAGGAAACCAGGAACCAGTGAATGAATATGTGGCTTAGATCCAATACAACACACAGACCCTGAATGGGCACCTGTCCAGCCACATATCACATATGGAATATCAGTCCATACACATCTGGCATAGTGACTGGCCTTCACAGATGGAGCACGAATCTGTACTCTCAGGCACCAGCCCTGTATGGGCCATCCTGAGTTAATTAATTTCCACGGGGGGGGGGGACATTACGCCACCAGGGCCAGCTGGAATCTGTGACTTCAGTGTCATTACCAAGCAACCTGAATGTCAGGGAGGGGAGGTGTGGGGCACTCTATAGGGTATGACTCTGGATCCCAAGCAAGACCTGGCCAGTGCCACTTGCTGACTACTGGAGATGTTCCTTAGTGCTCTCTCCCTCCTTACTGTGCTGTCTTACCCCATTTTCAATGGGCGTCATTTGATTGCTCTGAAGCTGGAAGGAACTTGCAGATGGCATGGAAATTAGGGAGCAAAGGTAAGGAGCCAGGACTCAGCCAGACCATTCCCCTCTCCCAATGACCCGAGCATCCTTCCCCAGAGCTACTTAATCCTGCCGCTTCCCAGGGACCTGCTAATTAGGATACTCTTAGAAAAATGCTCTCTGGCTGTTTGGTGACGACCTTTGCCCCCAGAGACAAGTTGTGTAATCCCCTCACCACTGCTCCCCCCAGCTGGGGGCCTGGGCCAGGCAGAAAAGTGTTTGTTTGCTTTGGGAAGGGAACACCAGGGTGATGGGAAATGCAGAGCAGAGCTCCCTCTCCTGGTGCCGGCCCAGTGCCCCAGCAGGCTGTACAGTGGGGATCTCGCTGGCCATTGCTACTGTGTACAGATAGCCATGTGGGACGTGCCGTGCCTGCTGGTTCAGGGACTCTTCAGCCTCCCTGTAATAAAGTGCAAGGGGCACTGAATGCACTTGCATGAGTCAGGTATAGCCAACAACCTGCCAGCTTCCTCCACGCACCACTCTAATGCAACTGACCCACAGCACCCCATTCTCCAGAGCCAGGCCCCATACCCAGGCCCCACCACATGATGTCCCATCTCACTGACTCCCAGCTGTTCCGGTCTTGGCTCTCTCCATAGTCACTGCACACACATGCCAGGCCAACTTGCAGGGAGGAAGGGGGGCAGGCCCACACCTCCTCCCTTTGGATTCAGGGTTGCAGGCCTGTGGGTGCTTCCCCTGAGATGGGCAGGTCAGATGCCAACTTGTCTGCCAGATCCCCCAGCCTTTTCCTCTGTTGCCTCCCTCACTGTTGTCTCCTTTAGGGCCCAGGCCATTCTGCAGGCAGGGGGGAATGCCCCTAGCAGGTCAGGTGTCGATGGCTGCTAATGCCTCATGGCTACTAATGCCCCATCCTTCCCACAGGCACTGCACATCCCAGAGTCCTTATGGGGCTGTCTATTAAAGCCACCTGTCAGCAGGTGTGTTGGCTGGGCTCTTAGAGCAGACTGTTGGTCTCCAGCATGGGGCAGGGGAGCCAGTGCATGCCCCTAAACTGGGCTAACACCTTACAGTGACTGTCCCTCCTGCATGAGGCCTGGAGGGATTGGCCTGGTCCCCATGTAGGGAGAGATACCACCCTCTTGAAGCAAGAGCCTGAAGCACTACTGGGACTCTTGCTGCATTGGTGATGGACCTGCCCCACTGCAGGCCCCCTCCATCACTGCAGGCGTGTATTTCTCTTGCTCCATGGCCAAAGGGTTGGCCCCGGGGCAGCTAATCCACTGCACTGTTCTCCCCAGCAAATTAAAAGGGAGCTGCTGCATTTCTCTCTCTCTCCTCCCCTCATTTTTCAGCCCTTGTTTCCATCACGGTGGGTGCTCAATGAAGAGAAGGGCCAGGATAAATAGGAGAATCCTTCTGGCTGACCAAAATAAAGCATTCCTGGGATTGTTAAGCAAATTGAGCGCTGGGGCTGCGGCTCCCTCTAATTTCTTTGTCTTAATGAGAGGGAAAATGGGGTTTTATTAATCATTTGGGCTTTAAAAATTGCCCTAAAGTGGTTCACTTTATAAAGAAAAATCAATAACAAAAAGAAAATAGAAGTATGTAAATGGCCAGGACTGACAAAAGCAGCCAATTACCAAAAAGCCGAGGGGCTGTTACAGGTTCCATTAACTTAGTTATGTTTTCCAAAGGTTCCCCTCCTCTCTCTCCAGACCATACTTTGCGTAATTTTTACATCAACTCTAAGCCACTAACTTGCATAAAATGATTTACTGGGGAAAGCCGTGCTCCATCCCTGCTGGGATCAGGGTGAGCTGGCCATGCCGGCTGTTTTTCCAGGCAGATTTGCTGTCAGGCGCTAACAGTGAAGAGGTATCCTTTGGAAATGGTGGTGTCCCTTGGAAATGGGCAGTGGGTGACTGGTGTTAGTGGAGAGGGGCTCTGCAGGGAGGGGAAGAGTCTGTGTCATTCACTGTCCCCTGTAGGAAGCCTTGGTGCAGAGTGCGGGGCTGGCCGGGGGCCCCTCTCTGCCATGGACACAGGCACGATGTGGCTAGGGTCACAAGTGGAAGGAGCCCGTTGACTGCCAGCCCCTTTCTCTGGAAGTCAGATTCAGGGAGGTCACTCAGGAAGAATCAGAGCCAGCCCCCCACCCTGCCAGGCCCATGGATAGACAGTGCTTCTCCCTGCGTCGACCTGCTGCCAGAGCAGCATAGAGCATAGCTACAATGTTCTGAGATGCGCCCAGTCTCACCTGCAGCTGAAGGTGGCTCCGAGGGCCATGTGTCCCAGCACAGCATGCTCCAGCCAGGGTGCTTGCAGTTTGCTTCACTTTATATGAGTTAGGTGCAGCCCTGAGTCCCCAGGAGGGTGCCAGGGATGGGGTAGATCTGGTCGAGGCCAGCTGATCTTGTCTCCTGGCTCCTTTAAAGAGGGGGAGAGAAGGAGTTATTTGCTCCTCCCTGGGCAGAAGGGGAGAGCAGCTCCTTGTTCTCTGTGGCTGCCTGACTGGAGCCCAGCGGTCAGCACTGCAGGCCCTGAGAGTTTCACCTCATGGCAGCATTGCGGGACAGTGGTTGGGTCCCGGCAAGGGTTGCTTAGACATGTGGGGTGAGGAGCAGAGTTGGGGTCCCGGAGGGCTGGGGCACGGCTCTGGGAGGTGGGTCCAGGGGAGAAGGAGCTGGGGACAGCCTGCATTAGCATTGGCATTAGGAGGGCCAGGTGCAGCACAGCCAGGCTGCCCAAACAGCTGTTTGTCCATCCTGGACCAGGTGGCAGCTCCTTCTCCCTCCCCAGGCAGACTGACAGTGGGGCTCTGATGGAGCGGGCTCGATCAGCATCCAGGCAGACTGCTGAATGCCTTTCAATGCTTGGGGAAGCCACCTGAGCCCTTGTTGACTGCCAGTGTTGAGTTAGGGGCCGTGTAAAACTAATTAGATAAACATGGTTCCTCTCTAACACGCCGCAGATGTCTCCTCTGAGCGGGAACAAGGTGCATTCCTCCCTGGAGCCTGGACAGCTGCGGAGCCAAGGTCAGCTCAGCAGGTGGAGAGCCAGGCGCTGGCAGGGATAGGCCGATAGCTGAAGGCCTTTGTGGAGGGAGCACAAAGTGCCAGGCTGAGTGGTTCTTGTCTCAGGTCACACCTCACACACATCAGAAAGCACCTTGCTCCTCCAGGACCCCTCAGGGCGGAATCTGCCCCCTGCTAGGGATCAAAAGGGCCGTGAATCCAGGGTAGGTCCAAGGTGGTAAACGCAGATTCACACCAGCGTAAAGGACAGCAGCCTCTAGCCCTGTTGGCTTGTCCCTTAGTAGAACGTGCTTGACTACCCTGCCCACATCGTGCGCTCCCCACCCTCCCACTCCCAGCCCACTAACAGGAGTTGGCTAGAGCCTTTGTCCCGGAAGGATTTGATTAATGTACTCCTTGGGTAAAGCCCAAGGGCCCAGCTTGACTTCCACTCAGGAATTTGGCTTTACCCAGGCCTTCAGGCTTTGGCACGTTGTTACCTTTTCCACCTTGGGAAATGGGCCTGGCAAACGGCTGTGGGTCCCTGGAATATCTCACCGGAAGCTCAGTGGCCTGTTGGCTCCCAACACACCCTGCAGGCAGCAGACATGATGCAGAACTGGGATGACAAGAGCCCCTCGAGGGAACGCTGCTCAGTGGAATGATGGATGCTGCTCACCTACGCCAGGGCCTGGGGGAGAGAGCACAGCTTCAGCCAAAACCTCAGGGCAAGCTTGCTTTTGGCACCCCTGTCTGACTGCTTCTTAGGGGGCTGCAAATCCAGCAAAACCCTGCCAGTGCCCCTCCAAGCAATGGGACACTGGCACCTTGCTGGCTTCCCCAGCCTCCTTTCAACCCTGTGATTTTTGAAACTCTTCATTTCCTGCATGATGTTGCTCCTTGGTTTGGTGTGGGTCTGCAAGGACTGGGCCCCTTTAAGACAAGAAACAGTGTATTCCTGTCCTGATCAGGGGACAATATATTTCCTTCTCTGTGCAAATGCACTGGAGCAGAGCTTCCTTCCCCACATCTATGGAACTCCATGAGACAGTGACTCTGGCTCCTGGTCACTCACTGCTGGAGGAAGTGCCAGAGCATGGGTGAGAATTTGCAGTGAGGGGAGAGCCATGTAATTAGAGCAAACTCATGGTTCGTTCCTTACTATCCTGCAGGATTCTTTCCATGGCTGCTCCTTCCTGAACCATTGCGTTGCCCCTGGTGACCTGTCCAGCAGTCTGAGTGTTGGTTTAGAGTCACACCCAGCTGTCTCTGAACTCCTTTGGGCTGCAGATTACCAGTAGGCTGGAAACCTCAAAGAACAGCCCATTCTGCGGTCGTGCTGATCCCAGTCCCAAAGGAAACCCAGAAGGGCTGAATCCTGAGGTGATGGAAGGAAGTTGACACAGAGAGGTCTCCATGCCTCGCTGAGTTTGAGGTCAGGCAGAAAGTCCTCAGGTCTGGGTAGGAGATTTGAGGCAGAAGGTTTGGGTGGGTTCTGGTTTTCCATCCAACCCGCTGTAACCCTGCAGTTACTGATTAGATACAAGGTCTTTGCAGCCAACCTCTGCATATCCCATGCGGGATTCCTCAGCAGTCTTTGTTTCTCACAACTGTTGGCAAATATTCCATGGAGGAGGTAGCCTGGCTTCCTTTTCTAGCCCACTCCCCACTCCACCCCCCAACATGTTCATCTCTTTGACACTGACAGGACGTTCAAGGTTAAGGAGGATGCTTCGGCGAGCTTATGCTTCCACATCAGGCAAAGTTTCATTGCTTCAAGGCCGTTATATCATCGTCACTGGCTTGCACAGGAAAGAGGGCTGAGGTTACCGAGAGGTTACCCTCCTTGGTTTGAGGGGGGAAGAAGAGAGAGAGATTAAATTAAAAAGAAGAAAAAAAGAGGCCTGTAACTGCCTGCTGACAGGCTTGCTGGTCTTCATCCGTTTTATTGTCTTATTTTCGGCAGCAGCTGCGCCGCAGTCATGCAGGCAGGAGGCCAGGTCCGGTGCTTCCCAGCCAACTCACAAACTGCCTCTCTTGGGCTGAGGGCACAAGGGCCTGTTAAATGCCTCACCTCTCCCATGGTTCCCCACTGTGGAGCAGGCACGCCTACTGCTACAGGGGGTGGCGTGTGTTGGTGCAGAGCTGAGGGACACAAGGGTTGCCAGGAAGAGGAGGGCAGACGGATTTCATTGCCCATCTATTCCCTTGACAGGCCAATTTTCTCTTGTATTTTACAGCACCTTTTTGGTGCACCCAGAAATTTGATCTCACAGCTGATTTATTCTCTTACCTGGTCCTTGTTTAACAACTCTGCTGTATGCTGAGCTCTGGAATGAACAAGTCCCATCTCTCTTTTCCAACAGGGACATCTTCCAAGAGCCCCAGTGGTCTGGAGCAAGGGTTCTGAAATAGTCTCTGCCACCGTTCACTTCATCGTCCCAACTCCTCCTCTTCGCTGGAAAGGGCATCTGCTTGGAAACCAGATCTTGGTTTCCCAGGAGTTTTACCTACTTCTGTGGTGGCTCCCCTTCCTGGCACCAGGATCTTCCAGTGCTGATGGGAGAAAAATCAGCTGAAGTCCCATGAGGGTAACAACCAGAAGATGACAATGATCAGTGCCCTGCTTCTCCGTGGCACCTTCCATCTGGGCTCCCAAAGCACCTTAACTTTGAAATTATCCACTCAACCCCTCTGCCCCGCATGTGCTCCCAATCCCGACAGGTGACAGCTGCGGGCAATAAAGAGATGGCAAAGCTGGCAAGAGAACCCAGGAGTCCGGCCCCTCTGGGCTAGCTGGGAACAGCATGCTGGAGGAATTCTAGCTTCCATTCTTATTCACTCAGGACACAGGGTCAAAGCCACCCCTGATGTGATGCTGACAAGGTAAATGGCATTGTGACCCGTGTGGATTTGGCCCCCACTTCCTGCCGGATTTCCACTGGAGGATATTGACACAGCGAGAAGGGACCAGATGAAATTGCTCATGGAACAAGCTCCTGCTTCCCTGCAGATACCCTTTAGAAATAAAGAGCAAAGGCAAGTGCTACAGGACTGGGCGACAGGCAAAGAAGAGGGCATCTCTCTGAGTTGTCAGCTGGGTGCCAGCCACTTGTTACGTGTAGCTCCAGCTGCTATTCTCAGTCCAGGGAGTATGGGGGGCCAGAAGCACTGCTGCCTCACATCTTCAAGTCTGACCCTTAGGTTCTTCAGAGCTGGCCACTTCTTTCCCAGGCAAATCACCCAGGGCACTGCAGACCCTGAGGCAGAAGTTAAACAGTGGGTGCAGGGTGGGCCTGAGGTACCTAAACTGCACTGTGCATCAGGGACCCCCTCAGCTGGGTTCTTGCTGGGGTTCACCTAGGCTGGGGCAGGGTGGAAGAGCTGTGGGAACAAGGCCCTTTGCCTTGGGTGTGGAGAGGGTGGTGCCTTGTTGCACGGCAGTGACGCCTTGTGGCCAGCTGGAGAGAGGCACGGGAAGATTCCAAGGAATGCTGGCCAGCTGGGTTCAGTATGGCACTGAGACAAGGTCCCTGCCCCGAGGAGGTTACAGCCAGGAAGTGGGAAAGCAGTGGGCCTCAGGAGTCCAGCAAGCTTGCTGGGCCTCACTGAGGGAAGCACTAGGAGATGCTATGGGCACACAGGTAGAGCCCCTGGCATTAAGCCCTTTGGTCCCAGTCACAGCAGATCATGAAGCCCAGAGGGTCTTGTCTTTCCAAGCACATCGCTGCGCCTGCCCGTCCATGTCTGCTGCTGTGAGCACATCTCTGTAGAGGAGGTGAGTCCCACCAGTGCGACCTCATGGGCCCCTCAAAAGAAAGCCTGGGGGCTAAGACTGTCCTTTGGTCAGCAGTCTGTGCATTAGCCCCCTAGCAAGAGCAGCTCAATGCTTGGGGGCTTGAACTGCTCCGTCAATGTGACTCTCATGCCTGAGCACCTGGCTGGAGGGACAGGAAGTTCTGAGGCGGTGGTGCAAGTGGGGGAATTGGAGGTGGAGCAGGAGGGTAAGTCACTTGTTTTGGTTCCTCACCCAGTCTGCTTGTCGCATCATTTGGGCCTCAGCCATTTGGAGACCCCCCTTTCTCTCAGCAAGGTGTGGCATAAGGTCCGTCCACTGGCATCACTGGGGCAGCCCATCCTGGCACAAAGGGGCAAAAGGAACCAGCCGGCTCTGGGCAACCCACTCTAGAGAAGTGTTTGCTGACCACATACAAGGTGCTCCTCTGTTTCTACCACTCTTCTGTCCCCATCAGCTTCCTTTTCCTTCTCCAGCTCTGGCTTCTGTCCTCCCACAGCTGGGGAGCTCCAATGGTCATCTCTTTGTAACACATGACACAGGCATGTCCACTCGGAAGCCTGCTGGCCTCATGGGCTGACCATTATTCCTGAGCTGAGAAGGGAAACAGAGCACATCTCAACAACAAGGACTGGTCCCTTGACTTCTCTGATGGTTGGCAGTGCCAGAGGGGCCAGGCTGGATCCAAAGGGGTTGCACCCTGGGTAGCTCCCTGAAGCTTGCTGGGACTGGCACAGGGCTGGAACAGCTTGGCACACTGACTTCAATAGCCAAGGATGGACCAGGCTGGTACATTGCCATGGCAAGGAGAAGGTGAGGGCTCCATGGGGACACCAGGTTGCATTACTACATTTGCACTCCATATCTGATATCTCTGGGCAGCACCAGGCCACAACCATGCTGTGGTTAGGACATGTGTGCATGTGGCAATGTGCTGGGTCCAGCACGCAGGCAAGGTGGCCACAGTTGCTCCAAAGCTAGTCTTGGTGGGTTGGCAGGACCACCCAGGTGGCTGCCCCAGTGTGGGGCTGGCTAGAGGGGTGAGAGAACTGCTGCTTGTGCAGATCATCTGTGTCTCACCTATTTCTCAGCCGACCCCTCTAATGAGGAACTGGATGGTGGCAGGTTCGGGAGAGCTCCTCCACTAGTGCCCATGCACCAGTGTGCAGTGTCTGTTTCTGCTCTGGGGGACCCAGTGACCCTTGCACAAATTGCTCAGCTGCTTCTGTTCCAGTCTGTGGCCAGGTCAGCAGAGGGTTCTGGGCAGAAGAGGCTGGGAGGGAGCGGGCAAAAGGTGCCCCCCAGGATTGTACTTGCAGTGGATGCTGGGCACGGCTTGCTCTGACTTTGGCAGCCGGTCATTTCCTGGCAGGGTTGCACCCATTTGACTGTCCCGTTCCAGACTCCCTGGCCCAGCTGGGTGGGACCCACAGAGCCTCTCCCAGTGCAGCTCTGTGGTGATGTCAGGAGTGGAGGACCTGGCCTGGTGGGGAGGGCAGAAAGCCTTGTCGGGGCATAGGAGAAAAGGTACATGACACCTGGGGGGATGGCATCCACAGGAGGCGGGTGGCATTACCCAGCCCTGTTCCCCTGAGGGCGTGGCATTCGCAGATGGGTATTCCCAGAAGGCTGCTCACAGCTGTGTCTCTTTAGACCAACACTCATTCAGAGCAAAGCCCCTTTCTGCTGCTCTGGTGATGCCAAGAGGCCCCAGAGTGGGTCTACTTCTTTCAGGCCCTGGCCAATGGGAATTAGGAGTCAGGCCCAGTCTCTTGCTCTGGTCCATTTCCATGTGACTGGTTAGGAGCATGGTGACTGAGAGCAATGACTGGAGTCAGCATTAGGGCAAGCCAGTGCTCTACAGTCTACACAGTTTAAAGCCTGCAAATCACATCCCACTTGCCTGGTCTGGCCCCTGTGTGGGTTCCCAGGTGAAGCACCCTGGCCAGGCAGGGTTTTGGATACCTGCTCCATCACCACTCTGTGCACACAGAGGCCTCGCGCCTTCCAGGCTGTCATACCATCTCCTTCCACCACCACTGACCTCACTTCCTAAAACAACCCTCTTAGCCTCGAGAAGATGCTGGCCGCAGGAAGCTGGCCTCACAGGAGCCGATCAGTAGCTCGGCACAGAGGGGGATGTTCATAAGAGCTGGTGAGTGAAGAAACCTGTTAAAGGTTGACTAATGGCTGACAGTGCTCGGCACAGATTTATGGTAGCAAAAGGCAGCAGCAGCAGCAGCCAGGATGGCTCGATAATGGGACAGACCAGCCAGAGGAAACATGGGCTGGATCCTGACAGTGAGGTATGTCAGACGGTCATCTTCATTGTATTACCCAGCTAATGTAGCCAGCCTGAGAGAAAAGACAAACACATGGGCACATGGGGCTTACCAGGGCCTTCGCCCTCCAGGCTGCGTTGGGGCCATGCCTTTTGCTGTTGAACATCTCCAAATAAACGTGCACTCTTCTCTCCTTGGGAAAAGCTGGCCAAAGTTGCTGGACTGATGGCATTGGAGGACAAAAGGTCACCGTTGACTCCAAGGCCAGGTGGAGCGCCAGACAGGCCATGGCTGTGCAAACAAACCCACACAACCTAGAGGGCCCTCCAGGAGCGGGAGAGGAGCTGGGGCCTGGCACTCTCCCCAGTCATGGACTTCACTGCTGAAGTGCCAATGACAAGCTGTGCATTGCTTGGCTTGAGTCTAGCTAGTGCAGATAGGGAGCCCAGTTAGAGAGCCGTGCATAGGTTTCAGAGGTGCTAGCAAGCAGGGTGCAAACCAGGGATTGTTGGGGGGTTAGGCCGAACTGCCTGTGCTGTTGCCCTCCCTCACTGGCTTCAGGTCAGCGTGGGCACACAGTTTGTGCTGTGGACATCCCCTTAACGTGTGGTTGAACAGAACCAGGCATGCCTGGGCTCTTTCACTGGTGACTGGGGCTGATGAAAGCGAGGGCAATAATACTTTTCACGTGACTGATCTGTGTGTGGGGCTCTAATTCTGGCCTCACACCAGCTTTCACACCCCTGACTCCCTGGAGAGCTGTTCTCAACTCATGCCAATATGAGAATCAGGCCAGGGGATCAAGATTGCCCTCTAGCGTCAGTCCAAATGAATGCACAGTCCAGTGGGATCACAATCTGCAGCACATCAGGCACATCTGTCTCTGGAGATAGAGTGACACATGGAGGATCATTGGACCCCAATGGAGGCAGGTCCCCAGGGGACAACCTGCATGATTTTGAACAGTTTCAGTGAAAACAGGATTGGTTTTAAAAAGATGGCTTTCAACATTGGCCCAAAGTGGGATCTTCTCCCACGAAAGCTCATGCGAAAAATAAATCTGTTAGTCTTAAAGTGCCACACAACTCCTTGTTGTTTTTTCACTGCAGTGCTGGGCACTCAAACCCAACAAGAATGGGTAGGCCAGGCCCTAGCATTGAAGCCAGGGATCCTGCTCACCAGTGCTGGGGAAAAGCAAGTTCTATTCTTGCCTCTACAATTTTATTTCTGATGGACTCTTGGGGCTGGCTAGCCACATCTGTCTAATGTGGGGCCTTTTGTGCTTTCTCCTGGAGCATTTGCTGCTCACCATTGTCAGAGCTGCCTACTCAGCCAGTTGGGCAATGGATCAGACCCAGGTTATTAATCTGCATGTGTTCCCAGGAATCCCAGGTAGGTTGAGTTACCCAGGGGCACAGGAAGAGGCCAATTTTCCACCTGATCACTTTCACGTTCACAGGACCCTTTTCCATCATCATCAGAGTTCAGCTGCCCTGCCCCTGGGCTCACAGGATGTGTTTTAGGCTGGTGGTCTGTGGAACAGCTGTGTCAAGTGAATAGAACAGGCCTTTGCCCCAGCTGAGCTGTGCCAGGAAGGGCCATGCTGACCTGGCCCATTAGAGGACCTCCTCCACTTGGCTGTGCTGAGCTGTATCTAATTGCAAGGCTTCATAGATCTCCAGTGTAGCCGAGTGTAAGGCTGAATCAGAATCCTGTGGTTAATTTTCAGTCCTTGTTTTACTTTAGACCGGTTCAAAAAAGGGCCATGCCAGTCATGTCCTGGTGCTGCTAGCTGGAGAGCAGAGAAGTGGAGAACATAAGCAAGAATCCGCGAGGAAGAGAAAGAAAAGAAGGGGCCAGCAGGAGCTGTTACTCTTTCTCTCAGAGGAAGGGCAGTGAACAGCAACCCTTTGTGAGCAAGTTCTTGAGCATGGAACAGCGGGTGATAGCCCCGGCCAAGCGCGGGTGCTTGAAACACCCACAAAAAAAGAGCCAGAAAGCTGCTGCTCTTAGACTCAACAGAAGTGGCACCTGGAGGAAATTAGGCAGAAGTGTTCCACCTCCTTGCAAAACTTTTGTAGAGCAAATTCTTGTGGTTACCCATTGCAATTGCTGCAAATTATACAAGCGTCGTGTATTTGTTCCAATGGGAGCATGCAGTTGGCTTGGGTAGGTCTAATCTGCCACTGTGTGTGTGTACGCACATGGTTCACAAACCATTCAGCTGGATTTTTTCTATGGCTTGGGGGTAAAGAGAAAAAAAGAAGGGAGTGCCCAGCAAGAAAGCAAGGACAGATGTTTCAGAAGGCTCCTGGTTGCAGGCTCAGCACCTCCTTGGGGTTTTCTCTTATTCCTATAGTTTTGATTTTGATGGGCAGACAATGCAAGGGTTGCTGGGGAGTGAATGCAGGAATGGAGCCAGGTGGCGCTGTTAGAAACTGATTTATTTAATTTCACAAGGGTGCAGGTGAGCTTGGCCTAGGACTGGTGCTTTCTGTGTGGGGGGAAGGCAGGCAGGGCCTACACAAATTCCAGGTGAAACACATTATTACATATTATTTGCGTTCCAGTGGTTATTTCTTATAATTAATAGAATCATAGAATGGTAGGTCTGGAAAGGACCTTGCGAGGTCTCTAGCCCAGTCCCCTGAAGGTCCCAGTGAGATCAGGGCTCCATGGTTCTGGCAGCTATAATTACAACTGACCTCTCCCAGGCCTTACCATGGAGACTTTCTAACCACCAGTAACCTAAGTGACTTGGAGGGAGCCTATGGCAGAGATGGCATAAAACTTGGTCAAATGTGTGCCAGTGGTTTAACAGCAAGTTCTGTTTCTCTCACCAACTGTTTTTTGCTTCAAACACCCCTGAATTGAGTGCCCGAGGCTCCGTTTGACCAGGCATTCTCTGTGAGGTGGGTGAAAAACCACCCATCAGATCTGGGTCTACTGTGATCAGGCAGACATGTCAGCAGTCTGACTGGAGCATGTACCAGCACAGAGATGGTGACCTGGCTCTGGATTCTGAAGTTTAGACCAGCACTGGGTGACTTGGTTGGGCTCTGGCTTGGGTGCAAAGGTTTTATGTTGCTCTAGATCCAGGCCCTGAAACCCCTCTAAAGAAAAGAGAAGTAAACCACAGTCTAATAATGCAACATGAAAGGGTTCCCATCCAGCACCTCTAGCAGCTAATGAGGGTCCCCTGGTGTTAGTGCTGCCATGTGACACACCCATTGCCTGAGATTGAAAGCTAACGACCCCATTTCAAACTAGCAATAAATACAACAGGCCCCTGTGCCGCGATGCCCTGAACTGCCTGTAACAGGAACTGGTGCTGGACCAGCAGTTAGCATGGGCTCATTTCCAGGGGTGTTAATTTCCAGAGGAATTTCAGCTGCTGTTGATTAGAAGGCAGGTCTGTAGGGGGAGAAAGCAGAAGTGTCCAGGACTCAATGACTCTGTCATGAAAAAAGGAAGAGATGTGCGTATGCGTGTGAACACGCCGGGAGGCCGGGATTCCTCTCCGGTGGATGTTTGGAGGGGATGATTGCTGTGAGGAAACCCAGGCCTGTGTCAGCTTGTCAGGGTGTTTCCAGAGATCCCATGGCAGGCCCATACCTGACTCACCCTGGGAGAGGTGAACAGCAGGCTGGTTGGCTTGTCACCCTGAGGAAAGGTAGCTCAGCCTCTCAGCCTCTAATCAGCAAATACCCCTTGAGGACTTTGCTGGGAACCTCAGCACCTGCATCTCCTGCATTCCACCCTGTTACAGGCACACTGGGGGAGAGACCAGGAAGAAAGAGGGCGAGACCCAGGGAGAGAGACAATGTGGAGTGCAAGGGAAAGGGATGGAGGAGCAGGAGTAGCGTTTGAGCAGGATTGTCAGTCCCAGGCACAAAAAATTAGAGATGGGAAAGGACAAGGCAGGCCACTGCTTGAATCTGAGCTGGGATGGCTCCCTGAGAAGATGATAAATCTATGGTTAACTTTGGAAAGCTCTGAACCCTTCTCTGTGTTTCTTTTCTTCAGGAGGGTGCCAGGAACAGAGCAGAATTGTCTATTGTTTTGCAGGCTGCCTTCTCCCACTGCCGTTCTTTCCTGTGTGTGTGAGGGTTGTGTCCATGGGCTTTGATCTCCAAACAGTCAAGACAGACTCTGCAGGTGCTCCCAGGGGCTGACATACACATACCGACACAGAGCCACCCACGCACAAACATGCACACAAAGGTTCTCACTCACTTGGGCAAGCATGACACAAAGAACAAATCAGAAGTTCAAGAGAAGAAATCAAAATAGCCCCAAAAACTGAAGGGCTGATCTAAGAAGCTCACTAGTCCACTTCTGAGGTGCTCTACTGTCTTGATCCTAGCTCAGCTCTGCTAGAGGAGCTCCCTGCCCCTTTCTTGGAGGATTACGTCTTTATGTCCATCTTTAACATGCTCTGTAATATGACAGCCCCGAGAATTCCATCACATGCCAGGCAAATACCAACACTAAGCACATGGTTCATAAACAGGCCTTTTCTCTTCTACCATTACATATAGGTCAAGAAACCCAGCAGCCCCCAGGCCACATTGTAAAGTAGGATCAAGGAGTCTCTGTGCCAGACCTTGTGACACCAAAATTCAAAGTTACAAAAAATAGACTCCTGTGAAGCTTCTTGTTCCAATGGTGTCTGAGAGCAGCTCCCTGAGTTTGGCTCAGAAACTTATAGAATTTGGGGCTCACAGGTCTAACCCCATCTATCAGTCTGGGAACAATACCCATGGAATTTCATTTTAGCATATAATCTAATAGAGCAGTCCCAGACAGCAGCCCTCTGGCCCATCTGTGGTTTTATGGGGGCTGCTGATGGTAAATTAGATCCATTCCCTTCTATTGGATGTGTTGTCATTTTTATGACTTTGGGGTTATATAAACAGGAGAGGGAGAGAGAGGGAGTAGGAGGGGAGGAGTGAAGGGGGAGCCCATTAGCCCGCAGTTGCTACATTTACTTTTTCCTTCTGTGTTTTAAACTCTGGTTGGTTTGTAGAATTGCTCTCAGTCCTGGGTGTGGGCTTGTAAAGCAAACCCTGCGCACACACAGAGGAGAGGCAGCACCAGACATTTTTCGATGTGTCAAACCAGAGTGAAATAATAATAGGAAGAAAACTAAGGGTGGTTGGGGTTGTGGGACTTGGCTCTTTGTGTCCTGTGGCAGAGCATGAAAAGTGGCAGGGGGATTTTTTTAAATGATAGTAAATTGTGTGCACTCACACACCTGTGCTTGTGTTTGTGCATGTGTGTGCGTGGTGGGGTGGGGCCCTAAACCTTGGACTATTACCTACATTTTGAACTAGTTCACCCCATGACTGTTTACCCCCAGGAGTCAATAGTGGCTAAAAAGCTACTGGGCCCCAACCATCCCACCAGCTCTGCGCATGGTCTCTGGATAACCAAGGAGGGCTAAGCTGTGGAGGTTGGGCTGAGAGTATCTAATTCCACCCAGTTTAGAAGAGTCCTATTAGGAGTTTTGCCCCCCTGATGAGGATATGGACCAACCACAGTAACCTGATTCCATCCCTCTCCACCTGCAAATTTTGGGATGGGAGGTTTGATCTGGGCACTTTTCTAACGACTGTCTCCCCAGGATGCTCTGCTCCCCTGCTGGATTGAAGAGCAGATGATTGCCCATTACAAGCTTTGTGAGTCACACAGAGAAATCTCTCATCATTTGTGATTGAGAGTCTTGCTCAGCAACCATTTCCTCATTTTTCTCTTTCTCCTTTTACTGTAGCTTCATATTGAAAACTGGTCTCTGCCTTGCTCAGGCAGGTACTCATGTTTTGAAGGTCCCTGTGATCAGATGTCTTCTTAGGATGCACATAAGTAACATCAGCAGTTCTCTAGGCAGTATAAGAAAGAGTAAGGTGGAATGGATCAGTATTTTGATAGAAGACCTGATAGGAAGACACCAGGTGATGAACTAGGTGACATTCATGACTGGGCAGATGATGCCCTTCTTCCTTCTATTTCAGTATTGAATCGATGTGTTGGAGAGAAAGGTGCCTCTGCAGATAAGGTCTTTAGGCTGACACCACAGTCATGGAAAAATGAAGCACCTTTCCCAGGAGTCTAGGAGTTCTTTCAGGTGTCCTCCCCAAATGCCAACCTGTGTTGTTACATTCTGCTTCCCTAAATTTCCGCTTATAGTTTCCATTGGATAGGTTGTTCTTCATTTCCTCTTTTAAACTATCAGATAGTTAATATAACAGTGGTTAGCTTTTAAATACCTAAATGTTCCACTCCAGAGGTGGCTGCATTTAAATTGGGGGTAAATTCGTAATGTAGTGGCTATTGTGTGTGTTCTAGGTAACTGTCTAGTAATTGTCTGCAGACCTACAGAGAAGATAAAAGTCCTGCTTCTAGTGAGGACTAATGGAGATTCTCCAATCCATTAGCTCAAATAGGAGACACTTGTGTTTTGGGAACCCAAGGGTGTACAGTCTATTCCTGACAAGGCATATGCACAGTGTAGCTAGCAATTCTGCTGTTTGTGTCTATGGCTTCATTACAAAGTGATGCCTGTGTGCTGTATATGGCTTGTGAAATGCTTTGGGATCCTTTGGGATGAAAGGTCCCTGTATAAATATAAGATCGTTATCATGCAAACGGTCCTGCAAGGACTCTCCCACACTGACAAGCCGGCTAGGCACAGTTGGGATGTGTGTGTTTTTCCTCTGCTAATCTGTCACATTGTAACCCTGGACACAGCTGTACTGAAAGCCTTCACTCACACCACATCTCAGTCCCAGCCTCCAGGTACTGGCTGGATTACTATTTATTTGTTTGTCGTAAAGGAACTCTCTTTGCAGGTTCCCTGCATCAGGAATTAGTTTTCCTCAATGAATGAACACATGGCACTTCCTGCGAACATGCACAGGAGTTACAGGCATGTATTGAGGAGGGCAAGAAGTCCTGCACTGTTATTGATAGCCTTTTTTTTTTTTTTTGCAACATGTCTTTCATTTGTAAAATTTCTGATTGAAGACCTGCGGGATCCTTCAAGAGCGTTAATGGTCCAAGTGTAATCTCAGTGACTTGGGTAAAGAGAAAAATCATTGAATCAATCCTTGCCTTGTTATGAATGACACCTGCATTATTTAGATTTAATGCTTCTGCTTCCAAATGAGACTGTTTTTGACTCCTCAGTTTTGGAGCAACGAAACTGGGAAACTTTAAAGCATCCACCCCCAGAAAATCAGACCCCACATTATCCCGAGGCTCTCAAAATCACTAGCCACTTTTTAAAATGTTGAGCTACGTAATAGTAAAACCTTGAATGTACACTTTTTACGCAATGTGTTTCCTCTTTCCATTTCACTCAGCTTGGGCGATGTTGTCTGGTCAGGTTCAGTTTGGTTTCTATTTTTAGACATTCTCCCTTCCTGGCTATCCTGCATTATCACAACACTGCCAACGCCGCAAGAGAATGTTTATGTCCAAACAACTAACAGTTTAAATTAATTTTTTTGTGAGTGCTACAAAGACTTTCCTAAACGTATTTGCTTTTGTAAAAAAAACAGTTTTTAAACAACTGCTAACAATTGGCTCCAAGCTTCCTAAAACTGAACTTTCTCAGGCCTGTTTCTCACTGAGAATGACATACACCAAGGCTGAAACTTTCCAGGAGCCATATCCTAATTTTCCAAGCGAAAATATGCATCTACATTTTTTTTTCAGCACCTGTAAAACACTTCTCAAAAGGGTTGAAAAGACTTTTTACAAAGCTGTCCATAAATATCTCTTTGCGGGCTGAGGCCAATCATGAAAGAGACGTTTAGTCCCTGGTGTACTTTTATGTGAGGTGTAACCGAGGAGAACAAAAAAGGATTAGGACCTCTTGGAGCCACACCACTGTAACTCACTTCAATGCACTGTGCCTTGCCCTTGCATGTTCTCTACTGGATTTCCAAACAAAACGCCCATTCATATGCCTTTGTGACACAAGTATATGTATATAAAGAGAGAGAGAGGTTGTTAGCTTAAACAATCGTCCCTCAGCCCATCAGGGAGGCCTGTGGCTTTGTAGCTGAAATGACTGAGTTCTATTCCCCAATGATGCACTGTCCTTTTGATTTATGTATCACCATAAATGTAAGCAGTACTTTTTAAGAGGTAGAAGAGACCAAACAAAGAACAGATTCTTCACCCCAAAGACCTAAGAGTGAGTGCTGTACCATAGACGACAATGTGGTTGGGTACACAGACAAAGGTACAGGGACTTTGCGGTCACTGTAGCTGGAATGCTGTGTACAACAGGAGGGTTTACGGAAGTTTGTTGAAGGAGGTAGGGGAAGGAGCACAAAAGGCATCAGGTAGGTCCAGCTGCTCCTAGCACTTAGGCTAAAAGAGAATTTCCGTGCCAGTACAAAGCCTGTGAAACATAAGTGAGTGGTTTGGATTAGATCTAGAGGGGAAGCACACACATGTGCCTTGCAGTCATGACAGCCATGTGACAGAAACAAAGGAAGCAACCAACCAGAAGAAGGGGCTTAGGCCCACGCCTGTTGTATAGCTGCCCACGGAGGTGTGATGCCAGGGCCATTTTATGATAGGAACTGAGCCCTTGGACTGAGCGTATTCTTTAGCCCTCTGAGCTGCAGGGTCAGTTAATCTGCACCAGCAATGCCCTGGGATATTGTAATGCTCTGGAGAACACAGCCCATCCCGCTCCAGACTGGAATCATTCTGTGCACTGCTAAAGCCAGGAAGAGAATCTGCATGCAATATTCTGAGGAACTGACCCAGAGGAGAAAAGCGTTTCTGTAGTGACCATGATGAGTGAATTGAGAGTGTACAAAAGGCAGAACAAGGGGTTCTGTGGCACTTTTAAAGACTAACAAATTTATTTATCACATGAGCTTTCGCAGGAGAAAATCCTTTTTGGAATTTATCCTCACTTGGCTTGAATTTTCTCGATGGGCCATGGATTTAACAGGTGAGCTTGGGCCCAGCAACGACTTTTGGGGCTCATGGCACATCAGTGCGGGGCCACCTTTCAGCCAGAGGCGATGACGAAGCGATGAGGTTCTAGTACAATGGGCAGTGCTAGCCTCTGGGGAGATGTGGCCATGGTCCAGCCAGAGACAGGAGCCACAAGGCCAGGTGGCCCAGTTTCACTGCAGCAGGATGATCTCACGCAGTAATGCGATGATGTTGGACCGTGTCTCACCGCAGCAGGATGACCTCACGCTGCGAGGCGATGATGTTGGACCATGTCTCACCGCAGCAGCATGACTTCATGCTGTGAGGTGATGATGTTGGACCGTGTCTCACCGCAGCAGAATGGCCTCCTGCTGTGAGGTGATGAGTCAGACCGTGTCTCACTGCAGCAGGATGACCTCATGCTGCAAGGTGATGATGTTGGACCGTGTCTCACCGCAGCAGGATGACCTCATTCTGCGAGGTGATGATGTCGGACCGTGTCTCACCGCAACAGCAGGGGTGTCGCTGCCCTGGGGAAGCACCCAGGACACTGGCCCAGGCTACGCCCCTTGGGCAGGAGGCCATGCCCCCCTGGCCACAGGCCATCCCCTGGCCAGGGATGGGGCCAGAAGCAGCCAGGAGTGGCTGAGCCCCAGATCCCCGGCTGGGGACAGGGCCACGAGTGGCCTCCACGGCCACAGACGGCTAGGCCCCGGATCCCCCGCCAGGGACGGGGCTGCTGCAGCCGTGGGTGGCTGGGCACCGGATCTCCGGCCCAATTGGGCTGGAGAGGTGGGGCCCCGCCAGACCTGGGGCACTGGCGCCGGGATTCGGATGAGCTCCCGCTGCGAGGCGATGAGTCAGACTGTGTCTCACTGCAGCAGGATGACCTCACGCTGTGATGTGATGATGTCAGACTGTGCCCAGTGACTGACAGCCCGAGCCCAGGGCACTGTGCCTAGCGCTGCCGGCCTAGGGCAGCCTGGCCTCAATGACCCTGCCGGGCTGCCACTGCTCGGCCGCTGTCACGTGGCACCAGCCAGCGGCGGCGTGACGTCACCCATCGCTCAGTGACATCACGGCGTCGGGCAGCAACCACGTGCGCGCCGCCCCAGTGACCTCGCGGCCCGCGCCAGTGTTGCCATGGCGACGTCGCCGGGAGGAAGAGGCGGGTCCGGGCGAGTCCGCCAAGCCGGCAAGGAGCGGCGCGCGCCGGGCCGCTCTCTCCTCAGCTCTCGCTGGTGCGGAGCCTGGCTTCCCGGAAGCGCCAGCGGAGCGGCAGAACCCGGAAGTGGCGCGGCCGGGGGCAGAGCCGAGCCCAGCCGAGCAGCATGGGGCGGGCCGCGGGGGGAGGCCGGCCCGGCGGGCTCAGCGAGACGCGGGGTCCCGCCTCCGCCTGAACCGGGGCCCTGCCCCCCGTCCGTGCCGCCCCCCCCCCCCGTCTCTGGCCGTCCCGCCGCCATGGCCGCCGCCGCCGGCTCCAACTGGGGCCTCATCATGAACATCGTGAACAGCATCGTGGGGGTCAGCGTGCTCACCATGCCCTTCTGCTTCAAACAGGTGAGCGGCCCGCGGACGCTTCCCGGGGCGGCGGAGAGGAGCGGGCCCCCTTTCCCCTCCCCCTCAGCCGGCAGCCGGGCGGCGCAGGGCTCGGCGCAAGAGGCTCCCGGAGGAGAAGCTGGCGTGAGGTGTGGCCACGGGTGGGGGCGCTCTGCTTTGCGGGCAGCGTGAGAAGAGCAAAAGGTGGGGGCGGGAGGAGTTTGCAACGTCACCTTTCGCCTTTTTGGGGGCAGATGAGGCTGCAGCAACATGGGGTGTAGGGAGACTGTGGTGCGTCATGAGTAACGCCAAGGATGCCCTCAGGCTTCCTGGGCACCCTGCGGGGTCAGGTGGAAAGGTGGCTCCGGCCCCAGAGGTGGCATGCAGGGGTGATGCCGCTACCTAACCAATGCTCGGATTTGCTGCTGCAGTATGAGCTGATCCCATGTCTTACGCTCCCTTGCATTTATTTTCACCCTGTTCTCTAAGATCCCCCTTTTCAAAGCTTCTGACAAAGTGAGATATTCTTCCACGAAACTCATGCAATAAATAAATCTGTTAGTCTTTAAGGGCCACAAGATGCCTTGTTTTTTTTGCTTTACTAGACTAAGACGGCTGCCCCTTTGGTACTTAGTTTCAGGATATTAGATCAACAAGAGGATGGGGGAGGGTGTACCTTCTCATGCACCAACTTTTCTTGGGGGGAGAGACACCAGAAAGATCTTAGGCTAGTTTTATATGTGGTACAATAAGTAACAATCAGAGGGAAGGGAGAAGTATGTACTGAGAGCTAAGTTCCAAAGGGGCAGCCGTCTTAGTCTAGTAAATCAAAAAAAGCAAGGAGTCTTGTGGCCCTTAAACGCTAACAGATTTATTTATTGCATGAGTTTCGTGGGAGAATATCTCACTTCGTCAGATGCTTTGAAGAGGGGTAACTTACAGAACTGGATGAAAATAAATTCAGGGCAGTGTAAGACATGGGATCAGGTCATGCTGCACCAGCAAATCAGAGCATTTGTAAGGATTCAAACTCTAGGAAACAGCTCACAGAGGGAGGGTGAAGTCAAATTATCTGTTATAATGTGAAAAGAATCCATAGTCATGATTCAGCCCTGCTTTCACACAATCTAATTTGCATATTAGTTTGATTTCTCTTTGAAGTCAAATCAAACTAATATGCAAATTAGATTGTGTGAAAGCAGGGCTGAATTGTGTCTGTGGATTCTTTTCACATTATAACAGATAATTTGACTTCACCCTCCCTCTGTGTGCTGTTTCCTAGAGTTTGAATGCTTACAAATGTCGGAGTTGCTGTTGCAGCATGACCTGATCCCATGTCTTACACTGCCCTGCATTTATTTTCATCCAGTTCTGTAAGTTCTCCCTCTTCAGAGCACCTGACGAAGTGGGATATTCTCCCACGAAACTCATGCGATAAATGAATCTGTTAGTCTTTAAGTGCCACAAGATTCCTTGCTTTTTTTTATCCTGAGAGCTGTAGCCACCAGGTCACATATTTATCGGTGTAGGTGTATACATATAGGTTGTTCAGCCTTCTCTTTATGATTTTAAACCACTTTATGTCCATTATACAGCTCATTTGCAGAATGAGGGGGAATAGAACGCTCCAGAGACTGACTGGGATTGACTTTCTCATTTGTCCAACTCACATTTTCCTTTGGAACAAGGTCTCCACACTGCAGCTTCTCCCCCACAAGTGTGAATAAAAAGTTGGAAGATCTGCTTCTTACCAGAGCTGTGCAGCCTATCGAGCTAGCTGGGTCTTAAGGTTTTGTACACCGAGCTGTTGGCAAAGAGATGAGCTCTTCCTTTTCCTGTCCACAGAGCCACAGAGATGCACCTAATTTGAATAAAAAAGAACAAATTGTAGCCACAATGAGATTTGACATCACTTGTGGCTATTTAAAGTCACTTGTTGTTTTCATAAATGTTCAGTGATTAACACTGTTGTTTGCAAATATGTATGGATCAGCAAGTGGAAACGGTGCTGGGAAGGTAGCTAGGTAGCATTGTGATTTAGATGTAAACGTATCAGACAACCTTGGTACTTGTGGATGGGTGTTAGGACAGATCTACAGAATCTCGCTTTTCATGATTTTGTTATGAGCTATGTAGAGGACACTCCTGGAATGAGGTCAGGAACTGACAGGAGGGCAGGGTGCAACACAGTGCTGCAGCTTGGAAGTTCTCATTTATAAAACTGCTTCACTTTTCCAGGCAGAATTTTGTTGCAACTGAACCCTTTAGGAAAAGAGTGGCTGCTCTCTGATTCCACCTCAAACTGGGGCAAATGAGTGAAATTGAACTAATATGTCACATTTCTACTGGCTGCCATTGAAGGCAGGGGAGCCCCCTTAATAGGCAAAAGTGTGGATGAAAATGCACCAGAGAGATTGTGTGAAATAGCAGCCACACTGGGAAGAAAGACTTGCTTTCCATCTTGTGCTCCTGTTTTTCTATCTTCCTTTCCAGTGTGGCATCGTCTTGGGAGCCCTGCTGCTGATTTTCTGTTCCTGGATGACTCATCAATCCTGTATGTTCCTGGTGAAATCAGCCAATCTTAGCAAGCGCAGGACCTATCCAGGCCTTGGTGAGAATTTTCAGCTCTGGGCATCATTCTCTCTCTTTATTTTATTTAATTTCTTTTTTTTTACTGCAATTTTACTCTGACCTTTTCATTTACAGCTTTCATACTGATATTGTTGATGTAGGAGTGGGTGGGTGAGGTTTTGTGGCCTGCACTGTGCAGGTCGTCAGACTAGATGATCATATTGGTCCCTTCTGACCTTAGAGTCTATGAGTCTATAATTACAAACATTTATTTTTGGCATAGTTTTCACTGTGTTTTGCTTTCCCTGTTTATCCTTTCCTCCTGCTTCATGTCATCAGAGTCATCTGAGGGCTTAATTCTGCCTTTGATTGTGAAGTTAATAGGCGCAGAATTGTTTTGATTCTGCTGTGCGGGTGGAGGAGATGTGGTGCTGAATGATCAAAACACAAGTTCTTGGGAGCTAGCATAGTGGGTGTCTGATGTAAATTATTGGTCTCGGCATGAAACCCACTAGCTTCCCCACTCAGTGTGCTGCCGAGGACATTGGGTTCTGCCAATAGACTGCTTGGCATAGAGCGTAAGCTTCCTGGATCTCAGCTGTATGAGTGCTTATGGCAGAGCAATGGGGAGGTGAGAGGAAACAGTGCACAAAGTTCCAAGTGGCCAAGAAAATAAAAACATGTGCAAGATTCATGTGTGGGTTTTTGGCAGAGTCTCCATCTCTCTTCCTTATAGTTTGTCTACTCGACATCGGCGCCGGTATTGGCACCAGTTTGTGACTTCTCCTCTGATTCCCAAGGATACTGGAGGGAGGAGACAGTGGGGTCTGGCCTGTGGAGTTTAAAGCCTATTGATTGGCATCTAAAATGAAGAGTTGCGATTGGAAAGCATTTCCTTACCAGGGTACAATGGATATGCAGGCAAAATAGTCTCTCTTAGGGTTTATTTGAGCTGCTGTGCCAGTAGTTAGAAATCCTTCCCTGCATTTTTTTTCAATCTTCACCTTGGCAGTGGCGGAATTTCTTCCTGCAAGTGACAGAGATGGAAGATTCTCATGGCTGGAAGTTCCTTCCTTTGCCATCCTGTGACCTTCAGGCCATCCTGTGTGTCCTGAATTGCCTAATTGCCTTCAGTGTAACTTCTCTTCGGGAGCCCGTGGAGAGAATTGGCTGATCTCGCTGTCTCCAGAAAATTTGAAAGCAATACACAGCCTGCTCAGTCTCTGTGCTGCTGACAGATGGATACCCTCAGTGCATTAAGTGACGGCGGCTCCATCATTTAGCTGCACAGTGCAGCGTCTCCCAAAATATATCTACCAAAAACAGAAAAGATTAAAAACTCTTGTGGCCTCAAAGGTTGTTCCTCAATTATAGCTGAGCCCTCAGGTGCAGTCGCACATGGCCCAGCATCCCCATAGTGCCTCTTCCACCCCCTTCCTCATTACAGTAAGCCTTTGTGTTCTGCTTCTCTTTTGTTGAAATGCATAGAGTCCTCCTTCACTTTGGAGTGTCTCCCAGGAAGACGAGGTCTTCTACACTTTCCAAAGCCAAGGCGCTCAAAGACACAGAGAGCCAGTTGTGCTTCTGAACTTCCTGGCACCTCCTGTCACACAAACGCTGGCACTAAAAGAATCGCCTTCCCTTCCTCCCCATCTTTGCCCTGGGAGAGGTGCCACCACAAGCAGCCAGAGGAGGGACAACTCTGAGAGGAAAGATGTCCTCAGTGCGAATGAAAGCCGCACTCCTGCAATGCATCCTAATGCATCAAGGTTGAGCGGCTGTACACAGACAGTCTTTGTCACTGTTTGCTTGTACGCTGTACATCTGTGAGAGATCCTGGCAGCCCCTGCAGCTGATTCTGTGGGAGTTTTTGGCAGCTCTGAAAGATGCAGGAAAGTTTTGCAAATTAACTTCACTCAGCCAGTCCCTTCCGGAAGAACATTCAGATCACTGGATGCAGTAACAAAAGAGCCAGGGTCATGGCAATCTAGCATAAACACCTTCATTTATGCAACCACTTCCAGCTGAGGGACTATACGTATTGTAGCTTTTCAAAATATTCACTCTATTGCTATAATTTAGCAGCTGTCCATGCACAGTAACGGTGTACAACAGGTTAGGATTCCAAGAAGGGAATATTGTGTCCAAGTGAGTCTGGAGGGGGGGTTAGGGAAGCAGGAGGGAATTACTGCAGCTGGAGTTTGACCAGGACAAGACACAAAGCTACTCTTTGCTCCTGCCAAAAGCGCTGTGGGATATTAAAGGCTACTAGCACTCAGGACCAGCATCTCCAGCCGCACAGCGTCCGCTAACAGCAGGACGAGGCACACCGCGTACTGACGTTGAGAAAGTGCCATGTGTTGTGTTGAATTGCCAAGGCCACTGTGCAGCAACCTTGGGATTTCTTGTGGAAGGGCCTCTCCCAAATATTGACCAGATCCAGCTGTGCTCAGCTGGTGAGATTTCTGCAGATCACACTCTGAAGTGGTTTGGCTGAGGAATTTTGTACAATCCATCTCCTCCTCCTTTGAGAAGATGAAAGATCCTGTTTCCCTAGCATCCCCAGATGGGGACATCTGGCATAACGTGTCAGAAGACTCCTTTTCATGAAAGCATTATTTCAGACTAGCCAAGGGCTCGGAGCATATCATAAAAGCCCATGCCTAGACCACAACCAGCAGCCGTAGTTATTGCCTAGAGGTGCCAGCATGTCTCCTTGCTGTAAAGGGGTTTATTGGAATGATGCAACCGGCCTTTGTGGAGATCGGTTTGTTTAACAAATGCTCTCTAGAAAGGCGCTTTTTTTTTTTCCCCTCCCCCCTTTCTCTTTTCCTGGTTGCTTGTCTTGCTGCATGTCCTTTCCTCAGGCACACACAATCTACCTTACCCCTCAGCATCTGCTTCCCCTTTTTGCCAGGGCCCTTCATTCAGGGACAAGACGGAGTCCAGGGATATTGCTTACTTGCCCTTTTTAAATATTGCAACCTCTCTGCAGGGACCCGTGGCTCATGGAGGCTCTTTACTAAGCCATTGTTGGCCTTCTGAGTTAGAGCATGGAAAGAGCCTCAACTTATTCTAGTGGTGGTCTTCCCACTCTAAAAGTGGCCAGTTGATTTCCTTCGTTTTCAGACTTGGGAGGTTCCAAAGAAATGTGGGATTTGTAGGATAACACTGAAAGCCAGAGAAGGCGCTTCCAGAGGTGACCAAACTATTTCTTAGCTACCTTCTGGCATGCAAACTGTGCAGCCATCTCCAAAGAACCTCAGCAGGAAAAAACAGGCTGTTCTTTGCTTGATTCTACTAGAGTTGGGTACCCAGGACTAATGCAAAAACAATGTGGTCTGTGTTAGGACTGGAGGTCTTAATTTCCCCCTTGCCCCCCAGGAAGAGGTCTCTAAAAGTATAAGCAGAGCTTTCCTGGCTCTTTCTTTTCAGAAAACACAGTGATTTAAAGGATACTGATCATTTTCTGCTTCAAGCCGCGGCCAAAGTATGGAGGGGAAAAAAAAGTCTCTTGGCAAAATCCTTGTGGTGTGGGTTTGAACGTTGGGTATTCTGGGAATGGAATTGAACATTCTGGGCACCGTTTCAGGTTTCCCATCCAACAACGTCAGGCAGGGCAGTTATAATGGGAAGGAAAACATAAAAATGGGAGCTTGACTGAAATTTTGCACTGGAGTAACTTTCTGCCACACATCTTATACATGCATATTTTCTCTTCCACGCTGGCTTTCTTCTAATGGTTGCCATGTGGAACTGCTACTTGGTGCTGCTTTTTTTCCCCTTAATAGAATAAAAAAAGAACCTGCTTTGTGTCTTTCCCTCATCTTTGCTCTCGTCTTATGTGGGTTTTGCTATTTGGATGGTATGTTTGAAAAAAGGAAATGGGAGGGTGGGCAAGGGAAACCAGCCCCCAAAATGCAAAACTAGCAAATTCCTGTCTAATTGCCCTTCATCACTGTTATTGTTAATTTCTAACTGACATATGTGTCACAGTTGGTACCCTTCCTTGGCTCACTGGGTTTTTCTTTCCTCTTTTGCCAGCATTTCATGCCTATGGAAAAGCAGGGAAAATGCTGGTGGAGACCAGGTAAAGTGCTATTCATTTAACACCTAAATAGTTTTAATGAGTTTATTCTGTTAATAAAAGAGTTTTTGTCAAAGCTCTACAGAGTGGCAGCCTCACCCTGTCTTTATTTCTTACTATCCCACTTACTCTTCTGCAAGCCTCCACCTACAATCTGGGCTGAGATAGCAAGGGAAACTACTTGAACTGAATTGCCCCAAAGGGCAAGTTGTGTTAGTTCCCCTGTCCTCAACACATCTGACGAAGTGGGATTTTCTCCCTTGAAAGCTCATGCAATAAATAAATTTGTTCATTTTTAAGTGCCCCTGAACTCCTTGCTTGAACTGAACTGGACTTTCATGTCCATGCTTCTGCTTGCTAAGACCCTCATTCAGGCAGTGGGTAGGTAGCTCCCTGTGCACCTCTTTCTGAAGGGGGAGGTAGTGTTGACTAGCAGTTACTGCAGGACTAGGGATTCAGAAGACTTGACTTTCCTTCCCTGCTCTGCTAAACTTCTTGTGAAACCTTGGTCAAATCACCTATTACAGAGGTGATGAACATAGCACTGAAATCTCAGAAGTTGGGTGCATTTAGCATCTCTGAAAATCAGCCTGCCTCGTGCCTCAGTTTCCCCTATGAGCAGTAGGACTCGCATTGATCTGCCTTAGGGAAGCTGTTTGAGATACCACTTACTAGGAACAATATTTGTTGGTGACAGTGGGCTGGAACTCCGACTTCCTTTAGTGACAACATAAGCCAAAGCCTCTGTCTCTTCTAACTGTAACATTTCTGTTCTTAACACTGCTATTCACAGTGCCTCAAAGGGCACGTGATAGAGATGGAAAGTCTGGCTGGTCTTGGGTGGCTGTTCCAGGCATGGGATGACATTGAGCCCATTCTGCACAGTGGAAGGTTTTTGCACTGTGATGTGAGGTGGTCTGTCTATTACGGTTCTGGCCCTCCTCCTCATTACCAGCTGCTGAACTGCTGTAAGACAGCTAAACACGCACCAAGCACTTTTCAAAGGTTACTTTTCCATGCAAACAATTGCTTTAATTACCACAAAGATATTGTGTGATCAGAAAGGGGAGGCGAAGTGGCCCATGCAACTGTGAATGGGAGGGGAAAGTGGTTCATGAGGCAATCTTCTCATTAAAATGTGGTCAGCTCTGTGCAAATGTGTGCAAACCCCCGCTCTCCAGGATCCGCTGCCACTGACTGTGGAGCAGTCTAGCCATGGGCTCTGAATATCTCACTCTACCCTTACTGCTGTGTGGAGAGTGCACAACTGTCCTGTTCAAAGGGTGCTCCCATCCTGTTCCCCCAACAATGGTGAAAGTAACATATGTGCCCTTAGCAGAACTCTGTGTGTCCCCGGTGCCTGAACCAAAGGCAGTGCACACAGCTCCCTTGTCTTCTGCTGCACTAAAGATCCTGTTTTGGTCAAATGGAAAAGGACAAGACTGAAATAATTTATTTACAGGTTTGCAGAAGAAGGGGGAGGGGAAAAAATATGCCCTGATCCTGCGGTGACATTTATGTGGATGGATCTGTGCCTCTACGTAGTCCCATCTGGGTTCCACCCAGGAACAGAGATCTGTGCGCCTGGATGCTGTAAGCTCCTTGGGACAGGGACCATCTTGTACAGCATCTAGCACTGTGAGGTCTGGGTCCATGGCTGAGGCCCTATAGCACAGGGCACTGAACTAACACTTTTACCACTTACATGATTGCAGGTCAGGGCTGTGGCATGCCTCTATAGCAGGGGTCTCACTCAAATCACCATGAGGGCCGCATGAGGACTAGTACGTTAGGCCAAAGGTCGCACCACTGAAACCTTTTCATACAGTGATATTGCAAATATCGGTAACAATAGTGTCATTGTGGGCTGCAGGAAAAAGCTTCAGGGGCCGCATGCGGCCCACGGGCTGTGTGTTTGAGATCCCTGCTCTATAGCAAGAGGTGAACCCACTCTATTGTTTGTGAGGGTCAGCCATGTTCTCAGTGCTGAATAGGATACAGAGATGCAACCAGTTTTCAAAATGTAGGGTTTATCTCTCAGGAGAAGCTCAGGAAGGGCAAGCTCAGGTAACTAATGGTGTAAATTTAAAATGCATTAGTTAAAATGTTTGAAACCCCTACATGGATGTTCTTATTCAGGAGTAAAGTGACCTTCAGCCATGCCTGTGCTCTGACGACTTGTGTGGCATAGCTATGGCTTTGTAATTTTGCTGGTCTAGCCCTGTAGCATAGTTGCAGCTTGCAGTGACAGAAGGGTTTTTTCCTTGCTGAGCAATGCTACTTAGAACAGAAGTATCTTCTGTGGACCTCGCTGTGTCTACACTGGGAGTTAGGTCACCATAGTTACGGTCCTCAGTGGTGTGCCTTAGCTATGTCAACCTACCTTGTCAGTGTAAATCAGGCTTTAGTTTGGTTTAGTTTAATTCATTTACCTACTCCACTTTAAATTCACACCTTTAACTAATTCAGTTTAGCTTTCTGGAGCACCTGGTTCTGGACAATCCATTGTATTGAAAGTGCTCACCGTGGAGTCCCAAACTGGTCCAACTGACTTTCCCTCTGCTAGACAGGCCTTAGTTATTGTGCAGATGAAGAGTTGGTGGCCCAGGCAGTTTAAGTGCTGAGGCCTCCAGATGCCCTGAGCAGGGCTGTCACTGGTGCTGGGCTTGCAGGGCTTGAGCCCCGAGTCCCAGCACCCAAGCCCCAGGTCTGCTGCTGGGGCCGGCCGTGGTGGTGGCTGCAGTGGCAGCACGAGCCCCAAATATCAGAGCGCCGAGCCCCAGATCTTTTTCCGGGCTAGTGGCACTCCTGGGTCTGAGGCTGCCAGCATTGCAGCCGTGCTTTCAATAGCGACAGTGTGAAATTTTCCGAAGAGAAGTCTGGTGCCGGCAGAGCCATGGTGAAGCCTCACTCTGCTCTGGGTTGCAAAATGCTAATCGTCTAGGAATGTGACAGTTGCTCTTTGCAGGTCTGGGTAAGTGCTGCATTCTGAGAGAGGTCTCTGCTCCCCAGTGGAATTCAGATTTCAACCTTTTCATTTGTGTATATTTCTTTACAGCATGATTGGGCTGATGTTGGGAACCTGCATTGCTTTCTATGTGGTGATTGGTGACCTGGGATCAAACTTCTTTGCCCGGTTGCTCGGACTACAGGTACTTGATCACTTGTCTTTGTCTGGCACTCGAAAGAGAGCGCGCTCTGATTACTGCAGAAGGATGTCATGCAGTGCATGTTAGGGTGCCGCAGATAGCAGCCCATCTTGATAATATCATTAAGCTGTATCCAGCTTATTGGCAAGTCATGTGCACTAGAACATGAGAGCACCTTGCTGTGTAAACACCTGGGTCCTGAGGCATGTCATAAGAACAGGGTCAGACCAATGATTTATCTAGCCCAGTATCATGTCTTCTGACAGTGGCTAATGCCAGGGGCTTCACAGAGAAAGAACAGAACAGGTAATCATCAAGTGATCCTTCCTCTCTTGCTCATTTTCAGTGTCTGGCAAACAGAGACTTGATGGACCTATCCTCTATGAACTTATCTAGTTCTCTATTGGACCTTGCTTTAGTCTTTGCCTTCACAACTTCCTGGCAAAGAGTTCCACATGTTGACCATCTGTTGTATGATGAAATACTTCCTTTTATTTGTTTTAAACCTGCTGCCTGTTAATTTCATTTGGTGATCCTCTACTTGTTGTGTTATGAGAAGGAGTAAATAAACACTTCCTTATTTACTTTCTCCACACCAGTCACGATTTTATTGATCTCTGTTATATCCCCCTAGTTGTTTCTTTTCCAAGCTGAAAAGTCCCAGTCTTACTAGTCTCCTCTCATATAGAAACTGTTTCCTACCCCTCATCATTTCAGTTGCACTTTTCTGTAACTTTTCCTATTCCAATAGACCTTTTTTTGAGATGTGGGATCCAGACCTGTATGCAGCATTCAAGATGTGGGCATACCATGGATTTATAAAGAGGCAATACGATATTTTCTGTTTTTATTATCTATCCCTTTCCTGATGATTCGCAACATTGTTGGCTTTTTTGACTGTCACTGCACATTGAGTGGATGTTTTCAGAGAAGTAGCTACAATGATCCCAAGATCTCTTTCTTGAGTGGTAACAGCTAATTTAGACCCCATAATTTTGTGTGTGTAGTATGGATGATGTCTTCCAGTGTGCATTACTTTTTATTTACCAATGTTAAATATCATTTGCCATTTTGTTGCCCAGTCATCCAGTTCTATGAGACCCTTTTGTAATTCTTCTCAGTCTGTTTTGGACGTAAGTATCTTAAGTAGTTTTGTATCATCTGCAAATTTTGCCACATCACTGCTTACCCATTTCCCCAGCTCTTTTATGAATATGTTGAACAGTACTGGTCCCAGCACAGAGTGTTGGGAAACACCACTCTTTATCTCTCTTCCTTCTGAAACTGATAATTTATTCCTGCCCTTTGTGCCTATCTTTTAGCCAGTTACTTATTCAGGAGAGGACCTTCCCTCTTACCCCATGAGCACATGCTTCGTTTAAGAGACTTTGGTGATGGACCTTGTCAAAGGCTTTCCGAAAAATCTGAGAACACTAAATCCAGTGAATCACCGTTGTCCATATGCTTGCTGACCCCTGGAAGAATTGTTACAGATTGGTATGATTTCCGTTTACAAAAGCCAGGTTGACTCTTCCCCAACAAACCATCTTGTGGGTGTGTCTGATAATTCTGTTCCTTACTATAGTTTCAACCAATGTGCTTGGTATTGAACGTAGACTTACCAGCCTGTAATTGCCAGGATTGCCTCTGGAGCCTTTTTTATAAATTGGCATCACATTAACAGTCCTCCAATCTTCTGGTGCAGAAGCTGGTTTAAAAGCTGATTTACCAAGCCATAGTTACTAGTACTGCAATTTCACATTTGAGTTCCTTCAGAACTCTTGGGTAAATATCATCTGGTTCCAGCAATTTCTTATTGTTTAATTTATTACTTTGTTCCAAAACCTCCTCTAATGACACCTCTATATGGGACACTTTATCAGATTTGTCACCTAAAAACAATGGCTCAGGTTTGGGAATCTCCTTCGCATCCCTGCTGTGAAGACCTTCATTTAGTTTCTCCTTAATGGCCTTCTCATCCTTGAGTGCTCCTTTAGCATCTCATTCGTCTAGTGGCCCCACTGGTTGTTTAGCAGGTTTCCTGCTTTCGATGGACTTAAAAATGCTTTTGTTGTTACATTTTGAGTCTTTGACCAGCTGTTCTTCAAACTCTTTCTTGGTCATCCTAATTATATTTTTACACTTCATTTGTCAGAATTTCTGCTCCTTTCTATTTTTCTCAGTAGATTTTTAACTTCCAGTTTTTAAAGGATGCCTTCTTGCCTCTACCTGCTTCATTTACTTCATTGTTTAGCCACAATGGCACACTTTTGGTTCTCTTACTATGTTTTTAGTTGTGGTATACATTTAAATTGAGCCTTTATTATGGTGTCTTTAAAAATTTTCTCATGGTGCTTGCAGGGATTTCACTTGGGTACTGTACCTTTTAATTTCTGTTTAACTCATCTCCACAGTTTTGCGTAGTTCCCGTTTCTGAAACTAAATGCTACTGCAGTGCTTGCTTTAGAGCCCTGCACCTCAGCTGAGACATTAAATTTTATCCTGTTGTGGTCATGATTACCAAGTGGTTCATCTATATTCATCCCTTGGATCAGATCTTATGCTCGACTTAGAACTAAATCAAGAATTGCCTCTCCTCTCATGGATTCCAAGGCTAGCTGCTCCAGAAAGCAGCCATTTAATGTGTCAAGAATCTTTCTTGCTCTCCTGTCCTGAGGTAACATGCACCTGGTCAATATGGGAATACTTGAAATGCCCCATTATTATTAAATTTCTCCCTGATTAGTTCAGCATCATCACGCTGGCCGGGTGGCTGGTAATATACCCTAGTGCTGTATTCTTATCTTTCAACAGGGAATTACTACCCACAGAGTTTTTGTGATACACTTTTGGTTCACTTAAGATTTACACATCACTTTCTTTCACATATACTGTGTTGTCACTCCACCAACAGTACAACCTATTCTATCCCGATATATTTTGTACCCTGCTATTACTGTGTTCCATTAATTTATCCTCATTCCACCAGGTTTCTGAGATGCCTATTATGTCAATAGCCTCATTTAATATGTGACACTCAACTTCACCAATCTTGGTATTTAGACATCTAACATTTGTATATAGGTACTTAAAGTTGCCACTTTCCAGCTATCTGTTGTTATGTGGTGTCACTGAATGGGACTCTTTTTCAGTTACCTGTTTTTCATCAGATTGTACTGACACTACACGTCCATGCGCTGGGATGTGTGAAAATCCCAATATAGGAACGGAGCACGTGCAGGAAAATAACTCCTTCAAAATGTGTGTCTGTCATTAAATAAGTGGCCCACTACAAATCCCCTGTGGATTTTTTGCAGGAGTTTGGTATGTTCTGTCCCTCTTACTTTGCTCAACCAGACACTAAAGAACAGAGACAATATTCTAGCGTAACCTCTAGTCCCCATTTACCATTCTTGTTCGGAGTGTTGCTCTCCCTTCCTGTCCCCAAGTGGAGTACTTTGGTGCCCAAAGAAGGATTCGGAAACCTCAGCTGCCTGCTGCTCTCTTCACCCCTTCAAGTTAATATATGCCCAGTACCTACTTCCCACTGCCTCCTGTGTTGTTTAACATGCTTTATGCTGCAACTGTTTGAGGCTTCCCTGTAACAGGAGAGGCACTCTGTTCCCTGGCGCACAGTTCTCCAAAGGAATAACATGCAGCTGCTGGAGTTGGAGTGGGGCAGGCTGGAGAAGTGAAATGGGCATGTAGCAGGATCTTGGCGTGGCTGTTATCTACACCAAACTGGTGCTGTTAAGCTCTGATTAAGGAACTGTGAAGTTAAAAGGGTGCATCATGGCTGCAGCCAAGGGAGTTATTTAATATTTCCAGGCATTTCAGTGTGTTCTGCTATAATAAATACCACTGTGGATTTCTAATCATTTTTCTGGATTGGAATTTTGAAGATTCCCCTGCCTCCTTTCTCTTCCTCTCTCTTTGAAGCAGGTTTAATTTTCATTTAGTTCCTGGAAATAATACAAAATATTCAGATACCTTGTGTTTGTGTTATTATTTAGACCCCCCAACAAATCTGCTTTCGAATGGGTGTGTAGAGCAACAGTGGCACCTGGTGACTGTTTAAGTTAACCACAGACCTTGCGGAGGAAACAGCATGATCTCTATCCCTGAACCTTTTCTTGAGGTCAGGGGCTTCGGGGCCGGATTTTGGTGTCTCTAGGCTGTAGGCACTTTTACGCCAAAATGTGCAAAAAGAGGGGTATACACCAATTGAATTATGTCGGTCGACAAGATGCACTTTAAACTATTCTAATGCTAAACCATGTCATTTTCCTTATTTTTCTTTGTTTTATTCTGCTTTTTTTAATTTTTTCCCTCCTCCTTAGGCCCTAAAAATTTCATAGGTCCTAAGCACTGTGCCTACAGTGCCTAATGGGAAGTCTGGCACTGAGGGGCATATAACCTCAAATTCCTAATCTCTCCTCTTTGCTTCACGTCTTGTTCCTAGGGATAATAAATGATATGTTTCCATACAGACCTGTATGTTCCAGTTAATAAAACAGGGAGATCTCTGAGCACTGCACTTCTGTTCCTTATGGTGCTCCTTTTTCAGGTAACTGGCAGCTTCCGGATAATCCTGCTGTTTGCTGTCTCCCTGTGCATTGTCCTTCCATTGAGTCTTCAGAGGAACATGATGGCTTCCATACAGTCATTCAGTGCTATGGCGCTGATCTTTTACACTGTGTTTATGTTTGTGGTGAGTATCAATGGCAAGGATACTGTTTCTTTAGTGGGGAGAGAGTCACTGGTTAATTAGTTTTGAAAGAAAGCTCAGTGCAAATTAAGTTCCTGATCCTGCAAGCTATTCCCTATGGGCTGGACTGCTGTACAGCAGCCCAGTGAAGGCCTGTGTGGTTGCAGACACTGCCCACCACAAGCAGCATGGGGATCCAACTTTGAAATACACTATTCTTCCTGGTCAGTACTGCTGACTCTGCATGGTGTAATTGTCACCCCGATGTGCACATGCTTATATACTTGGAAATAAGAATATGCAGCCAGATTGTATGGGAATTGACTGGCAAATCTGTCAGTCACTATGAAGATTATACATTGTGGTAGCTTAACCAAATTGTAGCCTGTATTACACTGTGTGCTTGTGAGTACTGTGTAGCTTATAGCATCCTGAATTGCTGATTAAATTAGGGATGGGAGATGGTGGAAGACATACACGGCAGCAAAATGAATTTTGTAATGTAATAGCTTTTTCCCTTAAAACTCATAAAACCTTGATCTTTAGGGAGAACAATGATTATTTTTAAGGACACAAGATTTTATACTGCCTGCAGTTTCAGTATCTGTGGTAAATGTCATTGAGCCAATCAGTGTATTTCTTCCTAAATGGCAGCACTTTAAATTCTTTATGCAGTGAAGACCTCATGAACACAGGGGTGGTGCATGAAAAATATTTGTTTTTAGGCCTTATGAAGAAGCTGCATCTGGTAAAAACTGGTACTCAACCAGTTTGGTTAAGTAGGGGCACTGAAGAGTTTCCATAGCTCACCAAGTTGAACTCTGCCTAGAAGAGGATCTTGCAATATTGCAAAAGGTTCAGAAAAGAGCCTCAGGAGTGATCAGAGGATTGGAAGATGCGCTTTCTAACGATTAATGCAAGGAGCTCAGTCTACTTAGTTTAACAGAGAGAAGATAAAGGGGTGACTTGATCCCAGTCTGCAAGTGCCAACATGAGGAACAAGAAACTGACAATGTACTCTTTCAGTCTAGCCAGCAAAGGCATCCGATGATTCAACGGCTGGACATTGAAGCTAGACAAATTCAGACTGGAAATAAGGCACAATGTGTTTTGACATTAAGGGTAACTAACAAGTGGAGCCATTTACCCAAGGTCTGTGGTGGATTCTCCACCACGTGCAATTTTTAAATCAAGATGGGATGTTTTCCTAAAAGATCATAGAATCAAAGTGTTGGAAAGGACCTCATGAGGTCATCTAGTCCAACTCCCTGCTAAAAGCCCACTAAATCACCTCAGCCAGATGTGCCCCAAGAATTCTATGATCTGTGTTATGCTGGAGGCCAGCTAGGATGATCACAGTGTTCCTTTAGGTCTTGTCTTATCTATGAAATTCATTAAATGACACCAGTAATGAAGCCTTTCCTTCACTTACTGGGCAGTGGTGGTTCTGGCACCAGATGCTCAGAATCAAGAGAGGCCCCCAAAATAGCATCAGACTTTAAGAAAAAGATTCAGCATTATTTTTACCTGATCATCTGATTTCAGAGCAACTTAGGTGCACTTCGGTCACTGCAAGCTTTTCTCTGTAAGCATGAAAGCTTGAAAGAAAAGCTGTGACTTTTGTAATTACTTGATGCCAAGACCTGGGGTTTCAAGGAAAACAGTAGATGATGTTATAACTGGAAACACTCAGTGTCAAACCCATTCAGACTAGATTATAAATGGGCAGTCAGCTACACTTAGCCCCTGTTCCCTGTGCAGTGTAATGCCCATCATTTCTCATGTCCATGCCAGCTAGGCCTCATAACCCATTACTGGTGCCTCTGCTTACCTCCTGTCTTCTCTTATCTGGGTGTGTACCATTGCCTGTCACCCATAAATAAAATTCTCTTGTGTATCTGCTGCTTGTGGTTTCTGTGGCTTCAGTGCAAATGGCTGCTCAGTGCTGTGCATTCCTCAGGAACTGTTTTAACTCTGGGGTGTGGCTGTCCTGGTGCCCACTAGCCAGATGGCATCAACTGGGGGAGGGCGAAGTACCTTTTAAAATAACCCTTATCTGCCTAGCAGGAATGGGAGACCCATACAGAAGCTAGACTCAGCTGTGGGGCTGAAACAGGGAAGTATGAAGAATAAGTATCCAGCTGTGATGTGCAGTGAAGTTACTCAAAGTTTCTTCATCTGCGTGATAGACCTGTCTGATTCCTGCCCTCCCTTGCTACATAAGCCATGTTTCTGTCAGCCTGTTTGTTGCCTTAAGTCTGGTTTGGAATCTCTACTGTTTGGCTCTAACTCTCTTTTTTCCTTTTGGCTACAGATCGTGCTCTCCTCTTTCAAACATGGCCTCTTTGGTGGGCAGTGGCTGGAGCGGGTCAGTTACACGCGCTGGGAGGGCATTTTTCGCTGCATTCCTATCTTCGGCATGTCTTTTGCCTGTCAGTCGTAAGTACCTGGCATTCTAGCAGTTGTGGTGTGGAGTGAGTTTCTGAGGGCAAAGGGTCACAGGGATCTGTATGCAACAGAGATGCCTGCTTCCTTTGTGTAGTTTAATCACAGTATTTTACAACCCACTGAGGCACAGCATCTCAGTCTGTTGTGGCTCCTTTGTTATCTAGCTGGGGTGGGAGTTATGTTTTGCTCTGCAGTTCTTGTGTTGGGCAGTTATTTGTTCATAAAGTGCATTGGGTCAAATTAGTCCCCAGGGTATCTTATATTGACTTCCTTGGAGCTACACCAAGGAAGAATTGGACCCACTGCTTGAGAATCAGAGTTAATATCAGGAGGAGAAAATTGTTTGTCTGAATGCTAACCACCAGGATAATCTACATGGGCAGCCTTCTTAAACCTCCCCAAATATAGCTGAGAATATTTTAAAAGAAATTGCATAATTGTTGACTTGAGATCATTGCTTCTGTACTTCCAGTTGCCCATGTCTTTCAATGGGGTTTTTTGGCACACATGGTGTGTTACTGAAGACTGGGTTCTTTCCATAATTCCAGCAGCATTACTTTCTCCACCAGAATGACAAGAGTGAGTGATTCATGCCTGGTCGAAGCCACAGCCAACTCAAAATAGATGTGTAACTCCTAATGTGGACACACAAAAAGACCTTCAGCATTAGGAAGGCTGGCAGAGCTGGCCTCTTCTCTCCCTGTAGTTCTAGCAAACGTGCAGCGTGCCAATAGTAAATTAATGTGACAAATAAAATTTGTTCCTACTGCTGTGTTTACACCCACATATGAGATCCAAATCATCGTTTCCCACTGATGGTCTCTCTTGGCAGCTTTCTTTCCAGCAAAACATGCTCCAGTCTTGCTGTTTAATGTCTCCATTATAATTGGCGACAGAAGTTGTATTCTTTTACAGCTTTACCTAGTTACCACTGTAGAAATTTTTTTAAATAGAAAACTGTCCTTTTCTTGTGGTAGCCTTACCGTAATCAATGCACATTTGTAGGGAGTTGGAAGCCCCGCAAAATTATATGGTCTGGAGTAGTGTGTGCATATATCTATCTAAATATAGATTCTGTTAGACCACTTAAATGGTAAGCCAAACCTACAGCTAAAACCTATATTTGTTTCCCCTTGGCATCAGAAACACGTTGTCTATCCCCAGCCCATGTGATGTTACAAGAGTATTATTCTCTGACTAGGGTGTTTAATTTTGGTGACCTCCCGATCACCTTTTGAAAAATAAGTAATTCTAATATGTTCCTTCCCTCCAGATGCACAAATGCAACAGAGAGTGGTGACAGGCAGAATGTGCAATTAGTCTCATTTACCTTGAATGCATAATCACACTTGTTGATTCAAGCCCCCAGTCCTTTGAAATGTACATTAGTGTTGCTGAACTCAGTGGGATGTTCAGCTTTCCACCATTATACAGTGTGGTCTAGTAGATTGACTGGGGGACTGGGAGCCAGGCACCCCTGCGTTCTAATGCTAGTTCTAGGGTGGGGCAAATTGCTTACCCTCTGTGTCTCAGTTTCCCCATCTGTAAAATGAGAGTATATTACTTCATGGGAGGAGAGGGGATTAAAGATTAATATGACCTGTTCCCTGTACAAACCCGTTATCCCAGATACCGATGCTTATGATGCTATTGAGATCAGCTGTACACCAAAATCAGAACGTGGCCTTTTGGCTGCTGCGGGTTTGAAGGTGCACTCTGGGTCCTACAGGGTCAGTGGCAGCTTGAGGGCACTCATTTTTCAGAATCAGGCCCTGAGTCTAGGCAAAAACTACCCCTACATTCATTCTGTCTCTCGATTGGTCTCTCTCTGATAATGTGCTTCCCTGACTAGCTTAAAAATACTGCTGTACGCGTAATGTCTGTGGTCTAGTCAGAGCAACATACAAGAGATGGGCTTTACGATGGGGCTGAAAATACCAATTAACAGTAGCTGAACTAGTTCTAGCCACCTCTGAAACAAGCCACTGTTCTTGCTCGGGCTCTGACTCTCCTTGTCTGTGCATGTATAACTTGTTCTCCTTTCAGGAACACAATAGCGTGGGAAGGGCATGTGGTCTGAACTGGAGGTGTTGTATTTACTTGAAGACCAGTGATGTGATGGTGCCTAAGCCAATGGCATACAAATGATTTGTCAGGAGATGGCTTCTTCTCCTTTAATGCCCTGGTCTTCTGACGGCCTTCAGCATGACTGTTCTGGTTTATAAATAAAACTCAAGTACGTCAGGACATGCTTCTTGCTGTGTGCATGTCTGACTCTTGCTCCACCCAGAAGGGAAGATGACTGGCAGGGAGGCCCAGTGGCATGTGGTCTGGATTTGAGGGACTCTGCAGCTGTGACTAAAAACGCAAGAGAATGAGCTGGGCTCTGCTCTTTGACCACAAGAGGACTGGTCGCAGTTAGAACTCACGTAGTGCTTCCCCCCCTACCCCCATGTCATTCTGTTACTCTGCTGGTTTGCCCACAAAACGTGAGCCTGGTTTAGAGAGCCGTGTCATTGCCCACACTAGAGAGCTTACTGACCGCTCTGCCTTGTCTCTGCTCCACACCCTGCCTGCTTGGCCTGCTCTTGGTTCAGAATAGAGTCCAGGGTGTGTGACAGTGCTATATTAAGGGGTTTTATTTCAAGATCAGGGAAGAAGTTACAATCCTACATGACTCAGTTAAAATTTCCCTCTTGGGTCCCTATGACTGTCACTGCTAGAGTTATGGGCTCTTGCATGCATCACAAAATACACTTCAAAGTAACTGCCTCGTTTCTTTTGTGCAGAACAGTTTGGTGCACAAAGGGCTAAAACTTTCCCATCTCGGCTTCAGTGTCACACCCTTTCTTTTGATGCCCATTGGAGCTGGGGGCACCACCTCCTCTCAGCTCTCTCTGAGTAGCTGTTCTCTTCAGGAGTGCACAGTCAGGCTTTGGCTCCTTGGATCAGAACAACAAAATGTTAATGAGCTGATAAAAAGATGCACCTGCTGATGTAGAAAAAGTGGATCCCACGTGCTTTCCAAGTACATGAATACTCCCCCAGTTTGACGTAGTTGGCATATCCAGCTTTCTGTGCACTGGGCTGTATCAGCAGGGCTGAGATCTGACAGGCTCGTGTTCAGTTTTGTTTGTTTAACTTTTCCTTTAGACAGTGGGAAGCTCTATGCCTCTTCCTGCTTTGTTTCTGTAAACAGCGTTGCTTTAATTATCAGCATACACGGCTCCAAGAGCAATAATCTCCAACATGCTGCCTGGGCCCAGGCCACTGGTGTTTCAGTGGAACAAACCGTCATTCCTTTTGCAACACTTCTGACCCAAGATGTTTACATCCTCCATTTAATGCCACGTGCTGCTGGGGGATAGGGAGAGTGAATATTTTTGCAACACTTAAAATTGTGAGTGTTCCGAAATCTCTTGGCATAGGCAGTATCAGTTGTGGAATAGCCATGTGTTTACGCTCTGTGGAGGAAACGGTGTCAGAGATTTTTCTCTGCTGGGCTGTAGCAAGAGAATTTAGGGAATGGACTTGGTTTGTGCATCTGTCTGGAAAGCATTCTGAAACAGCTTAACGTGTTACCCTGCTTTGCTGCAGCCAGGTCTTGCCTACCTACGACAGCCTGGATGAGCCGTCCGTTAAAATAATGAGCTCCATATTTGCCTCCTCTCTAAATGTGGTCACCACCTTTTATGTTACGGTAAGAAATGGCTAGTCTTCTCTTCCCTTTTTTCCTTTCCTCCCAAAAATGTGACTTTTGGGCTAAGGTTTTTCCTGAGATGGGCCAGGCGCTCTCTGCTCCAAAGAAGGAGGCGACCTTTTGCTGAAAGCAAGATAAAACAGAAGAGGGTGTTCAGAGACTCCAAGGTTGTGGAGCAGAGCTGGAGTGGGGGTTTCAATCTTTTCTTTTCCATGGATAATAGCTAGGTCGTCTTCCAGTCATGTTGTTGCAAGTGAAAATGCTGTCCAATGAGCTGCCGTCTTTAGAGAGACCTTCCCATCAACCTGTTGCAATTGGAAAGTTATAAAGGAAGTTATGCCTCATAAAACTCCAGTTAATAAAATCCAGTTAGTAATTCCCAAGAATAGCCTCCCACGTGAGCTGGGCTGCTGTGTGGGATTTTATTACAGCCTCTCCCTCGCTGAGGGGTCAGCTCTATGGGGCTCAGCAGCCATCTCAGCTGCAGGGCTTAATCCCACTAGCAAAACTCAGCCCAGTGTAAGTGATGGGAAGGCAGCTACTCAGCTCTCATTAAAACCAACACAAATTGTGCTAGTAACTTCAGTGGCTTTTAGGAGAGAGTCCCAGTTCTCCAGCCATCTGGCTTGACTAGAGAAGATATCCTGGCTGGGTCTACTAAGATCTACATTTTAGGAAATTTCCTTGTGGGTCCTGTTTTCACTAATGGGCTTTGCCCTATCTCACTCGTCTGTGTAACAGTGGGACTGTGCTTCTCTTCTGGAAAAATTCAAGCACACAATACTTGTGTAGTCTCTCCCCATAGCTCTCCTTGGCTTAGTAAGCAAAGAGTCACACAAGTGGCCTGCAGAGACAGCTGCCCCCAGGCTACAAGGATGGGTCCAGTGGTGATCCCTGACATGGACTGATGTTAAGAAAATGTAGACCATTTCTACAAGCATTCACTTCCTTTTCCCATTGCACAGGTGGGATTCTTTGGTTACGTGAGCTACACTGAAGCCATCGCTGGGAATGTGCTAATGAACTTCCCCTCCAACCTGGTGACAGAGATGATTCGAGTGGGATTCATGATGTCGGTAGCTGTTGGGTTCCCAATGATGATCCTGCCATGCAGGCAGGCATTGAACACCCTTCTCTTTGAACAGCAGGTGAGACTCCCCTGCAGGCTGCTCTTGGCCCTGCACCAGTGACCCTACTGCTTTTCAAAGTGCCCCCTTTGGTATTTTTCCAGTGGGCTGGTAGATTTGGTACAATGTGCTGTCGTGTCAGCATGCACAGTTTAGTTGCTGACACCATATTTCAGACTAGCTTGGTATTTTTCCAGTGGGCTGGTAGATTTGGTACAATGTGCTGTCGTGTCAGCATGCACAGTTTAGTTGCTGACACCATATTTCAGACTAGCAGCAGGTATTGGTACTGAGGGTGGATGAACCTTTAGCCCCATCCATTTTACTGCAGCTTTCAGTGAAATTTGTACCTGCTAGTAAGGGCAGCAGGAAGACCCCAGCAGAGCTGTTTGTAAATCTGTCTCAGTGGGAACATGAATGTTCTGAAACATTGTTAATACATGGCTGGTCTGGAGTCTTGTCCTCCTTGCAGAACATAGTTCAGGTTAATGGGCCGAGGGGCTGGGACTGGAAATAAAACCCTGCCTCTGCTCAGCCGCCCCTGAATGGGGGTCACATAGGAGGCTTGTTCTCTGCTCTATCAACAGTTCATACACCTGGCTCATAGAAAGTGTTGTATGGTACAGAGCCAAGGCAATTTTCTCTTCAAGGTGTAGGAGAGGCAGAATTATCCACTAGAAGCAGAGGATTCTCCTTTTTTCCCCTGCTACTCACTCCTAAATCCTGCCTCACTTCTGGATCTAGCTCCCACTTCATGGTCCCCATCTTCAGGGCTCTGCGCAGGTTCCTTTTTTCTTACCTGTCTACACTGCATCTGCTTCTTACTGCTCTCTTCTCTACCTCATCTTTGCACCTGTAGCTCTGCTGCCCTGAACCAGTCCCCCTCCTTCATTCAGATGTTTCTGTAACATGTCCTGTTTTCTCATAACACTTCAGTGATGATCAGCTAGAGAAACACAACTGACTCGCTCTCACTCTCACTCACTCACACTTTCCCTGTTCCTGGAGCCAGGCCTTCTCCTGGCCTTCGGTATATTTTGTGACTTCCCAGTCTGTCTGATTTAGATTGTAAATCTCTTGTGGCGGTAACGTGTTCTCCTTGGTGTATTGTACAGCACTGAGCATGCTGTCAGTGTTCAGTAAATAACAGTGAGATATTGTGGGAATGTTCTGAGGGCTGGGTGTGCACAGCTAAATAGAAACTTCTTGGGGCATGAAATGAAACGCAAGCAATTTAGATCACCAAATCCAGCCACTGCCGGCCATACGGTGCCTGTTGGCTTCTTTCTTATGTTCTGAGTGGTGGGGGCCCAGCTGCTGATAGGAATGTGGTCTGGAGCAGGAAACCCTGGGAATCTGGAAGTTCTGAGTTTTAATTGTGACTTTGCCCATGACTGGCTGGGTTATTTTGGGCATATCCCTTTGATTTTCTGTACCATGGGGTGAATGCAAGCCACCTGTTTCCTAGGAAGGCCATGTGGCTCAATTCATGGTTGTACAGTGCTATGGAAATGTGCAGGGGTGTGGTTCACTGTGGGGGCTGGACTGGGCTGGAAGGCCTGTTACAATCTTGGAGTGGCACAAAAAATAACACTGACTGTTTGCAGCGTCATAGATTCGGCCCGTTTCCTTGAGTCCTCTTGTTTACTAAAGCTTGTGGAGCAGAGTGCTTTCCAGCTCACCAAACATAAGCAGGGGCCAACCTGCTGTAGCAACAGCCAGGTTCCTTCCCTAGTAACCATGGGCCCAGTCAGCCTCATGTGTTTGCCACTGCTGGCCCTTTCTCTTGACTTGCCTTTGCTTGATGCTGCCTTGACAGTGGAAAGGACAGGGGAGGAGGGCTTCAGGGTGGCTGATGTTTCCATTCCATACGGGAGCTTTGGCTGGTTTTGTGCAGGGTTGAGTTCAAGCTGTATTGCTCAGCCCCATCTAATTGCCCCTTCCCGGGTACCTCTGAAGGTTGGGGCATTGGCAGGTGAAACCATCAGCCCATGGCGTGGCTGAAGGACAGGCTGGGGTATTTGAGTTAGAGACCCAAAGGTGCAAAGCAGGGTTTACCTCACAGTTTTTGGTTTCTTTAATAGCAAAAAGATGGCACCTTTGCGGCCGGGGGTTACATGCCACCTCTTCGTTTTAAAGCCCTCACGCTGGCGGTTGTGTTTGGAACCATGGTTGGAGGCATCATGATCCCAAATGGTAAGTGCAGAGGTAGGACATAATAGAGGTGAAGCTCTTCATTGTTCTTTCTCTGTCATAAACGCCTTCCACTCACGATTTTGTTCATGGCACACTAGGTCCTGCATTCACACAAATACCCTGTATTTTTGGCTGTTGACTCCCCAGCTCTAGCGTGTCCAGCTATCACTGGTTGGGTCTGCATTCTCCCTATGTATGATTAGAGAAAAAGGTGAACCTGCTGAGGGGTAATTGGCTCCCATAACCAGGAGCAGGAGTGCTGAGGGGGATCAGTGGGCAGAGGCCCTTACCAAGAGGAATCCCAGCAGGGACTTGTAGCAGGTTGAAGTCATTAGAAGGTGACTTAGTACTCATCTGCTGCATAAATTGCAGTGACTAATTTTATCCCAGTTCCAGCTCTCCTCCAGAGGTGGCTCATCTCATGTTGTAGCAGGTTGCTCAGAGCCACATGCCAACCTCTATAGGTTCTTTTCCTTCCTCCAAGGATCCTGCATACCTTTATTCATTATTGGTCTTGCTCTCTCTTGCCAGTGGAGACAGTCTTGGGTCTAACAGGTGCTACAATGGGAAGCCTCATCTGTTTTATCTGCCCAGCTCTTATTTACAAGAAAATCCACAAGAATGCCCTTTGCTCACAGGTCAGTGCTGGTGCTAATTAACTTCTCCCCCACCTCTCTGTAGAGCCTGGGAACTTGGTGTCACTGCAGCAGGGGAAACATGTCAAGCCCTCCCTGACCCAGTTTTAGGTGGGAACTGTCGTGGTCTGCTGCACTGAAGAGCATCTCTTCCGAGCACATGGCTGCGGAGGGGGTGAGCACTCAGTGAGTGGATTGTCACTTGGCTCGCAAGCACTTTTTATCTCTGCAGCAACAAGTGAAGCGTTCACTTCACATGCAAAATGTTGTTTACCAAGCCTAGTCCAGTGGGCTCCAGGCTGTATTTCCACAGAATGAGAAATCCAGGCAGCATAGAAAACTTTAATGGGCCTTAAGTTTCAACCTGTCTGGGCTGGGTAAAATAAACAGCTCTTCTCTGCAAAGGGGCCCTTGCTGCTGACCCCCAGCTTTCTGTTTTCAGCTAAAATAATAATAGAAGGGAACACACACATGGAGGTGTTGCTCCAGGAATTGATTTCTAAAAAACTGGGCTGATTCAGAGGCTGTTTGTAAGTTAGCTTTTCCTTTGCTGCAGTTTGAATGAGCCTCCAAGGGAACGGAAATAAAATGTCTTTTTGCTGGGTTTGAGTTTTCTGTGTTGCTAAAACTGATCTTTCTTTCTTTCTTTCTTTCTTTCTTTCTTTCTTTCTTTCTTTCT
>ML682071.1:10850624-10882204 GCA_007922195.1 Podocnemis expansa
AAGAATGGGAAGCCTGAAGTCAAATTACCCTTTGTAGAACCCATTACAAAGGGTAATTTGACTTCAGGCTTCCCATTCTTTAAGCCTGTAAACTGCTCTGATTTGCTGTTACTTTATGACCTGATCCTATGTTTTACACCCCCTTGCATTTAGTTTCATTCCTTTCTGTAAGTTCACCCATCTTCGAAGCATCTGAGGAAGTGGGATCTTCTCCCACGACAGCTCATGCAAAAAATAAATCTGTTAGTCTTAAAGTGCCACACAACTGCTTGTTGCTTCATATCAGCCAGTGAGAGCAAGGAGAACAGGGCAGAACTCCAGGACATGTTCTGCCCTTGGAAGTGGAGTGGGTGCTTTTCAACTCCTGACTTTGAAGCCTCATCCTGTGGGAGGAGGAAACATGGAGTGGGGCATGGGACAATAGCCGGGGAGAGGAAATAGAACAATGAACTGAAAGCACGAAACACACTCTGAGAGCCTTTCAGCCCTGCCTAGCAAGCAGAACACTATTCCCTGGGCGGGAAGGCTGCTGTTGCACTTTCTGATGGAACAGCCCATCCTGCTGGCTGCGCTGATCCCTGCGCTCTGCTTTCCTCACATCTCTGTGTGAGGTAGACTTGGCTAGTAATGAATTACCCTGTGTTAATCAACACCTTTCTGTCCCCTCCCTCTGCCCCTGCCCTGCTTTGTTCTGTGGCCCTGAAACCTCTGGACAGCTGCATCCGGCCATTCAATGTGTATGCAGGGCTTGGGGTTGCCCTGCTATCACCTGGGTGCCCTCCATCGGCCACATCTGGTTCTTATTTCTTCCACGAGTCTTGAACAGAAACACATGGCTTTTCTTCAGGCAGCGTGCAGTTTGTTTTTAGCATGTTCTTGGGGTTTTTTCCACCCCCACCCCCCTTTAATTGATGGGTTGCCTGGTTGAGGCAAAGCGTGGAGCTGAGCTGAGCCTTTTACGTTTTGTGTTCTCCGTCTGACTCTGGCCTGTCAGCATGTGAGAAGAGGTTTATTGGTCTCTTTGATGTAGCGGAGCCCAGAACTGTCCAGACTTTCATTAAAACCCTGCCCTGTGGGCCCTGGGATTATGAATATTAGAACATTGCCCTTTTATGTGAACACGTATTGACCAGCGAACTCTGAGTACTGTTTTCACTAATGACACCCAAGTGCCCATTACGGCCCCTGCCTGTATTGCTTGAGGTTTACTGTCAGCGGCTCTTTGGGAAGGTATAAAGCCTCTTTCAGAAATGTTCTGCTGTTACATACCATGTGGATGTATGGTAAAAGGTTGCTAAGCTGCCCAGGAAAGCTCATGAAGGCAATTATCCGTTTAAAAAAAAAAAAAAAAAAAAAAAAAAACTAATTAGGCAATTTCTCTCTGTATTTGAAAGCACCCCAGAGGGTCTCATGGGACAGATTAAGATTTTGTAATATTTTTCAGCTCCTTACTTGAGCGTTGCTGCTTCATTTTCTTTCTTTTTTTTTTTTCATTGTGTAATATCTTGTAACAGAGGCCTGATTCATGCTCTGTGTGACACCAGCCTTTCCCACCAGGCCTCAAAATGATTGTGCTGTTGCGTGTTTGCAGTTTTCACTTTACGAGCCCCACCAGATTCAGTTGTTTCACACTTCCCAGGACTTGGATGGAACTGGGTGCTTTGCATGCAGAACTGGGCTCTTGTCATGGTTATTGGTATCGAGGTAGGCTCAACCACGGCTTTTCTCATAGCTGTATTGCTCCTCTGGAACCTGTAAACCACACTCTCCAAGATAACCTGCCCAGATCCCACTTCTGTTCCTGCCGGAGCAGCCCCCAGCATGTGTGAACTGCAGATTATATGCAGTTATTGCGTTCGCTCCCAATGGCTGGAAGAACAGCTTGACTTTGCTGCAGCGCTCCCTCGTGCTTTTGTGAGAGAGCTTTTAATAGAGCCTGTGACACAGAAAAGGCACCATCACCCCGTTGTAATTTTGGTTCATTTCTATGGCTGGTGTGTCAGGAGACAACTGTGAGCTAATTTCACTGATGCCATTCGATAACCTTGCAAAATCTGTCACCATTGCAGAACTGGGAGGAGGGGCAGCTTTTTCTTTCCATAATCATTCAGGCTCCTTGTTCTTGGCGTGGGGCAATTCCCTAGCATGGGTCTGCAAGCCTCTCAAAGTGCCTAATGTTCAGAGATGCTGAGCACTTGTAACTTCCCTTGACTTCAGTAGTCACTTTTGAGCAGGGCTTGCTTTGTAATGAGAGAGGTGCTGGAGCTCCAGCAGTTGGTTCCTTTCATAATTGACACAGCAAGCCTAGAGGTGCCGGGGCTTGGCCTTGGCCTTGGCCAAATTAAACTCTGCTTAGCACCTTTGAAAATCATGGCCCACACCCTTTTCTCCATTTCTGAACCATTCAGCCATTGCTTCCCCTTCTTCTGTCCCCCAGCATCTGTAGTAGCAGGCTCCTTCTGTAGGTCTTCCATGAAGATGAAACCACTTCAGTGCCCTGGGAAGTAGGTTGAATGCTAAAGTCTGGTCTGCTCCCTGCAGCCTCATCAATAAACAGATTCTTTCTGTGGAGAGTTGGACATCCTTGTTTATCTGTGGTGACGCCGTTTGTGGTGATCTACAGGATTCAGAGAATCCCTGCCTGAAGGAGCCTGTGTCCCAAAACTATTTGGTTCCGTGCAGCTTGCTACCTGGGCCTGTTTCCATGCCAGCCGCTTGCCCTTCAGGATTTCAAGTGTTGAGCCAAAGCAGTTTGATCATGTTGTTGAGGTTGAGTCTACTTGATCCTAACCTCCCCACTGCTCCCGAGTCACAAGAAATCTGAGTTTTAAAAAGATGCCCACGTGTCCTGGCCACATCACCCTTAATCTCCAAGACCAAAAGGGGGAGGGGAGTGCTGTGGAAGAGCGGGAAGGGGACACACTAAGTTCTTCAAGAGCCACTAAATTCCCCTGACCTCAGCACAGGAGTTTTGCTGGGGCGTGAGCATCCCAGAGATTCAGCTGGGCCTGGGACTGCCCCAGGACCCTTGTCCTATTTGAGAAGCATCCTCGATTTGTTTCTAAAAGGGGACAATGGAGGCAGGCATTTAAAATCAAGGGCCTTGCAGGTTCTAGCACCCTCTAGTGGTTAGAACTGCAGAGCCGGAGCCTGGTGACCTGTCAAGGACTTAAAATAGCCCTGGGTTGGGAATGATACCATGGTCCAAAAATGTCTTTTTCTGCCTTTAATTAGACAGACATTTGCCAGTGTCTCCTCTTCCCAGGACACATCTGGCCCCCTTTTCACAATCCTGTTCCGCTGAGGAGGAGAATAAAGAGGCCAAGCTCCTCCCGCCTCCGAAAGAAGCTGGAGATCTCAGCTTCAGTTGCAGTTGGTACCATTGTGGACAGGAGTGCCATGAAAACCACATGAAGAGTAATTCATAATGTCTTTCTGGGTCCATTGCTGGAGTCCCAGCCTGAAAGGGTCAGGGGAGGGAAGCTTTTAGGTTGCTAATCATGAAATTTTATTGCAGCCTAGAGAGCTTGTTGGCAAACCACTTAAGAGAAGAATGTTTCAGGAAGCACTGGGGCCCTCTACCCCACCCAGATGGATATCTCCAAGTGGAGACAGAGGTGCTAGAAAGCTTCGTGGGCTGGGGAGTGGTTCTGAAAGGACCAGCGAGCAGCCAGGGTCTCCGTAGGCAAAGCAAGCCCTCACACTGTCGAGCTCTGAGATGATGATGATGTTGTTGTTTTAAGCCAAGAAGCTTTTATAGCCTTGCAGGCTTTGCCTGTAAAGCCCAACGCCACTCATAAAACATTCAGAGGCCCAGCATTACTGTAACGTTACCCAAAGGGACCTGAAGTTAGTGATTATTACACATCCTGAGCAAATGCTTCTCTGCAAACCACACAGAGCTCCTTATAGATTTCCATGCAACATACAAGACCATTAATTCACGCCCTGATGATGAACTTAATTTTGTTTCCTGCTGAGAAAATGATGGCTTTCAGGCAACTTGGTCTTAATATGGAGTGGAGGTTTTATCTCCCTTGCTCTGCTGGGTTGTTTTTTAAAATGTGTGCAAGGTGCTCGCCATCTCATGATTTATGACTTGCTCTCGTAGCCATGGGGCCTCCACCAGTGATTTCACTGTGTCCTGGAGACCTCAGTAGTGTCACCTGCTGTGTCTGCTGGCCAGCCCCAGGTTTATTTGAATAGGTCCTGGGGCTGAGTGAGCTGCAGCCATACTGTGAAAGGCAGAGGTGGGAGCTCTGCTTTCTTTTAACTGTTTCCTTACCCTGGCAGATGGAAAGCTGAGTGTTTGGCTCCTCAGACCTTTTGCTCTGCTTATGAAATGCTGGTGTTGCTGTAGAGTTAACCTTAGCTCCAGTAATGACCTGGACCAAGGATCCCTGCAGCTATGGCAAATGTGGATTGAGCTTTCTTCTTGAATGGTACAGAAGAACAGCTGTAAGTGCAGTACAGAGTGGAAGCAGAGAAGGGAGAGTAACCCTTCCTCTTGCCTGTGCTTTGCAGCCTCATTCCACTAGGAGAAAATCTCTCCTGCCGACCATACTTTGGGTAGTATCTCAGGCCCTAGGTCTTTCATGGGGTCAGGAGCTAGGATTCATTGTGTTAGCAAGGCAGCATAGGTGGGGGCATGACCTTCTGTGTCCATGCCATTGCTTCAGTCCCCTTTTCTTCCTGTTCTATTTAATTAACCAAAGCAGCTTTGAAAATCACCCAGACTTTAAACACTTAGTTTCACAACCAGGCATGGTACACTAGGGCAAAGATTCCAGGTTTCACTGAGTAAATGTCTGTCAGCTGTTCAAGCCAGGCTTCCAACATGGGCCTGGATCTTGTATCTTCCATCTATTTCATGCCTTGCGTAAGACCCGCACAGTTGAAATTGTGACAGTCTCTTTTTTCCCACGAATTCATCTTGTAATAAATGGCACTGGTTCCAGTGAGGGGGAAGAGAAAACTGAAAGATGTTCATGGAATTAATTCCCCAGAAGAAATTTGTGGGAGGGGCGGAGAAATGTTTTTGTGATAGAGAGAAATATTTCAGAGTTCACTGGACAGAGAACAGTCCTTATGAATTCGTCAGCCAAAAGCTTGATTCCCTCCTCTACTCTTCCTATGAAGCAGAGTTTCTCAGACATTTCCCTAGTGTGGACTGCTGCTGAGAGTGTCTTGTGGGCGGTGCCGACATTTCCATTTCATAGATTAATAGACTAAGGCCAGAAGGGACCAGCCAACATCTGGTCTGCCTTCTTGTACAACACAGGCTCAGGAATTGCAGCCAGGAACCTCACTATTGATCCCAATGACTTGTGTGTGATTAAAGCAGGCCTTTCAGAAAGGCCTGCAGGCTTCTCAGCAAAGCCTTGAGATGGAGTGTACACTGCTTTCCTATGTACTTTGTTCACATGATTCATCGCCCTCCTGGCGAAAATGTTGTGCCTGATGTGTGATCATGTTGCTCCCCTCTGCCCTCCTGTTTGGTCCCATAATCTCCCTGTGGCAGCTACCGGTTTTCCAAAGAAGTAAAGTTCAAAAGGTGTTCGAGTTTCTTGTCTTGCAAGTGGCCCAGCAGCTGGGAAGGTGGTGAGTCCTCCATGATCTCCACTGAGCCCCCCCTCAGCTGGCCCCTGGGAGCTCAGGCTGGGAACCTACCTCTCTGAGAGAAAAAGGAGCACTGATGCTTTAATTGCCAGGGCACCAAGCTCTGGAAAACAAACAAGAATTCCTGTGGCACTTAAAGATTGACTGACTAATTTAGTCTTTAAGTGCCACAGGACTCCTTGTTTGTTTTACTGAATTAGACTAAGACGGCTGCCCCTTTGAAGCTCTTGAAAGAGAGCAAGACCAATGCTGCCATCTGGTGACTGTTGGTGGTAGCATGCTGCTTTCATGTGTGATGGCAGGTAAATTGCACAGGGCTGTTTCAGCTAGCAAGATCCATGAAAAAGGGATGGCTAGCAAAGAAAACTAAGCACTAAACTGACCAAAAAGCTTAAACCTGCCTCCTAGGCCTGTGCTTCCCAGCTGAAGAAACAGGACTACAGCTGACAGAAGAACTGTCCTGATTTCTTTGTCACCTTGCGATGCGTGGCTTCGTTTGTTAACTGTGCTGTGTTTACAGGCCAGGATCTGGCTGTAGAAGAGGCGGAGGATGGCCGCGGGAGACCAAAACCGCAGGATGAGAAGGAGGAGATGGAACAGCCGCAGATCAAGGTGCCCGTGGACGTGCCCAAGAGAGAGCAAGTGAAGGAGAAGCAGGAAGAGGAAGTGCAGCTTGACCGGCCTGATCAGGGTATCTTGGAGATGTGGCTGTGGGCTGGGTAGGGGGTGAGAGGCTTGGCGCTTGGGGGGTGGTTGGCAATATTATATCCCATCCCTACTCCCAGCCCAGTGTGATTTGCTAGTGACTGCTCCTGTGGCTTGCTAGAAACCCTGCCTCTTGGCTAGGCAGCAAACATGGCTCACTGGGAGGAGCAGCCCATATTTGGGCAGGAGGTTATACTACCTGACGTGAGGCTGCTGGGTGGTGTTTCCACATGTCGCGTAGGAGAGACCCATTGACCATTTCCCCTGACGTGTCCCCAGGGATTGCGTTACCTGTTGGAGAAGCCCATCGCCATGAGCCACCCATCCCACGTGACGAGGTTGTCATAGATGAGAGACAGGACCGTGAAGAGTCAGAAGAGAACAAGCTTCCACCTGAAGAAGCCAATGCAAAGCTACTCAGGCCAGCAGGGGAGAAGGAGCAAGCTGGCCCCATGCAGAAGGAGCCCAAGAGAGAAGAGCCCAATCTGGAACCAGAAAAAGAAGAAGGGGCCCAGAGGCAGCCTCAGAAAGGGCTTGATGGTCCTGTTGGGGAGCTGGAGAATGCCCTGGAGGGGCAACGAGACAGTCGGCCGCTGTACAAAGACCTGGAGCCAGGGAAGCAGGTGCCAGAGGCAAGGTCCCCGGCTGCCTTACTTAAGGGTGAGAAGAGAGCGAAGGTGGTGGGTGGAAAAGAGAGTGCCAATCGCCAGCTGCCTGGGAATGTGGAGGCGGTGAAGTCCATAGAGAAGGAAATTGACCCTGGTAAGTCCTCTCCTTGGTGTTTCATCTGAGCAAATTGTCCTCTCCTGTAACCCTCCCTCAGTGAGGAGGCAGGGAGGGTGCAATTCGTTCATCCAACCTGCATTCCAGGGCTTCCTTTCAGTTTCCTGGGATTAGCGTATGAATAAGCACAGCCCCCTTCAGCAGCTGCTGGGGAAAACGAGGAATCTGGTGTCTTTGACAGCTACTATAATATCTGTCAAACAATTGTTTGCTAGCCTACTAAACGTCAGGTGCCGTGCGGTGGTTATGTGTCTCACAACTCACTGGAGACGTGGAGTTGGGAGATCTTGACAGGTAGCACATTGCTAAGTGCCCATCTAAAAGCCAGCAAGGACGGTTCTTGCATTTTAATTGGCTAAGGTAGTTAGCATTGGCTCTCTGCCAGGAGTCTCTAAGATTGTTAAATATTTTTTTTATTACTTCCTTGCAGTTGTCAGGTTGAATATAAACTGTGCTGGCTGTGGGGGGAGGCGGGACACAGTGCAGAGCTGTTTTAGGGAACATCTGCTGCTTCTTCCTTGCCAACGAAAGAAGTCGGTTGGTTGGTCTGTCTATCCATCCATCCATCCACCCATAGGTAAGAAGCAGGAGCTGCTCCCATCCCACCGGCTGGACCCAACAGAAGCGCAGCAGGTGGAGCAGAGACAGATCCGGAACACTGAGGGGAAGCGGCTGGAGAATGCTGACAGCAAGCTGGAGGGTGAGTCTCTCATTGCGCCAGGTTTGTGCCATGGATATTAACTTCACAGCAGTTGCTGAGCCCTTGGGTTTGGACTGCGCGGGCAGGAGTGTGCAGTCCGGATTGTTCACCCGTGGTGGCGGGGAGCTCTGGAACTTTGGGCCAATGGCTCCTGGCAACCCACCCGCTGTCAGCATTACATGTGTGCACCCTAGGCCTAGAACCACAACCCTGTCCCCCACCAAGGCAGAGGGGAGGTCCAGGGAGGTGTGCTGGAGAGCGAGACTGCCCCACATGCTCCCCACAGTGGCAGTGCCTGTCCTGTGAGGCTGGGCTCCAGGGGTTGTGACTTGGTACAGCTCTGCACACCACTGATGGGCTGGGCAAACACTGTTTCAGGCCACAGATTGCTGTGTCTGTCTTGAAGGCTAAATCTTCCAGAAGAGGATGGCATGTTTCTAAGCAAAGCTCAGCCAGTCCACTGGCGAGGTGAGCCAGGGTGGAATGTAGGCCAGTCTCTCCCCTCCTGCCCAGCCTGAGCACAGGGCAGGGGGGATCCCGGTAATGCAGAATTAAAACCACAGTGGGAAGTGCCTCCATGAACTCTGCTGCTGTGGGGAACTGCATGTTCTTTGACTAATCTGCCTGTCTCATGCTGCAGAGATAACTCTGTTGGTGAGCACTGGCCCTCCTAGTACTGTCTGACTCTGTCTACCTCAGGATTTTCCTGTTTGCAAGGGTTCAGAGCCTGTCAGTGGTATACTGCTGGGCAGTCAGGGACATGCCTTTCCTTGGCCACCTGTGTTGTCTCCCACTGTACACTGCGCATTACGGATGGACAGATAGTCCCTTGTTCCTCAAGCTAGGGCACTAAAACCAGCAAGGTGCCTGTAGTGGCCTGGCTTAGTCCCCTGAATACATCCCAGGGGTTGGGTGGATTTGGACTGGGGTGGCTGGCCAGAGCCACCCAAGGCCTGCCCATATGTTTCCCTGTCTGCTCAGGACCGCATGACTTATCAGAGCTGGGTCAACATAGCCCCAGATATTCATAGCTTCCTCCAGTCTGGGAGGACAGGTGAAGTCCAAGGCTCGGACCCGGGGCTCATGCTTCTAGTGCTCAATTGCTCAGATTCTTGCCATTTGGGACTCAAGTATGTTGGAGCCTCAGCGGCTGAATGCCGGCTGCTCATCTGCGACCAGTGCCCAGCAGATCACACCTGTGTTCCTGGAACAGAATGGATTCCCTAGCAGCTTGAAAGCTCTTAGCCAAAAGGCTGTAAATTGCTGGAGTGCAGTGGGGCGTATCCCAGGATTTTTGTTGTGGTAACGTGTCCTGCATACCCTCCTCAGTGCTGCGCTGGATAGTGTGACATTGAACACGCTGTGTCCTGAAAGGCCATGTATGCACCATGCATTGGGGGGAGGGGCACCCCAATCTTAAGTAACTATTTCTGCAGAGTCTTGTGGAATCTGCCATTCATCCGGCCCTTGTTTGTCAGTTTCAAGAGGGGACCTTTCCTGTCTCACACAGCTGAAAGCTTATTTGATGCTTTTGATTTGTTCATTTGCTTAAAACAAAAGTCATGGTTTTCCTAATGTGTTTCTCTTCCTTATGCCTCTCAATGGGACTGAACCAGCTGAGATTAAAAAGCTAGTGGCAGGTATGAACCTCATGGAATTACAATACCAAATTTTGAGGAGGATTAAAATCCCAGGTTGTAGCTGAAATGAGAGTCATGTGCATGTCCTTTGTTCCATGAGTCAGGGGTTTTCAACCTTTCTTCATTTCCAGACCCCTCAAAGGGAAGTGAGGATCCTTTGGAAATCTTAGACATAGTCTGCAGACCCCCAGGGGCCCATGGACCACAGGTTGAAAACCACTGTTGTAAATGCATTGCATGAATGTATGTCTTCATCTTGTCTACGGGGAGATTCCCTATAGGCAGAGATTAGCACAAGGCCTACGAGACTTATGTGGTATGCAGACCATGGGACAGAAGAGGGTGTGTGGGACTTGCCCTGCTGCTTTGTACACGGATGAATTTCCCACTGAATGGCAAATGGCTGCTTGCTCATGTTGGGTGTCAGCCAGGGCCTATGGTCCTCCTGCATGAATGCCTCTTTGGCAGTGACTTCCCCCTGGGCTGTGCTGTCTGAGGCCCTGAACTGTGGCACCTCATGAGTGCCCAAGTCCTGGGGTAAATTTTTTTGTCATTAAATTGCTGACTATATTTTAAGATTTTTCAAGCCCCCCCAAAGTGTGGGAGGAGTTTGACAAGTTTTCCTCCACCCTCATTCAGCAAATGAGTGTGAAGGGGCGACGTAGCACCCCAGCTCAGGTTGAGAGAAGTTGCATGTGCCTTTAAAAATCTCAGCGAAAACAAGTTTGATTTGGCTTTAAATCTTCCCCTTCAGGGTTTGCCACCCAAACCTCACCATGTGGAGCTAGTGGAGTCCAGCCATTGAAAGCAGAAAGGACGTCTGTTTTCCCTGTCTGCTGAGCAAAGTGCGAAAAGCAAACAAATGGGGGAGAAGGAAACTGCACTCTTAAAATGATTCACATCCTCCTCCCAGAATGTAGCTTTTGTAAGCAGGAACAGAAGGGGAAATTCCAAAGTCCCTGCTTGTTTCATAGCGTTCTTCTGTGCTCTGAAAATATTCCCTTTTATTCATCGTGTGGGTTATTAGCTGGACAACTTCCCTTTTTAATTTTAATGCCATTTTACAGGCTGTTAATCTTTGCCATGGGTTCCTTTGGGTGCAATATTCTGGGAACTGCCAAAGAGTTTTGGAGAGATGCCATTGGGTGTGTCAGTAGAGGTGGGCTGGGACAGGACAGGTTTGCTCTGTACAGTGTATACTGGGAGTGCATCTCTGAAGAAGAGACGTGTCTCCATTCAGACTGGATGTTTGCATGTAGCTTGCACAGTACCTGGCTCAAATTCAGTGTCGCTAGGCCCTGAGTTCTGAGCATGAGATGAACTCAAATTCAAATAGAAACGATGCGCTCACCACACCGTTCCACAGCGTGTCCATACAGAGCGCAGGGCAGGGTTTTCATCATGGTTTGTTAATATGCAAAGGCGCTTGACTCAGTTTTGCTGCATCCTCTCAGAGTGTTGGTGAGTCCCAGTTTACCAGGGGTGGGTTTGTTGTGGCGAGGTCGCTTCCGATCTCATGGGATGAAATTGACTCTGGTTCAGATGGCCAGCTGCGCTCTACCCTTCCCTGCTCTCTAACCAAAGCTGTATGTTGGCTATTAACCCCTTGACAGTGAATTCTGAGATCAGGCCATGGGTCATGACTGGCAGGCATGGGTTGGATTGCAGGTGTTCAGCTGAAACCTCACTGTAAAGGTGTGGGGCAGCAGTGCTGGCTCCTTCAGACCGTGGGCCTGCTGGGAGAGGTCACTCTTCTGGTCAGACAGGATAAAGGTCACATCTGAGCAAAGGACAGAGGCATTTTCCCAGCCCTACCTCCAACCCAACCCTCATCCATATAAGAGGCCAAGATCAGATGCCATGTGCTTTAGGCTGGGCAGATATTCTGCCAGCTGACCCAGACAGCATTTAGAACCGCCTGCTCCATCAGCCCAAGTGGGGGTTGCAGAAGGGTTCGAGAGAAAGCTGGTGCCCTTTCCCTATGGAATGTGTTCAGCTTCCCACCGCCTTTGCTTCAGAGACCTCTGCTCAGCCAGGAGAAATACAAGTGCACTGGTCGGGCTTGCTCTGAAGTGTTTCCTGGCCTTTTGCCTGACAAGCAGCCCCCCAAAATTGCCCATTGTTGCTTGTGCTGCCATCGGTGCTGGCTGTGCAGGTTTTCTTTTGAACGAGGTGTGTGTGTGTGTGTGTGTGTGTGTGTGTTCGTTCAGGGGGGAGTCAAATGTGGTGTCGTGTGGCAGCTGTCCCCTTCCTGGGGATCCATGGCCTGAAGTGTTATGGCAATACACAGCTGGTGTATTGAGCTGACTCGGTCCAACCATGTACAAGCATTATTTCAGAGAGAAGCATGTACTCGCCGAACTCCCTGCCCCCAGTAAGCGTGAGGAACTGTTCTGCCTCCCAAGACACCTTCATTTTCTTGTCTCACCTGCCTCTCATTCTTTTCACTTTAGAAGCGGGGAAGGCAAAAGCGCTGGATCATGCCGTCCTTCTGGAAGTGATTAAAGAACAGCAGGTGCAGCAAAAGCAGCTCCTGGACCAGCAGGCAAAACTGCTTGCTGTGATTGAAGAGCAGCATAAGGAAATCCACCAGCAGAGGCAGGAGGAGGGCGATGACAAGGCCAGGCAAGGTAAGGATATGGCTAGAGTACACCTGCTACTCTGGGGCTGGTGCATTGGCAGGTGGGAGGAAGCTGTAGGTGCATTGTGGAGAAGGGCAAATTGCTGTTGGTCATGCACTAAAAAGGGACTTTGGTTTATTGCAGCAGAAATGCCCCAGGAGCCTGCTCTGCCTCTTGCGAAGAGTAAGGAGGGAGAGGGCCAAGCTGTTCAACCAGACATTGCTGCTGGGCACATTCCTAAGGAGATACTGGACCCTCCCCAACAAAGGCCTGCCAATCAGCCTGTTGACTTGGCAGAGCAGCACCAAGGGAATGTGGATAACTTGGATGATGCTGGGCATGGGTCTAGAGTAAAGAATCTGGGTGAAGTTAGCATAGTGGTGCCTAAAATTCCTGAGACTCATCCTAAGGATGAGAAGGTCCTAAAACACAAGGCAAACAAAGCTGTTAAAAACTCTATAGAGAACTTAGGGGATGATTCACGCAATCGTAATGACGTGGGGCATGCAGCCTTGGTGGCAGGAAACTATCCAGAGAAGGAGCCAGGGTCCAAGGAGTTAGGAGGCCATGATGGTGAAGCTCTCAGAGAAATCTCTGAGAAAAAGAGCGTCTTAAAAGCTGGAGAGGTGGTGGCAGGGGTGGCTGTTGACACCCGGAGGGAGCTGCCAAGGACTGTCAAATCTCAGGGGGCAGCAGGGAAGCCTCCAGAAAGAGTCTTGGGTGCAGACTCTAAAGTCAAACTGGCAAATAAGGAGGAGCTGAAAGATGCTGAACTTCCACTGGACTCTTCAGACAAACTGCTGGTGGCGGAGAATATGCAGCAGAAACAGAGCCATCCAGGGACTGGGGTTGGCAACCAGCAGCAACAGCTTGATCAGGCCAGCAAAAAGGAGGCTGGGAAAGAAGATCTGCAGGAGAAGGCAGTGGATGTGGCACAAAGCCCTCAGGGAAACCACTTGAACAGGCACAAGGTCCTGGATGAAAAACTTCTCAAAGACCCCGACAAGACAAAAGACATGGAGAATGATGTTACTGTGAAGCATGAGAAGGGAGCAGCTCCCCAAGGGGATCAGGAGCCAGAGCAGAACGCCAAACCAAAACGGGACCTGAAGCTTCAGCCTGACTTGGACCTGCGGAGGAGAAGACGGGACCTGCCCCCTTACCTGGAGGAGGAGAGTGAGGCGAGGGAAGGGGTCCTCATTGGTCTTCACCCCCTCCCAGACGTGAATGTGAATGACCTTCGCAGCGCTTTGGAGACAAGACTGAACCAAGCTGCCCAAGGGGCTCAGCAGATGGTTCACAGCCGGCAGATCAAACAAATGACAGTGGCAGAGGAGGATGTGTGATTGGACTGGGCTTTGCCATCTTGGTGTTTGAGGCCGTTAGTGCTGGTTTCTAAGCTATTGTCCATGGTATTGAATGTTCAGATTAGCAAGCCCCCATTTGGACTCCAGGTGCAGACGCGATGGCTGACTGTCTGAACCAGCAGCATGTCACTTGGGCTCCGTCCCCAGAGTCTTTTGAGCTACTCCTGACCTTGGAGTACTCTGTCCACGGCACTGGGCTGCCACAGTCCCATCTGTTTACTTCAACGTTTACATCCTGCCCACATTTGTCTATGGTGGCTGGCTAGCCAGTGACCCTGAAAGAAAAGCGCCGACTGTCCTCTGGCTTTTGAAGGTTCTCCCTGTTCCCAAAGGATCTTTGTTCATGTTGAATTGCCTTATTCCTCCTGCTTTAATCTCCCCAGTAGGCACCGAGGCTCATTCCCATGCTGTTCAGACTCTCTCTCTGGAAATGTTTCTCTCCTAAGTGCATTGGGTTGCTTAGTCAAGTTTATTTGGGACTCAAGCAGGGTAGCTCACCACAGTTCTGTGTTTCCTGGAATGCAGGAGCTATGACTGGGGTGAGAACGGGGTTTGCCAATTGCTTTTGGTGGTGGTTTCTAAATGGAAGACTGGTGAAACAGCCTTCCTTGCTTTGGGTTCACATGTGAGTTATGAACGTCAGTGGAGTTCATATAAGATGAAGCCTTAGCCAGACGCAGTAGTTACTGTTGGCAGCCTTTTCTCCCAGGGACTCATTCAGTTGATCACATACTAGCAATAACAAAGAGCTTTACTTTCTTCTCTCTCTTGCCTGTTAACACTTCAGGTTGTGCTTCTAAATGTGAGCGTGCTTGCGTCCAAAATGCGCAGAAGGGCTTATGCTGGGGCTGACAGACTCCCTCCCCCTCCTTCCCCATATCAGAACAGCTTGAGCAGCAGCAAATATTAGGAAATGAAACCATGTGATTTAAAGGGACAGTGTCATAGAAGGTCAACTCAATCATACCTACCTCTCGTCTCCCTTTGCAGAGTTCCCGAATGTTCTTTTCTCCAAGCAGTTCTTTGTGGAATTAAATCCACTGATGCTGCTACACGGGATGCTTGGGTGACAAACACGCACAGTAGAAGGAAACACTTGTTTAAAATATTGGTTTGTTTGAGGCTCCAAGCAGGTAGGGTCAGTAGTTAATTTTTAAATATCTTGATTGTGAAATGTAAGACAAGAATCCTCAGGCTTTCACTAGAGTGATTGAAATTCACCATGCCAGGAGCCTGTAGACCTGTGGAGTGAAGTTTGTTTTAAAAAAGTGGTTTATTAAATCAGCTTCCTTTCATTTATATCAGATCAGCCTCTCAGCAGTGGGGCCTGTGGAATTATATGTCACTGGCATGATCTTGCTGGTTACCAGGAGACAGTCGCTGAGGGGGTGACTCTGCCTTTGCACTAGAGAATTCAGAGCTCCTAAAATGGTTGTCCCAACAGGAAGAAAAGTGTTGGGATTGTTTTTAAAGTGGCTTGTCATCAGTCATGTTTAACTCTCAATTTAAAGGACCTGGAGCTGCATGGAAGCTGTATGTCTCCAGGAGAATGTCTGCCTTCATCCAAAGTGGGTGTTAGAAACTGGACTGTTGTAGTCAAAATCTCCTGGAATCCCTCCAGTAGTTTGGCTTAAAACACGATAACTTGTGTCTCACAAGTGCGCTGGTTCCACTCTGTGGCAGAAGAGCCTAGACTTCCCTTCTTGCGATTTGTTTGTGGCCCTCACATACAGGTGAGAACTACACTGCAGATCACATGCTTTCACTGCAGCAGTCTTCTCCACTGGTGGGCAAATTTAAAATCTGTCTGCTGCTGCAGGAACTAGCCCTTAGCTTGGGGAAGAGGGGAGGAATTAAATACTCCCTGTGCATACCTCTTCAGCCCTGCTTGCACATTGCTGGTGTGGGCTCAGCCTTGTGAACCTGCTTGCCCCAGGGAGCACTGTTTCTCTTTCACCATGTGAGCAGCAGTTTAGGGTGACACACCTGGAGTGGTGAGTGTGTGCTGTTCTTGAGGTGTCTGTCCAATCACAAAGGGACCAAAGATACTTTGGACATTCCTCAGCACCTGGAATGGGCCTGTGTTGATGGGTTTTTGTTGTGAATTAGACATTCCCCACTGGACAAAAGCAGGAAATGTCATTACCTCTATGTGCCAGAAACAGTTTGTATCTGCCATGCTCAGGAGAAAGGCTGCAGGAGTGGCCAATCCAGGCAAATCAATAAAATAAGTTAAAGCATCTAGAGCTGAACTTGTCTTGCTATAAATGAGCTGCTGTACATAGCTCTCCGCTTCTGGGGGAGAGCTCCTGCTGCCCGGGGTGGGACTGATGGCCTGCACTTATCCTTAGGGAATCTATGCTTGTTTCTGGGCCCTCCAGCCCTGTTTTCTATCCTTTAGAGAGTGGCTGGTGAAAATAGCAGGGTTCTATCTTGCTTTGAGGGAAGGGAGGGTCTCCCTGTGTGTTCCAAAGTTAGAGATAGCTTAAGAGGGACTATCCTGATGGTGAGAGTGGGGTGCAGCTTCCACTGTACCTGTCCCTAAGCAGCACTGACACCAGCCCCTGCTCATTACAGTAGTTTTCTTGAGCTAGCAACTCCCTCCCTCCACACCCGGGGTTCCGAAACAGAGGGTTTGGACCTCTCAAGGGAGCAGCAGGCTATTGGGGTGTGGGTGGGTTGTGAGCTGTTGGCACCTGCACATGTTGTGGTTGCAGCTGTCAGTCCCTCCATGCTGCCAGCCAGAGGGCTGGGCAGAGAGCAAAGCGTGAAGGCCCCGGCTGTCCACAGCACCATTGTAGGGAGGGGAGGTACAGGGGGGATGAGAGGTCGCCTGGAGTGAGGGTTATAACTTAAACAGTGTCCTTACACTACTTGGAGAACCTAGCAGCCTTGTGTCCTTGTGGTTAATGTGACCCACAGGCCAGAACTGGGGTGAGCAGTGCATGCTGCCCCCTGCCCAGGTGCCACTCAGGTGTTCTGCAGCCTTGGCCTTGATCATCTTCTCTGCAGTTTGAGCAGGTTTTAAAGCAGCAGGGTGAAAGTCTGTATTCACAGGGGAAGGGGAGTTCTGTATCAGGATTCCTCGTTGTAGAGCAGCTCTTTAACATGCCAGGGATTTAGCTGCACGCAAGCATGAGCCGTAATATGAAATCACTCCACCTTGGGCTGCTGCCCAGTAAGGAGATGGGGCAGAAGGATGAAACCCTGTAAAATAAAGCAGAACCCTCTCAAGGGATCCGTTCAGTAGTTCCTCCTCCTAATTGCTATGACCATGTGGGAAGAGGAGCTGGAATCCCAAATCCACAGGACCGTCCATTGATCCAGGTAGTTCTAACAACAGGGGGGCCAAGTGACCTGTGGCAAACAAAGGGAGCATTTGCCACCCTTTCCACATAGGCCAGTTAAATGGTAGAAGGCAGGTCTTCAAACCAACTGACTCAGATTCTGGAGTTTTATTTAAAAAATAATTCCCCAACTACCTATTTACACACATTGTTGGAACAGGTGGCAGAAGCTGCACAAAATGGAGTGGATTATTCCAGTGTTAGTCTCTATTTCCTGCCCACCATTATGCAGATTCTCCTCCTGTCCTGGCGTGGGCCAACGCCAGCAAGGAACAGTAAATCTGAGTTCCAGCCCCTGCATCATCCACTCCGTGCCTTCACTTCACTGTCGTCTTTGCCTGTAAAGAGTGACTCGGGTCAGTGGGTGGGGGTTTCCCGTTTACAAAAGTCAGCTCCTGCTCCACTGAGGGGGACCTGGACAGAGAGACACCCCGTTACCCATGGAGGGGGAGACAGCCCATCGCTTCCTCCGCTTAGCTAGCCCTCTCCCCACAGGGCTGACCAGCACCCTCCCTCTTCTCTAGGGCAGTGTTTCCCAATCAGTGTGGCGTGGCACACAGGTGTGCTGTCAGCCCTGAGCAGGTGTGCCACCAATTTTCTGAAAAGCTACAAAGGCCTCTGGATTGGCTTATAAATATTCACAAGCTCATCAGGAAACTCTATGGTGGTGTGCCTCAAATTAATTAACGGTAGCAAGGTGTGTCAGGACAGAGAAAATGTTGGGAAACACTGCTCCAGGGCGCCGCCTCCCAGCCAGTCTGCCACAATTTTTTTTGGGAAAAACTACTGCAAGAGCGCTGGATTGGCTCATGAATCTTCATGAGTCCCGCGAGAACCCACATGGCCCCAGCCCGGCACGCACGTGGGCCACTTACCGCCTGGCGGACGCAGCGGCGCAGGGCCTCGAACTCGCGGGCGCACGTGGCCCGCCGCACCCCGCCCCGGCCCGCCGTCGCCGCGGCCACGCACCTGCCGTAGGCGGCTGCCTGCAAGGACAGAGCGGGGCTGGTCACTGCGGGCGCCCGGCCCGGGCCCCGTCGCTCCCGCTCCGCCCCGCTCCGCTCACCTGCTCCCGGCATCCCGCCAGCAGCTCGGGGAAGCGCCGCAGCCGCTCCCGCGCCCGGAGCCCCACGCCCTGCCCCGACATCGCCGGCGCCTACTCGCTGCTGGGCGGCGCCATGATGGGCCAGTCTCCCATAGGCTCCGCTCGCTGCTTGTCAACCAGCCTGACGCTCTCCCATTGGGCACGACTAGCCCCCGCCCGCTGACGTCCTCTGATAGCTTCAGCTGCTGTCCGTCAGAGAGACGGCGGCTTTGGATTGGTGGGAAGTAAACACCGCCTCCAGCTCGCTCTCTGATAGGCCTAGCCGAGCCTGCCGAGATTTAGGATTGGTGGCCCTCATCTTCGTTTCGTCTCATTGGGCCCTTATCCGACAAGGGGGCTTCTGATTGGACAAGCTGCCGACTATTTACTTCCCTGCCCGCGTCCCTTCGCTGGTGGCGTCAGTTGGGTCGGCTGCTTCCTCTTGGAGCCCCGCCCTCCACTGTCTCTGATTGGTGGAACTAGGAGGACCTCGCTTTCTCATTGGCAGGCGAGGTGTTTCCGGGGGCGGGATGGCGAGGCCGGATTAGGTGGGGCGGACGAGTCGAGCGGGAGCCATGGCGGCGCTGCTGCGAGACCGGTTGGCTTTCCTCAGCCGGGTACGGGGACCGGGCTGGGGCCACCGCTCTCGTCCCTCCGTGGGGCCAGCCTCGGCCGCCTTGCGGGACGGGAGGTCTGGGGTCAGCCTGGGGGTTGCGCTGTGATGTCACCACGCTCGCGTGACATCACCGCCCAAGCTTCTGTGATGTCATTGCTCCGCATGCTGCTGTGATGTCATCACTGCTGGTGTTGCGGTGACGTCACATCTTGTTGGGGTGACTTCACTAAGTGACTTGATGCCAGGTGGACGTGCCAGGGTCACCTTCCTGCCGCCAGGAGCCTGGTCGCTACCGGCCTCTGGTCTCTCCACACTGGGGTTTGGCTCCTATCTTGGGGGCAGCCCAGAAATGTGAGCCTGGCATCACTGGACTGGGCTCCCCACCCAGTGTCGCAGGGCGAGGGGGGAGCTGGGCCACGCTGCGGCCTTGGGGGCCTTCCTCAGGCAGCTGGGCCCTGAGTGTGGCAATTCTCTGGGGTCCAGGCCGTCCTGACCCCACCTGGGTGGTGGTGGGACAAGAGGGGACGTGCCAGACTTCGCCCTTCGGAGGGGTTGTGCAGCATCTGGCCTGGTCCCCCAGAGGCATGGCTGTGGTGAAGCAGAGGGCGGCCGCTGTCACTCGGGGCGGGCGGCTGGAGGTGACCAGGCCACCTGGCGATGCCCCTTCTTAATCCTAATGGTACAGCAGGGGCCTAGAGTCTCAGCAGATCTGGGCTTTGACCAACACTTCTCTAGGGCTTCGCACCTTGTAGGGTGGGGTATGCCATGGTCTCCCCAAACCGGCTGCCTTAGCTTCCCTAGGAGGCCACTCATAATGGATCTAAACTGTCAGCGCTCGCCTTTGAGCAGGGCCCAGCAAACTCGGGTGGGGCTTTGTCTGGTCCAGCGGGCTGTTCGTGTAGAGGATAGTTAAGGCCTGACCTGCTGGTAGGGGAAAAGTCTTTCTAGCCCTGTTGGAGAGTGGTTCCTGTCCTGAAACTGGTGTTATTGAAGAGCTGAGGGCATTGTTGTCCCCAAGAGCTGTGGTGTGTGGGGCGGGGAGCTTCTCTTACGTCTTGGCTGGATGGTGGGGACAGTCAGCACATGGACCATGTGGATGGGAGCTGTGGGAGTGTGTGTGGAGGAGACAGGTATAAATGCTTCAGCTGATCTCTTAGGACCCTTAGGGGCACCTTTCACAGGTGGGGAGGGACAAAGTGGGGTGTTGAAAGGGGGCTGTCCCTGAATGGCAATGTTGGTTTGTTTTTTTCAGCTGCCAACTGTGCTCAAAGGTACCTCGGATGATGCTGTTCCGTGCCCTGGGTACCTGTTTGAAGAAATCGCAAGTATCTTTTGTTCTCCCCTGTGTGTGTGTATGCGTGTGTGATGGAGATAGAGAGAGTCACTGTAGGGAGACCATCAGAGGTTTCAAGGCCAGTATTGGGTGTTTCCATTGCTGGGATAGTGGCTACAGAGCGGGGCTAACCACTGCTTTGGAATAAATGTAACACTCCACACGCCATGGTGAGAGCATGGGCTAATGGTTAGAGAGCGTGGCTGGCAGACTGGTATCTGGGATCTCTCCCCTGTTCTACTCCACCTCCCTGTGCCTCTGCTGTCCTCATCACTAAAACGTGGCCCGCAATCCTGACTTGCTTTCTGGGAGAGTTCAAGATAGATAGGCCATGTGCAGGCTGTGCTGAAGTCTCAGTGCATGGAGCAGAGACGGAGGAAGGGTTGTGCAGTTGTGAATACTGGCTAGAGGAGGCCAGTGCAGCAATGGGTTTGAAACCCTGGGATTTTCAGGGTGGGACAGTGCAGTAGAATCAGGACAAGGGTTCAGCTTGGGGGAGGTGAGTGGCAGGGGAGAAACTCTGCTCTTTGCTCAGCTGTGGTGAGAGGTGTAACTTCAGCAGGATCAGGCCCAGGGCCTGGCAGGAGCTTTTTATCCTTGGACTCCTCCGCATTTAATCTGGTGTCAGCTGTCCCTTAGTGCTAAAACTGGACTGAGCATCATTTCCCTAACACTGCAATCCTCCAGAGATCTCCCACGACTCCCCGGGGAGCAGCCAGTGTCTCCTGGAGCACCTTCTGAACCGACTGCAGAACAACTCCTGCCACATCAAACTGAAGGTAACTGGACAGCCAGGCTGCCGGTGGTACGTGGCACAAGGGGGCAGGAGGGAGGCGACAGCTCCGGGGTTCTGGGACCTGGACGTTCCCAGGGAAAGCAGGGGCTGAGGCTGTGGCAGGCATGATCAGCAGAGATACTGGTGCCCCCTGTGCCCAGGTGTGATTGGAGAGGGGCTGTTGTAATGACGTTCCCAGGGAAGCACCCATCACTCTGGCACTTACTCCTTCCCCCTGGCTCCCCACCCTCCCTGCATCTGGATCTGGTGCTTTCCCTCGGCTCCTTTTGAATTCTGATGTGGGGAAGTGAGCATCTCTGCTCTGAGGGCAGTTAGCCAAGTGAGTGCTGATTCTGCTGCTGCAGACTCTGCTCAGCCTCCCCCTGTGCCTCCAGGTGCTGAAGATCTTGCTGTACATGTGCACGCACGGCTCATCGCAGTTCCTCCAGGGGCTGAAAAGGAATTCCATTTTCATCCAGGAAGCATCAGGTAGCTGGACACCTGTGTGGCCCTGGGGCTGGGATGGAGCCAGCACTGTTACCAGGAGTGAGGCAGGCTGAGGGCGGCACTGTTTTAGCCTTATGCTGCCTTGGGAAATCCCAGCAGAGGGAGAGACTCCTTCCGTCCAAGCCCCCCTGATTCTCTTGATTTTCTTGCCACCGTCTGTGAGGTTTATGCAGCCATTGGGGAGATAGGAGGGAGGCAGAGGGAGCTGTGGGGCAGGGAGTGGCACCCCTGCTGGGGTGATGTTACGCACTCCCAGACCCCTCTGGCTGTACTAGACTATAGAGCACTGCACTCACCCAGCCCTTCCTCATCCTCTGCCTTCCAGTGTTTTCAGGGCCACCAGACCCCCTGCATGGGAACAGCTTGTACCAGAAGGTCCGAGCAGCAGCACAGGTGAGTGACAGCCTCCCCCACACGAGGGCTGTGGGTGGGAGTTTGGGGCACCCTCCTGCCCCCACAAGCTCTGATTGGGGGGTGTTGCTGGAGTAGGATGGGAAGCTCCCTGGGCTCTGCAGGAGCCCGGCATCCTTTCATGGCTGTGATGGTCTGGTTTTTCCCTGCAGGACTTGGCCAGTGCTTTATTTTCAGATTCCTTGTTGCCCTCACCCTCTGCTCAGCCCCCCAGGCGGCCTCCCCCAACAGGTAAGCGCCAGCCCCAGGAAGCAGAGGCTGGGACCTCAGGCAGTGCCCCACACGTGGCAGTGGGGCTAAGGGAAAACAGTGGCGCCTGCAGCACCCGTCGGCCAGGTGCCAGTGGGGCTGGCCCACCCATCCGGTCTCGTGAAGAGTCAGGAAGTAGAGTGGGGTCCCCAAGGGACAGTACAAGCCCACTTGCCATGGGTTGTGGGTGGGAGTGGCCGCTGGGCTCCTACCTCTAAGGGTCACTAAAGCAAGGAGCCCTGCAGCCTCCAGCCAGCCAGTGTTTGACCCTGCTGGGTAGTTGTGGGTGGGTTTGCCAGACTGCCGCCCACCCCATCCCAGCCCCATAGCAGCCTTCCTGGCACTACTGGCATTTCCCCACTAGGCAGCAGTACCCCTACTGGTCTAGTGGTTAGGGCTGCACAGAGTCCCCCACAGCTGAGTTTGGTTTGGATTAAGGGCTGCTGCTCTCTGCTCCATGTGGAGCTGGGGTTAGCTCTGCCTGGTCCCTGGGCCACAGGATGGGTGCACCTGAGTGCAGAAATGGGCCCGGAGGCACAGCAGGAGCAGGTGAACCTTAATCTGTTTGCTTCTCTCTGCAATGTGCTTTGTGCCTCTGATCGCAGGAATGGGTTCCAAGCCCAGCCCCGGCAGCAACCTGCAAGGCTTTGGCTTCGTGACAGAGAGAAGTGGTTCCTGTAAGTGTCAGCCATTAGCCCTGCTCCAGGCCACCCATTTGCCTCTCAATGTGACATAGCCAGCTCTTGGGTTTATCCCAAGGCCCCTGTCATTGGTGCTTTTCTGGAACTCTAGATGAGACTCTGCTGCAAGTTAAAAGAGGGCAACAGGTTTAGCCCTTACAGTGTCAGAGAAGATCTCGAAAACCACCCAAATGCTCAGAAACCAAGGGGCAAACAGCAGTAGGTGAAAACGATGCTCTGGACTGTCAAGCCAAGCTCCTGGGGGTTTGGTTTCTGCAGAGATGCCTGTTAGGTGCCAGTTTAAGCTAGCCGATCTTGCTCCATATTGAGCCTGGCTGTTGCGGGCAGCTCCCTAGGGGTTGCCGGTTGCTCTCCGCATGTTGTAGTCAGACCCCATGGTGGGGGCAGGGGGTGACAGGGTGGGCACAGTGAGTGGCTGAGGTTGCTGGACTGGGAGAATCTCAGGCCTCCCTGAAGCTGGCTGAGGCCTGTCGCCCAGCCTGGCTTCTGTATAGCGCTGGGGAAAGCAGGTGGAGAGAGGGGTTCAGCTGTAACCTTCCACCATCATCCAGCTCTGGGTGCACTGAGCTGGGCTGAGGGCCTCATCCTGTGCCCTGTGGAGTCCACTTTCTCTGCCCTGTCACTTTGGGAGCAGACTCCTTGCCTCACTGCAGCATGTCCCTGAATGCATGGTGACTGCAGTGTTGACTGGTCTGACTGCTGGCGCCCCAGGTGTCAGTGGCAACTGTTCTGCCCGGTGGTGGTAGTTCTGGGTTGGATCCTGTCCCTCTCCATACGGCCTCACACCCTGGTCTTTCATGTGGTACTTGCCCAGCTTCCACAGGTGAGGCCTTGCTTGCCACCATCCAGAAAGCAGCTGAGGCGGTTGCCAGTGCTGTGCTGCCTGGCCAGGAGTTCCCCCCACGCTGCCCTAGGGAGCTGCAGGAAGATACCTACCAGCCTGTGATGGCACCCTCTCCTGAGAAGAGCTGTGCAGTGCCTATGAAGCCCTCTGCTGCCACAGCCCACAGCAACCGAGGTACATGCATGGGCCTATGATGCCAGAAAGCCACTGGTGTGGTTGGTCTGCAATAACTGTTCCCGCAGCCAGCTTTGGTGCCTTGTTACCTGGACGCCTGACACCCGGAGCAGGAGTGATATGTTGGTCCTACTTTAAAGTTGGATTTGTTTGCATCAGTGACTGAGCTGGGAATAGAAACAGGAGCCCTGGCCAACAGTCTTTGGCTTTTGTCACTAGCTGATGCTCCTCTGTGCAGCAGTAATAATTCATGTGTCCTCTAGCTGTTCCCCCCAAAGGACTCACTGAGCCCTTGGCAAGTCCTAGGAATCATCACATGCTGCACCACAGTTCAGCCACCTCTGGGGTGAAACACAGCTGCCATTTAACAGCACATAGCAACACCGCTCCTCAGTTCAGGGCAGGAGAACCACACTGGTTCCAGTGGAGCGCTAACCATTGCCTGCATGGTGCAAATTGTGAATGAGCTGCTTGCTGAGCCCTGAAGCAGTCAGGAAGATCTGGGTGACTCTTGCTGTTGTTTCTCCCTCAGTGAGTCACCAGCCTGGGCAGGCAGGAGGTGGCTGGGAAGAGACAGACAGTGGGCGCAGCTCCCAGAACTCCTCCCAGGAGATGGGGGAACTGAGTAGGACCTCTGACTCCTACAGCAAATCCGGCAGTGACAGCCCCTTGGGAGCCAGCAGGGAACTGGCAAATGGAGGCGAGAGGTGAGTCAAAGGGGACCTGTGGCTGGGAAAGCAATGCAACTGGGGCCAAAGCCATTGGGCTCCTCCTTGTCCAGTGGCTCCTCAGCCATGGTCTCTGCTCTCATCCAGCCAGCTCATTCAATGTCCCTCCAGTGCCCTGTCGGTGGGAGCAGTAGGACTGTTACTGGGGTTCATTTAGCCTGACTCTGTGGAGCTGGCACCTGGGAGTCCCTTCCACCCCTTGTGGGTGGGAGGAGCGAGGTGACAGCGCTTGGGGCTGCTGAGCAGCTGGCGCTGTGTGTGACTTGGCCAGGGTTGCATTGATGGAATGCAGGAGTGCCCGGCTCACAGGCCTGTGCCTAGCTACACCCTGCCCTCTCTCTGTCCTGGGCTCATTGAGAGAGTTGAGGGATGCAGACCTGGAACCCAGAGCACTTGGAGCTTCCCACCCCTCTGAATCAGGGAGCGCGGCCAGTACTATGCCCTCCCTCTGAAGCACGGAGGTAAGGAGCCTGGTTTCTTTTCCCCACCTGCAGGGTGGAGGGGGACTGCCTACGGGAGCTGAGCCTGGTGAGTGCGCTGACCCGGGGCGCCAAAGTCTTCCTGACAAGGGAGGAGGCTCAGCACTTTATCAAAGAGTAAGAGTCGCTCACATCCCTGCCCCTGGGAGTGCTGTGGGAGCCCAGCTCAGGGAAGGAGGCATTGTTCCCCTCCCGGGTGCAGTGATGGACGGCGGGGGGTGGGTCTCCAAACCCAGCTTGGCACACCAGGGACACCATGAGACCCCTACCCTGGGGGATGCTGCAGGGGCCTCAGTCAGGGTGGGAGGCTGGGTTCCCCACCCAGCCAGGGTAGAGGGGTTCTCTAAAGACCACTTGGTCTTGTGGTGTCCCTGCCCCACCCTCAAACACCCACAACCCTCCTGGGCCGGCTGCCGTGACCACACGCTGTCCCCTCCCCAGGTGTGGCCTGCTGAACTGTGAGGTGGTGCTGGAGCTGCTGAGCCAGATGCTGCGGGACCCCAGCGAGCGTGTCTGCATGGTGGGTGTGCCGGGCACAGGAGATGCCTCCATCCAGTGCGCACGCACCCTGCTGCTCTGGAAGGTGCTGGTGGAGGGATGAGGAATGGCAGATTGGATTGGGCCCACTGAGCAGCCAGAGATACCTCTGTAGCATTGAAGGGCTCCCTGGTTCCTGCTGGCCAAACCCATCAGAATGACCTAGTGGGGTGAGCAGTGGTGATGAGCTGGTTCGTGCCCCTCCTGCCTGCATTGCTGGGGCACAGCCTGTCTCTCATGGGGAAGGACTCCCACAGCAAAATCTCCAGTCCCACCCCATCCCCTCAGCTGGAGACAAAGCAGTGACGGGGCCCAGCCGTGGACTCCTGCGCTGTGTGACTGGGGTGGGATGGGGGCAGCTTGCTCTGCTGATGGCTTCTGGCCTTGAGTTATCAGGCAGGCACCTGGCGTGTTTCATGGCACTAAAACCATCTCTCTTGGCTGGGTCAGGGGCTCGGACGAGCTGCCTGCAGCCCCAGTAGCAACAGGGGTCATGTTTTCTGATCCCACTCTTTCCTGTCTCACCAGAGGTCGATGTGTGCCATCTCTGCCCTGCTGTGCTCTGACCTGCTGGCCTACGAGCAGATCTTTGCGATTACCCAGCCGCACCTGCAGCAGCTCAGCCAGGGAAGGCCCAGCCCTGTGGCCAACAAAGCAACAAAGGTGACTTATGTGACTCACTCACACCCTAGCTCTGTGTCACCAGGCCAGACCCAGCTACTTCTGCCCTCTCTGGGAGCAGGGAGCACAGGAGGAGCAGGGCCCTGGGCTGAACTTTGCTTCTAAGGCAATGACAAAGGTCAGGAAGGAAGGACTGTCCACCAGCCCCCATTATGGTTTTGCCTAAGAGGCAGGTGCATTATGAGTGATGATCCCCTAGAAAGCATCAAGTACTGAGCCTGGCCATGCAGCCTACAGCTGGCTGGTGATCGTGTAGATGCACCCTCTTGCTCCCTGGGTTCATGCTGGGTATTGGGCAGGGGCCCTCTGTCCGTTGCTGGCTCTGAAGGGAGTAAGTGGTGAGCTAGGCCCTTTTCCTGCTGTCATGCACTGACTCCTTGTTCTGTTCCTGTATTCCCCTGCCAGCTCCTGAGGCAGTTCGAGGCTTTGTGCAGGAGTCAGCCTGCTCCCAAGAGACTGCCACCAGCCACAGATTCCTCTGGTCCCACCGGGGGCTCCCCGCAGCACACATGTGACTTGCTGACAGACATCACACCTCTGGCTGGACAGCCCATCCTCAAACCCGTCAGCTTAACTCCATTGCCGGTGGGACCATTCATGGCACGTCCGGTGGCCAGGCCTGCCCCTGTGGGAGAGCAGGGCACAGAAGCAGAGAGCTGGGAGCCATCTGGGGACATTGCACCAGGCTGTCTGCACCGGCAGGATGTGGCAAGCAGACTAATGGGGCCTGAGCCCCAGATGGATGCTGGGCATGCACCAACACAGAATGGCAGAATGGGGACAGCTGCATCCCCCCAGAGCCATTCCCTCTTTGCTGGCATGGACCTGGTGGCCCTCCCAAGCAGAACACTCACCAGCCCCACTGCAGAGGAGCGTGACTTTCCAGCTGCACGGGTGCTGCCCTGTACAGGGAGCGCTGAGGACAGCAAGGAACCTTCTGCTTTCTCCTTCCTCAGTATGTAGCAGATGGGGCTGAGGAATGGGGCACTGTGTCATGTCTTCCCTTCTCAGGCTCCGTGTCATGTCGAGGTCACCACTACAGGGCCATGGACTGTCCCACCAATTGGCATGACGGGGCCTGGCTGCTCAGATCTCAGGTGCACACCCTGGAGAAGGGAGGTAGTGGCACACAGTGAGGGAATGATGTTCCCAGTCACTCCCTTCAGTGTGATCCCTGCGGGCTCCACAAAAAGACAAGAGCAGGCCTCTAGTAACAATCCAGCATGATGCCACATGGAGTGGGGAACGAGTGATGACAGCCAGTTCCAGGCTGCCATAGAGGAGTCCCTGTGACTATATTCCCCACTTTAAGGATGTGCTGCAGGTGTAAGGTTCCTCGTATGTCCTTGACTCCTCTGCCCCCTGCTGTGGTCAGCCCTGAGCACTGACTGGGCCCTGGGGCATGTTGGGAAGGAGGGGCAGGTGGTCTCTGTGGGCTCTGCAGTCACTGGGTTAGCAGGACTTGGAAAGGAGGGGGAGGCAGGCTGCCTTTCCTCAGCAGGGCAGTGTCCACTGTGGGTCTCAGACTGATTGCTATTGGACAACATTGCTCCAGAAGCCACCATACTGGGCTCTAACCATCCCCTGGCCTCAGCAGGGGCATGGCCCTGAGCTCCCCACTTGCCTGTGCGGGGTTGAGCCATATTAGCCAAGCAGTGCACAGCCCAATCTGTCTTAACCTGGGAGGGCTGGAGCCTGCAAGGTTCTTGGCCTGGCACCTTCCACCAGCGCAACAGCTGCTGAGTTTTAAATGACCTCACCCTGCCCAGGTTGGTTGGTGACTTGTGCAAGTTTCCCCATCTCATTGTGCTTGTGGAGGTGGGCATGGCAGCGGCTGAGTGTCCTGCATCTTGCATGTCTCTGCCCTGCTGCCCCCAAGCACTGTCAGGCTGAGCAGCAGGGTGGTGTGAGGTGCATTCTTGCAAGTCAGCTCACAGACAGGGAGAACCCCAGGGTCCCAGGCTGCTTTGAGTGGGTCACACAAGGGCTGAGGTGGGGTTTTGTTTGCTCTTGGGCTGAGGGGGACTGAGCCCCCCTCCCACCCGATTTGGAAGTCAGCTTTCAGAAACCTTGTCAAGGAAGCTGGCACTTTCAGCTGTTCTGGCAGTTGGCAGTGGAAGGGAGTCCTGTGTGGAAACATGAATCACGTGGGGCAGCCGCCCCTTTCACAGCTGGAGCCTGATCTCTTGTCCAGTCCCATGGATTAAAGAGAAGCCAGATTCCAGGCAGAAGCTGCCATGAGCAGGAGCTTGACGTGTTATTTAGCGTCTACACTTCATGCGCAAGCCCATGTTGCTTTGAGAGTTAGTTAGTTATATGCAAGTCCCTGTGTTGTCTTTGGGCATATGAGAGCCAGACCAGTCAACCTGGCTGCTTGGAGCAAATTTGTAAGAGGCAAGTTAAAGCTGATTGGCAAAAATTCCTTTCTAGCAGTGTCTGACTTGCCTGCCACTCCCAGGTAGAAGCTAGGATATGACCCTGCTGTGTGAAAGTCACCTACTGTAGCCTCATTCCTGCTGTCCTGCGCCATTACCATTGCCCATCCCTACCTTTTATTCAGTCCCTCACTGTGGGACATTGCCATCCCCCCAGCCTGTTGTCTTAGGGTGGGGAGAAGGGAACGATCCATGGTCCAGAAGCCTCCTGGGGGCATGTTCCAAGTTTACAGAGCTGGTGTGTGTGTGTTGACAATAGGACTTTACACATTCTAGTGTTTATTAGCACATTGAAAGTCTGACTGGTTCTCGGATTGTGAGGTGCAGCGTGCTTATTTAGAGCCTGTCTCTCGTCAAACCAGCGTGCTGGAACGACCTTCCAGGGCTTGGCAGCAATGGGTGCTCAGAAGAGCCAGCAGTTAGAGGCTGAACTGTAACCAAGCCCCCTGTGGGCCCTGAGCCCCCTCTTCTGTCATCCCAGTTCCTGAGCTATGCAATGTGCTCCACCCCTGTGGGGTTTGGATTTCCCTGTTCAAGCATTAACCTCAGCTGGCTTCTAGTCAGCCTGCTCCATGGGCTGTCATCCAGTGGCAAATCCTGTAATTTCCCTCTGTGTAGCTTTGGCCACATCACGTTGATGGGGCTCTTGGCCTGCCCTGGCAATGGTGTCTTTTGGGACACAGCTATGCTCACAGGCTGCGATCAGGATGGCATCCAGGCTGTATTTCTTTAATGAAGTCCAGAAATGGGATAACCATCCTTGGATTTGTGATCCCTGCCCCTCTCTATCCAGAGGAACTGTTTGCTAAGCACAGATGGTGTAAAGTTGTTGACTTATGGAAAACTTCCTATTTCCTGCTGAAACCTGCCTGCCATCCTGTAAATAACCCCATTGCATTCCTTCAGGTAGGCCTGGGGAAGCCTGGTCCTCTCCCATGCACAATGGTGAGTTGCAGGCACCGTAACTGCCTTGCATCTGTTGAATTCAGGGCCTGTACAGCTGGCAGACCAGAGGTGCCTGAGCTCACAGTACATCCCTGAGTAGCAGATGCTTGTCTGTACTAGATGCTTTTCCCAGTCATTAGTGCCTGTGGCTGGAACCACTTTGGAGGGGAGACAGGGCAGGCCAGCTCTCTGCAACAACAAACTCAGTCATGCTGCTGAATAGATGCAAGTGAATTCATCCACTGGCCAGGTTTATATGAAGTCCATCACCCTGGTCTCTGACAAGGAAGTTACCAATGAATGATAGTTCATTAAGTGGGGTTGGCAAAACAGGCTCTGACCTCAGATCTTTGGCAATCATTTGCTGTGTAAGTGCTGTGACATGGATGGCAGGTGATTCCTTCTAACTACAGCATGGGCTGATTTTTACCATGGTTTACTTTTTCCTTTTGATGTGGGATCCCTGTTAAGGGATTCTCGAGTAAAAATTAAATGGAAAAAATATGGTCAATGTATTATTTAGGAAATATTAACCTCAAATTTGCTTTTCTTGCACCTGGCATTTCATCCAGTTTCTCCTAGAGAAGCCTGTTTGCTGACTCTGGGTTGCATTTAGAATAGCACGAAGCATCTCCTAAACTTGGAGCAGTGGAGGTGGAGTTTGCATTATAAACATTTTTAAATGCAAAAATTTCTATTTTAGAAAATTCCTCCTACCTCCTGGAAGGTGGTTCTGCGTCTTTATTGTGGAACTCTCATGTGGTAGGCGATAGTGGGTGTGGGAAGAATTAAGCTGAGGGGGCAGCACCATGAACGCAGAAGGTTTCTACAGTGCAGTGCTATGCTCTTGTCTCTCACTCCCCCAGGTAAGCAGAGGAATTTGTCAGATTGGCCTCCCTGTGTAAGACACCCAGTGAGCAATTGCAGGAGAACCTCAGAATGACGACCGTCCAGCAAAGGGCCCAAAGATCCCTGTTCAGGAAAGCGCATAAGCATGTTATCTTGAACCAGGGCCACAGCTGGAGCAATGGATAATGTGATTCAGAAAGATACTTTACACCCCCACCAATGCTCCCGAGCTAGTTTTCCTGAACTGCTTTGAAATGTTATACATGGAATGGTCATGTCTCCAGATTTCTGTTCTAGGTCTAGCCATGTTCGGTGACCTCAAAACCTGTCTTTAGTAAATTGGACATTTTGAAAAGAGACACTAACCACCTTTGGGTCTGCATGAAGCTGAGCCAATGAATTCAGAGGTCTGCAACTTTCCCAGTGCTCCTGTCGCTGCAGGAGCCAGGGCCTTTACATCATCATGATAAATATTTAGAGATTCTGAGGTTTTTAAGACCCAAATAGGTAGCCATGTTAATCTAGTTCAGCAAAACAAACAAGGAGTCCTGTAGTCTTTGAAAGTGTCACAGGACTCCTTGTTTGTTTTGAGGTTTTTAAAAATCTGCCAAAGGTTTGTTTTCTTATTTCAGGTATGCAGCCACCTAACCTGTCCAGTAGTGTGGGGAGGGATTATTTTTGTGTTCTGTGTTTGTGGCACAAGGGGGCTCATACGCTGTGATTTGAGACTCCCAGGCCCTACTGTAATATACCAAATTAACAATGTACAGCACCCAGCACTGGGGGATCTGGCCCATAAATCAGAGTCCTAGGCACTGTGCCATACAGAGTACTTAGTGGCCATAGAAACTTGTAAGATCGTTACATTTACCAGCACACACATTGTCCAACTGATGTGGCCAGCCATGGGTTTTAGGGGCCCTCCCCAATATGCCAAACTCTTCCTTGGCCACTTTGAGGCATTTCTGGACAATGTACCATGAAACTAATAAGGCACTGAGATACATCAATGCTATTTTCATCCTCTGACCTAAATTGCCTCCTGGATTTCCACCAAGTCAGCTGCCATCCCTCCACCCAACTCTCTAATGCTATCCCGCACCAGCTTCCTGGACACCAGGATCAGCTTCAACAATGGGTCAGACAACTATGTACAAGAAACCCATGGAGTGCCATGTTTCCCAGCACAGATGCGCCAAATTCCAAAGAGGCAGCTGTGTTAGCCTAGTTCAGCAAAAGAAGCAAGGAGTCCAGTGGCACTAACAAATTTATGCACTGGGGAATCTGTTCTGTGCAGCCTGTGCACAGAGCAGAAACACTGGGATCTGCACCACAACTTGCTTAAACCTGCCTTCCCTGAATGAGGCCACTCCACTGGAAAAGCAGATCCCAGCATGGAATGAGCACCTGAATAACCTGGAGAGCCTATTTCAAGAGCCAGGTAATCTCC
>ML682071.1:10882604-10950212 GCA_007922195.1 Podocnemis expansa
CAACTCACCCCATACCCTCCTCCCATTACCCCACCTCACTCACCCCAGGCCTTGCCCCCCACCTCACTCACCCCCCCCCATCCCTGGCCCCACCTCCCGTGGCGCACGGGCGCCCTCTGGCGGCGGCGGCTGGCACTGCCCCTCAACCGAACGGCCCCGCCCCGAGACGGACAGGAGCGCCTCCCAATGAGAGCCCAGCGTCTCGGTGGCGGGCTAATGGCGTGGCCGGGGAGGCGGGCTCGCGCCACGAGGGTAGGTTGTCCCGCGGGCGGTTGCTAGCGTCCGGCCGGCCGAGGGTCTCTTCCCGCCATGCCCCGCGGTGGGGGCGCCTAGAGCCCCTGGGGCGGGGGGCAGGAGGCAGCGGCCAGGCCCGGAGCGCCCCGCCCCCCCCCCCCGAGATCGCTGCGGGGCCGGTGACCCCCAACCCGGGCTCGGACCCCCGGCGGGGAGCGGCACCGGCCTGGCCGCCCCCGGCCCCGCAGCAGCCTGATAAGGGCGGGGGGTTGAGGGGCATTTTCCTCTCCCGCCTCCCCTGGCCCCAAAACCAGCGGTTGGGGCGGCAGCCCCCCAACAGCAGCAGCCCCCCCCCCGGCCGGGGTGGTGGTTCAGGCAGGGAAGGACCCCCCCATTTCTGGTGCCAGTGACCCCCCATTTCAGTTCCCTGGGACCCCCTTGTCTGTTCGCAGCAGTGCCCCCCACTCGGTCTGCGCTGCGGCTCCCCGAGTCTGGCCGCTGGTGAGGGGTGTTTCGCCAGCCAACTTCGGTTTTAACCTGGGGCCACGCTTTCCACTTGGCCAGGGACATGAGAGGAGCGATTGCGGCCCAGCGTGGACCTGAGCTGCCATTGCACGCCCCAAAAAGGGCCATCTGGAAGAAGCTGACGAGGTCGCGAGTCAGTTAATGAAGTGGTTTGCAAACTTTTCCTGGGGACCCAGTTGAAAAATATTATTGATGCCCGTGACCCAGCAGTTACGTCTTTGAGCAATGCGCTCCAGTCTTTTGGCAGTGGCGGCAAGGGGTGCTGCAGCCCAGTGCTGGAGGGTCTGCGACCCAGTGCTGGCTCCCGACCCTGGGTTTGACAACCACTGAGCTAAGAGGCGGTTGTGGTCAGGTGGGCTGCAGGTTTTGCTAACTGGCGGTTGTTATTTTATAGCACTCAAAAGAGTGTTAGGCAACCACATTGAGCAAATGAGGAGATGTAGTCCTGCCCCATAGAGCTTACAGTATACAGCTCTGAATCTGCAAATGCTTCTGCTGTACCAGGGGAGCCTGGAGAAAACCTTTTATTAGTTTTTTAGTATAAGACAGTAAACTAGATAGTCCCTTTGTGCTTTGCTGCCTTGGTTCAGTAGTATCCAACCCTGAAATGTTAGGGTTTGTCTCCTATAGTATAGTAGGAAGCTAGCAGTTTGTGATCCATTCTAGCATTTGCACCCATCAGCTGCAGACAAAATAACATGTTGTATGTGATCTAGCTGTCCGTTTCTCTAATCAAGTATCTACCCAGCTCCCAAGCCCAGCGCTGACTGAGGCTGTGACCCTTCTCCTGGTATGGGCTTGCTGGTTTCCATAGAGCCTTTTGTTTGTTCTTGCTTTTTGCGCCAAGGGAATTGCAGATGAAAGAGCTAGGGTGCGTATGTGATGTGAGACCGGAAAGCTTTAGTTCTTGGAGGGAAAAGGGAAAATTTTCCTGAATTTCAGATGCTTCCTGGGAAGTTTATGACTATTTAAAGAAATTAAACAACATAGCAGAGTAATTCTGAAACTGCTTCAAGGCCACAGAGGCTGGAAAGGAGCCAGTAAAGTCCTTGGAAGCTGGGCTTTGCTATCCAAAGGAAAGGGGCAGAATTAACTCTCTCTCTGGCTGTTAAAATTGAAGGGGGCAATATGTTAACCTGGCCTCACACTCCTTCCTGACCTTCTCTGAACAGACACAGCTCCATGCATTATAGGCTAGAAGTGATTTACAAAAGTCTTATTAATTCATGCATCGCAAGACCTTGCTCAGCGCACTCCAGTTGCAACTTGTAGAATCCGCATGAAGGGACTTTGAGGTGGGAGAGGAGATCTGTATAGTCACCGTACTATAGTGGGCAGAGCCTCCGCTTCCCCATCTGAAATGGGCGGGTGTAGGGATTAGTTAGGCCAAAATATTAAGGAAATGGCCAGTGATTTGGGGTACCTTACATTTTGGGAATGTAGTTTGAGACACGCTGGGCTCAACCTTCAAAGGGTTTGAGTGCCCATAAATGCAGTTGAAGTCGCTGGAAGTTGCAGGTGCTTAGTGCCTCATTAGGTGAGGCCCAAGGTGCCTGAAGTACCAAAATCATTGATGACTTCTGAAAAATGTTAGCCTGGGTTCCCGGCAAGTACTCACAGGTGTGGAGAGCCAGGCCTTGCGGAGTGTGAGCCAGTGAGTATTCAGCCCCAATATGTTCAGTTTGTTGGGGGAGAAAGATGAGAGGTATAGGACCTACCATCCTTCTGTTGAAATACGAAGGCGCCACTTGCTTGTCCCCAGTCATGCTCTTCCTTGCTCTATTTCTTTCCAGTCCACTGCACTTCCAGATCAGTCATTGTGTCCACTCCAAAATGAAAAGCTCCCACAGCAGTGCCTCATTCCGGGCTGTTGGTGCAGAGGGTGTGGACCTGAGCCTAACGGGTCTCCCACTGCAAGTCTTGCAGCGGCCGAGCAGTGCCTCTTCAGCTAAGCACATCGCTCGTTCCATCTCCGTCATACCTGAAAGCAAGCCCAGAAAGAACGCTCTGGTGAGTACCAAGTTTGGGGGGTGCTTTCTTCCAACGCTTCCATCACCATTATGGCATGGCAGGAGGACCTAGACAGGTTCTTTAGGGTTGCTGAATGTATAACTTCGTCTCCTTCCTTTGGGTCTCTGAGCAGAGGTTAGGTGTGTTCTTTGAAGTGGGGGGAGCCACCGAGAACCGGTTGCTGTGCATGGCAAGTATCCATTTAATAGAGGCTGGGCTACCATTCTGGTGGATCAGGCATTTGGGAGGGGCAGGGGCTAGCGTGCTCAGATGGAGACTGTATTTTTTATCCAGACTATATGGACCGAAGTCTTGGTTCGGACCACTGGGTTCCTTCTAATTCTGCCCCTGCAGTGAACCTGTATCTGTCAGCAGGTGCAGATGCTAGGCTTGCTTTGGGTCTTCAAGTCCAACCCTGTGCATTGCTGAGCACACTCCATTCCCACTGAAGTTAATGGGAGTTCAGGTTTCTCAGTGCTTTGCAGAATTGGGTCCTTAGTGATCATGTTTCCTGCAGAGGGTGTGGGACACAGTGGTCCCCAGTGTGTCCAGTTAACCCAGACACTTTCTAGACTAGTGGTTCCTAACCACTTCCCTGCACACCTTGGTGCCCTTAATTATTTTAAGGCACAACACCAGGGAATCTCCAAATGAACTCATGAATGTTCATGAGCCAATCCAGAACTCTGAGAAGTTTTTCAAAAAATTCCATGGCACACCTGCTCAGGCTTGAGGGCACATCTGTGTGCCACGGCACATTGGTTGGGAAACACTGTTCTAGAGCACGTCGCTGTTCACGTTCACTGTGTGGCAGGGCTTTTGGTTAATAGTTCTTACACCCCTTCCTCTCCTTTTTGGCCTTTAAATGCTGGGACCTTACTGCAGTGAGGAACAATGTTCCCTGTAAGCTGCGCTGGCATGCTGCAGCGCAGCCCGCTGCAGCCGCCAGCGCAGAGAAGGCTGCCGCCAGCGCACTGCCGGCAGCCAGAGTCCTTCAATAGAGCTCCTGTGGAGCAGGGAGTTTTGAAAACTCCCGCCCAGAGAAGCTCTAACGGCGCATGCCCAGAAAATCTGAGCATGCTCCGTAGAGCTTCTCTGGCCCAGGAATTAGGGCTGGGCCGTCCTGCTCCAGTCCAGCCCCAAGGTAAGTTTGGGGGGGCGTGCTGCCTTGAGCGGGGGGCAGCGCCGCGGGAGGGGTGGGGGAGCGCAGCAAGCAACAGGAGTTGCTCAGCTGCCCTCTCCCCTTAGAGGGAACATTGGTGAGGAACTTGGAAAAAGCAGTAAGCCACCCATCACTGGTTCAGCAGCAGATACAGATGAGGCTCTGGCAGCTCCTGGCATTTTCCCATGTTCAGATGACAACACAGTGGTGGTAGTGTCAGAAGCCAGTATGGGCTTATGTAGGCTGGGGTTCCCACCATTGCAGCTGGAGGGTGCTTGATGCTGGCTCTAGTTTTTATTCTAGAATTCCCTGGTCTTTTGGAAGGAATTTGCTTTGCTACTCCATCCCGGCATTCCATGATCATGCTCCCCTTTAGGGACTCATTTCTGGGTTTAGTAACATGCTCCTGGGGACACTCAGAGCTCTGAGCTGCTGTGTTCCCTTTCTGCCTCTGTGTGAGAGAGCTTTGCTGGTGATTAGACTGTGTGTCAGTTCCTTGCCCCTCCAGCAAACGCCTTAGACCTCATCCAGCAGGTACCTGTCACGACCTCCAGGCTCCTCAAGGGTGTTTCCCTGCAGAGAGTAGCCGCTCTCCCTGTTCAGACTCAGAAGGTATTCAGTTTGCTGTCCTGTGAAAGAGTCAGGACATTATAGCTTACTGACGTAACTTAGGCAAAAACGCCTTTCCATTCAAATTCAGCACTGTGTGTGTTATGGTAAAAGTAGAACAAGTTTATTAACAAGAGAGCCAAAGGGGCAGCTGTGTTAGTCTAGTTCAGCAAACCAAACAAACAGTCCGGTGGCAAGAGATAATGGCTTAAGTATTACCAAATTAAGAGAGGGAAAGGTAGAGAGGGTTACGGGCAAATGAAAGGTGAAAACATGCATTTGAAGGTCTAAAATTTAGCATAGCAAGGTGTGGTGTTTGTTCAGGATGGTTCCTTTTATCTCTGGTCCCTTTCAAGCTTTTTAGTGGCTGGCCTGGGCAGGACCCGTCTCAGAGAGGAAATCACTTGGTTTCTTTTTTGCCTGAGGTAAAGGATAAAGGTGGAGTCTCTGTACCTTATATCCCCAGAGGGATTGCTTCCTCTTACGAGTCAGGAAGGCTTCCTGGGGGCTCAGTCTTCTGCATCTTTCTATGTTGCAGGAGCCATATTAATTCTTTGTCTCACACTGAGGAACAAGATAACTCCCCACTTATTTAGGTTGGTAGCTTTATTTGCTGCTTGTATGTAAATTGAAGTAAATCTACGTTCCTTTGTGTAGGACATAGCTGCTTATTACCTTTACCTAGGCTATGCTGCCTTGTCTTGAACGTCAGATAGAGGGAATTTAACTTTATATAAGGTCAACACAAGCATTTGGCAAGGAGATTAATAACCAGTGTATTGTCAGCTTTTATGTGATACCACCTGACGCACGTTTTGTGGAAATATGATTGCAGCAGTGTTTAGGGTCACAGATTTCTTTTTCTCCTGTGTAGGAAGATGCAGGACTTGGCTGCTCCCGGGCCATTAACAATCTCCGGAGATCCAGTAGTACCACCCAGGTCAACCAGCAGGTGAACGGCGCCTTCAGGTAAGGGCTAACGGAAGACACACCCACCCAGTTTACTTAAAAGGCAAGGAAACCTCATCTTCCTGGTCTTGGGCCATGTTAGACTAACTGGTAAGTGTCTGAGCTCCAATTACTTTTATTTCTGAGGTGGAAACTGGTGGCCACCTTTCGGAGCAAAGCCTGTAATTCTGTTCCTTCAAATCAAGTCTAGACTTTAACCCTGGAAAACCCATGGCACTTTTCTCTTAGGGGAACAGGAGGTTAGACTCTGGGGAGATAAGGGACTGTAATTCTGTGGTCATGAAACTGCTTTCAGAAATGTGCCCCAAGGAAACAGAGTCCCAAATTCATTCCAAGAGTCACTGTTGCCCAGAACAATCCAGCTTGTGCAGCCCAGCAGTCAGGAGCAGCCATGCAGTAACAAGCCATTGTGCCTGGAAGAGGCCAGCTGGTGTGTTGAACTGACCAAATCTACTGTCCCACCCCTTTGGATGTTCAGATGCTACTGCGATGGGGGCCTTGTAAATAGCGAACTAAATTTCTTCAGCTCCCAAAGGGCAGAGATCATCAGGAATTTCTCCTGTCAGCTGCTGTGACCTCCCTGGGGCCTGTCCTCACTCCTCTTGTCTCGCAGGGGGTAGAAGAGAATTATTCTGTATTGCAGAGTCTTCCAGTCTCTGATTGGGAAGGGTCTTGTCTACTTTTTGAGTGAAATTTCCCCCAATGCTTAAGTGGGAAAAGGAGGCAAAAAAGTAACTATAGGATTGAAATGAATACCATGTGACATCCCTTCCAGCTTCAGTCTATTTTATACAGCACTTTTCATTTAGGGCCTCTCTTGTACATTATGGAGGTGGCTGATTACCTGATCAGTACGAGGGGAGAGTATAAGTGGGGTGTGCGCGGCTCTCTGGACACTCTCATCCTAGGAGCTGACACACAATGAAGAGTTGCTTCTCTTGCTGCTCCTTTTAAAAGCTAGGTTGCCCCCACCTTCAGGAATGCGTTGTTAAACGCCAAAGGGAAATTCTTTTGTGCAGAGAATAGTAGATGATACAGGGATTTAAGTCCCAGTCTTCTTAGCAAATAGTGCTCTTGTATGCCCCCTGACACAGACCAGTGTCCTGATACGGCTGGTGCATCAAACATGTAGCTGATTTGTGAGCTTCTTCATTAAGTTTCCAGGTTAATCAGGCCTTCGCTAAGGGCTTACTTGGGAAAGTCTCTTGTTCCCACGTTAAGTTTGTAATTGGATCTTGCCTCCCACCATGCACATCCTCAGTAAAGCCCCTCTACCCTTCAAATATTTTGTTGTGGTTGGGCCACAGAGGAATACTGCCCTTCCCCCCCACCCCCACTTTGTAGCTCAGAAATGATGAGTCCTGGTTTAGTTCTTCACAGGGTGCAGTGCCCAGGTCTGTGGCAAGCTGGGGCTGCTCACTGCTGAGTTAGAAACGGGAGTTGTGCTCAGGAGCCTGCAAGGTCTGCTGGAGACTATGAGATTTGCAAAAGGCGTGACAGACTGTGCAAAGTATATCAGTGGGTTGCCTGGCTTTAGACACAAGCAGAGTCCAGGCCCGCATTGATTTCAGGCTCCCACTAGAATGGCAGATTCCATGTTCATGCTTTCCATGGTCAAGGTTTGTTTTGGTCAAGCTTTAATTGTGGGTATTTTGATTTTCAGATTTTTTTTTTTTTTTTAATAAAAACTCTACATTCAGTGAAAGATTATCCCTCTCCCCCCCCCGAATTAAGGTTAAGTGTTTACAGCCTTTGTTTCAGTTTACGGGTCTGCACGTCTACTCTGCACGCTCCTCCAACTTTTCCACTTCTCTGAGAATCTCAAAGCTGTTTATACACACTCATGAATTCTCACAACAGGCCTGCGAAATGGGTAGGTGATTTTCCAGAAGTCATGTGGCAGGTCACTGATAAAAGCCCAGAGTCCTGACTCTGTTCCTTTCTGTAGCCGCACACCCATGCTTCTTCACATAATATGATATGTACTTATATGAAGCTTTGAAATACAAAGCCTGTGCAAGAGCCAATTATATACAGAACCTATGACAGGTATATACAGAACCTATGATGATACCTTCACTCTACAGAGCTCTTTTCCTTCCCATTTTGGGTGACAGTTCCCAGGAGTGTCTCAGTGTTATCAAACCAGCTCTAAGGATAGGTACTAAACTGGTGATTTGTTAAGAGCAGGGCATCCATCTGACTGGAGCAGCCTCCCCTGGAACCACAAATGCAGCCTTTGAAGCAGAAACCCTGGGCAGGGCATGACCATCTTTTTGCTGGTAATTTTGCTTTTGCAGTTTCTGAAAAAGACTTTTGTCCTTCCTTATCTTTCTTGGGATTTCCTTCTTTTGGGATAACAGTACTGAGCAGCCTGGAGACTTCTTGACCTTCTTTGACAGCAGCTCTGGAGGAAGAAAAAAGCTGTCAAGCCTGAGCAGAACCTCCCCAGAAAAGAAAACCACATGGAATATCCTGGTAAGGGAGACTTCGGACTGCTGGGGGCCCCATCACTCATCTGACTAACCCATTGACTTCAAGTTATTGCAACAGGCCTCATGTTTCAATCCTTGATGTGTTCTACTCATAGAAGGGTATGTTTCCAACTTGGTGCTGATGTGGTTGAACACCTGGATGTTCTGCCTGGTAGGTCTGCAGGACAGGTGATAAATAAGGCACATTGGTGCCCTCTGGCCTGGGTCTGTTGGCTATCAGACCTTGGTGTTTGATGTGAAGCTGGAACGCAGACAGTGGGACAGAGATGCTGGCTGGGGAGCACATGTTCCCTGAAGAGGGTTTATAATGTGCACTGACTGAGCACACTCATACACTTCTCTCCTTACACCATGGCAGGATGATCAGCCCAGGGTCTTTCCAACCCTGTCCAGTGCCCGCAGTACCAGCACACTTGAGTCCCCAGCAGGCATGAGGAAGAGAGAAGCCACTGTGCTGCTGGCAGCCAACTTCACTGCCAATAACAGGTAGGAGAGGTGGTGCCGTGGGGTTGGACCTGCTGCTCCCTCTTCTGTAGCCATGGAGAATGACACCGGTTAAGGTGGTGGTGAAGGCCTTGTCCCTTCACCAGAATAGCTGCTGAGTCAGCTGAGAATGAGAGGTGAGGGGCCATCCAGACGCCATGTCCTAGTATTTACAGAGCATGCCTGGCATTTCAGACTGGCAGGGAGAGCTCGCCATCTAAATGAGCTGCATCACAGCCATTAGGATCAGATGCCAGAGGGAGCTGTTGGTATGTGAGCAGCGATCAGTAATGGTGGGCCGGGCTGGAGAGGAGGCTACAAAGAAGGATGCTAGATTTGGGGGAGAGAATGAAGAAAGCGTGACCCCAGGAGTAGGGGAAGGTGGGAAAGGAGCAGCAGTTGGAGGGGATATAGATCAGGGGTGTCAAACACGCGGCCCATGAGCCGCAGGTGGCCCCTAAAGCTATTTCCCGCGGCCTGTGATGACACGATTGTTACCGATATATGCAATATCGTTATATGAAAAGATTTCAGTGGTGCAGCCCTCAGGCTAATGTACTAGTCCTCATGCGACCTACATGGTGATTTGAGTTGGAGACCCCTGATATAGATGAAGTAGGCAAGGCCATGGAGCTGCACAGGTGAGGATGTGTAGGCTGAACCTGGTGTTGGAGGGGCAGGAAACTGACAAAGGCATTAGAGGAGAAGGTGGCAGAAGGGGAAGATGGCTTTAGCTGCAATATTCTGTATAGAGCATCTCCACTTCATTGGGTTACAAAGCTCTTTCCCCATTCACTTCCTAGAGTGTGTAGTGGCTCCACCCCAGTTGGAGAGCAGGAGTTCTGTGTGCAGGGGACTGCATGATGCAGAGAGCATTGTGGTATGGCGTGGGAAGTCTCTTCCTTTCTCGGTTTGGGAGGCTAAACCTAGGTCATCGCATTGAACGTTCTGTGACGTGTAGGCTCAAACTCACAGGCTGTCAGTTGCAGTCCTACGTTTAGCATGTCTCGTGCTGTAGGCATTTGTGTCAGTAGCTCTCCGTGTGTTGGTGTGTGAGAGCTGTCAGGAGTAAGTTCTGGGACAGGTGAATTTCTAGGAGCAGTGATGGACTTGGTAACAATGCCTGAAAGCCAGGAGAAGCTGTGAGTGTTTGCAGTGCCAGGAAGACAGAGCGGAGTTCTTTTGTGTGCTCTGACCCGGCCACTCCTAACGTGTCACCCTTCTCTTCACACAAGGAGTAACAAAGGGGCCATGGGCAACTGTGTCACCACCATGGTGCATAACAACTACTCAACCACAGACAAGGCCTCCACGCCGAAGAGCTCCAACCAAGCCGCGACCTCCCTCAAGTAAGTGTGAGCAAACGCTCTGCTGGGTAGTGTTTCTCTGCTTCTGGGTAGGCCGGGATGGGCTGACTTGGCCACATCCTGTGCCTGGCTCTCTGCCTTGTGCTCAGGGGGTGTGTAGATGCTTGGAGAAGTGATGCTTTGTAAGACTTGTCTCTTGAGTGCCATTGATGCTGCTGGCTGACAACGGGCTCTCCTTCCATTGAACAACCAGAGCTGTGCCATGTCAGGTGTCCCAGACCTGTCCATGGACCATGCAGGTGCCTCGTGAGGGCTCAGAACTGCACTGTGGGAGGTGCAGGACAAGACAAAGGGCCAGGGCTATTCCATTAAACACTGAGCAGTCAACTGTCCATTCAGCTGCTAAATCCCTAGCAGCTTTTTACAGGGCAAAAACCTTAGGTGCCTTCAAAACAGAGCTTGATAAGTTTATGCAGGGAATGATATGATGGACAGTGTAGCTTGGCCATTGTCTGTCTTTTACTACTGGTGATAGGTATGATAGTGACCTGGGAAGGGGCATTGGGTCGAGTGGGTTCTGAGTTATTACAGAGAAGTTCTTCTTGACTGGCTGTTGTGGACTTGCCCTCATGCTCAGGGTTTAACTGATTGCCATATTTGGGGTCGGGAAGGAATTGTCCCCCAGGCCAGATTGGCTTGGGCGCTGGGGGTTTTTGCCTTCCTCTATAGCATTGGGCATGGCTCACTTGCTGGTTGATTCTCTGTATTAAAGTCTTTAAATCATGATTTGAGGACTTTAATAGCTCAGTTATGGGTTTGAGGTTCATTGTAGGAGTGGGTGAGGTCTTATGGCCTGCAGTGTGTGGGAGGTCAGACTAGATGATCATACTTGTCCCCTCTGACCTTAGAGTCTGTGAGATGGGGTTTTTGCTGGGCCTGCCTGACCAGCACAGGGGCTCCCAGAGAACTGATAAACCAGGTTTGTATTGTCAGCTGATCCACTGACTTACACTGTGGTCATGGCAAGTGCCTTCACCTCTGATGAGGTTTCTTACCCCTTGCGAAGTGCTTCATTCGCTGGAGGGAAGATCTGTGGCTAAGGGAAGGACTCTGCTTATCTAAGCCCAAAGCAGTTACTTGTCCAGTGAGCAGTGCCTGTTTTCTGCAGTGTTAGAGGTTCTGGGTGCCTGGGGGTCTGTCTGATGGACACAGTGAAGTGCCTTTTACTGACCTGTGCCTGCTGGGTGTGTGGCAAGATAGTCATGGCAGCAGGCAGGTGTCCCTAGACCGTCTCCTCCTCTCCCTTAGCAACATCATCAAGGCGACATCAAATGAGGATAGCGAGGGCAGCAGCTTCATGAAGTCTCAGAAGAACTTTTCCAGCAACAACCTAATGACCCACAACAACAAGAGCAGCCTGCTGAAGAGGAAGGAGGTGACAGAGGAGGAGGCAGAGAGGTGAGGCAGGGAAGGGAGCACAAAGAAGGGAGAGATTGCCCGCAGGGGAGAAGAAGCTTGAGGACTGGAGGAGATGCAGTAGGGGGTGCTGGGGCTGGGGAAGGAAATGCAGAGTCTCAAGGCAGACAGTGGAGGGCTTGGGGAAATGGATGCAGGAGATGCTGGGAGCCACTGTTCCCTCTAAGCTGCGCGCATGTGTGCGCACACACAGGTCATGAAACCCACGCACACAACAAATTAAAGTGCGCCCAAAAAAATTCAATAGTGCTAATATTGGTGCCCACAAAGAAATTTTTTTGCGCACACAAAGAAATTTTTTGCACTCAGCCTACAAATAATTAGAGGGAACATTGCTGGGAGCAGGTTTTGCCCTGTAATACATTTGGATGGGCACGTTCTGAGTTTGTCTGTGGGCCAGCTTCTTGGCTGATGGTTATTGTCACATCTCTGTTAACTCCACTGATTGAACCCTATGTGCTGGGTCTGTGCTTTCAGTCTCCCTGCAACCTTGTGTGGGCTGATCCTTAGACAAGTGTCCTCAAGAACAGCCTTTTTCCCTGCGGAAGCGTCCCCCTGAACTCCATGGCTTTATGGGCTAGGTAGTCGGTAATGCCTTATCCCGGGGTGTTATCGTCTCTGCCCATGTGCTTAGAGCAGCGTCACTGAATCTCTTCTTTCCCTTGTAGGTTCATTCATCAGGTTAACCTGGCAGCTGTGACCATCCAGCGCTGGTACCGACACCACTCACAGAGGCACAAGATGGGCGCGGCTGCTCTAGGGCACTTGTTGGCTTCCAAGAGAGAGGTCTGTCACATGCAAGTCTCCAGGCTATTAACATGAAGCCAGATCCCCAGTCCAGCACAGCTTTGTGTGATGCTGGTGTGTGGCTGCCCCTGTAACAGAGGAAAAGTAATTCCCATCCGGCCACCAAACCTCCATGCCAAGACTTAGACAGGGTGTGCTGAGGGAGCTGGTTACGTAGCCAAAGGGACGTGCTGAGACATTAGGTGCCACCATGCTCATGGAGCCAGAGAAGGGCCCAGGCACTGGACTCTTGTGGCCCATGTGGTAGCACAGAGCACTGCATGGCTGGATGTTCGGTTGGTGAATGTTGGTGTTGATGTCCATGGGTACTGAAACCAGGCCACAAGCCCCTTGCCTCAGCCTCTGAGTAGTCTCTCCAGGTATCATTCCCTTCCCTTGGCGTAGCTGCAGACAGCCCCTTGACTGGCTGCAATACTGTACTCCTGTCATTCTCCCAGTGTCATGGTCCTGGGCACTCTCAGCATCTAGGGCAGCGATGCCACATGTCGGTGTGTTCTGCCACACCGGTAATAGCTGGCACCTTAGGAAATGATGCGTCGTCTGCAGCTTATTATAGTTCTTTGTATTAATTATTTATCTAAGTGGGGGAAAAACTCTGTAGCTCTTGCATGTTTGATTCTATTTTCGAGCCTGTCTCATTGGTGATTTCAGACCCTGCCAGCAGATAGTGTCTCTCGAACATGCTCTTGAGGGTAAAATCTCTTGGGGTACAGTCTCTCTGAAGGGGGTGGGGGTTGGGGGAAGTTGGAGGAGGAATCTTTCTGGGTTTGGGGCAGCCTCAGACAGGAGGGAAACATGGTTTCTTCCCATCTCTCCTTGTGAAGCTAATGCTGGAGGGGGCATCCCTAGTGTTCAATAACGTCCATCTGTGCTGTTTCTGGGAAGGAAAGGCAGCAGCAGCTCCTGGAGGAGGGGAACGTTCTGGACTTGCAGCGGAAGAAGGATGAGGAGAGACGGAGAATCCGGGAGGAGAAGGCTCAGCTGGCCAGACGAGCTGCTATCCAGGTGATGGTGGGGCAGGTCCAGCCCACTGGGCTTTGAGTGATGGGTTAACTATTCAGAAGCCATCTTGATAGGGGGTGGGTTGAGGGGGAAGGCTTCTCTGCCTTCACAAGGCCTTCCCTGCACAACTGGGGGAGAGCTGAGAATGAAGTGGAATAGTTTGTGGGGTGCAGGGTAGCTCAGAGTGGGGATGGGATCCAGTTCCTCTGTCCTGAGCAGCCAGGACTCTTGGCCCTTTGGTGGCCATTCAGCGGTCTGTCTGAAACCTGGGCTTAGTCTAGCTCTTTGTGAGCCACAGCCTGTGGATGACTGTTCTCCAGCAGTGGACTCCCCTGCAGGGCAGGTGGAAGCACCCAGCAGGAGCCACTGGTTCTGCTGCGGCATATGCTGTGTCTGACTGTCATACTCGCTGTGCTCCTGTTGGTAGGTTCTGTGAGTCTGCATCTCCCATCTCCCATCCCACATCACTCCCATGCAGCAAAGTGGTACTGGGACACCCCAGTTACAGATGGCCAGCTGAGGCACAGAGAAACTGCACTATCCCAAAGTCATGCAGGAAGTCCCTCAGATTGGCACCTGAACTCTACACCATCTTTCTGGGCCACACCGGCCCTGTATGGAAAGACTCGCTCTTCGGAGCCACAGTGTTTGCATGTGATGTCTGTGGGCTGGCTGGTGGGCTTGTCCCCTCACTAACCCTTCTGCACCTGCTGCGCTAAGTTTAACAGGTCTCACTTCCATCCCTTCAGTGCTCAGGCTGTCACCCACTACCCTAAGCCATGTATTAACTGGTTCAAGGGCTCAGCACTGTGGGCAGATGGGAGGGCTGTGCTGGACAGGATGCTGATGGCTTGCCTCTCGTTACAGGAGCTTCAACAGAAACGAGCCCAAAAGGCCTCTGATACTAAGCACCTTGCAGAGGAGGGGCTGGTGCTGCTGAAGGAGGGCAGGCGGGTAGGAAGGAAAAAGCCCACCAAGCCGGCCTCTGTGAAGAACATCAGTCCTGCCAACAGCATCGTCAAAGCCAATAATGCAGGTGCCTCCAAGTAGCTGAGGGCCAGGGCAGGAGGGTGCTGAGACATGGAACCTGAAAGGAGGGTTGGGGTGTGGTGATAGCTTTTGGAGTGGTGCAAAGAAATGAAGGCTATTTTGATATCTGCAGATGCAAATCTGCAAGCGGCAGCTGTAGAGCTGGAAGAAATCTTCGCCCCTGGGCCTGGTTTGGGCACTGGGCAGGACACCGTTGCAGAGGACAATCTGCAGGTGGGCTCAGCTCTTCTCTTCTTTCCACTGTCACAGGCACTTTACAAAGCTAAGGTGCTGGACTTTGGGCACTGGGGTCTCCATCACCTCTTTCAGTTCAGTGAGGTTCAGTGCTGCAGCTCTTTGCACATGTCTGGAGCTCTCAGCTGAAGAGACTTTCATGAGTGCATGGAAGATGTCCCCCTCATGAGAGAGCTGTTTCTTTGCATAGCTCCCCCAGCCAGGAGATGGGCCTTTCTCAGTTAAAATGGATGAAATCAGAGGATCACGGATTTCCCTGTTACCCATCAGAGCTGCCAGCCTTCAATGGCTCTATAAAACCTGGCTTATGAGCTGCACAGGCCCCGTAAATGATCTTACCATGTGTGGGTTTTTCCTCAGTTTCTCCCACCCCTTCTTCCATAGGATGTGACTGCCAGGGAGTTGGCCAGTGAGGATGTGGAGACAGTGGTCGCTGCAGCCAGCAGAGCCCAGTCCAGGGTCACTCTCAATGAGCTGCTGGACACCCTCAAACAGCTGGAGGAGGAGCCAGAGCTTCTGCCCCGGCCGACGCACTTTAAGAAAGACAAATATGCCTGGATAGATGGGGTAATGTGGGAGCTTGGGGCCAGCTAAAGCTATCTCCTAGATAGAGCCAGGCCAGCGGGCTGCTCCCAGGGCTTGCTCGCTGGCACCATGCAGCTAGAAAAGTGATCAAGCACTGGGTGGGAGAGAGAAGGGATGGGAAGTTAGTACCCGTGAAATGCCATCATTTCAGGCCTCCTCTGGGAGCATTGGTTGGGACAAGGTGGAAATTGGCCTGACTCTGAGGAATTGAAACCTGCAGTGTCTGTTCCCCACCCTCCAGGAGCAGTGAGCCCTTGCTAAAACACTTCTCTCAGCCAGGCTGCGCTTGCTCATGGAGAACTATCTTCATGTAGGCTGTGATCATGTCCATCTGAGGAGTGGCCGTTAGGGGGCGATGGAAGAATTCAGTTCCATTCTGCTCAGCTGGTTATTCAGCCCTTGCCTTTCCTCACAAGCAGTCCCTGCTCTCTGCTGTGTGCTCACACTGCATTGCTTCCTGCACTCTACTGTGTCCATTAACGAAATCCATCATCTTCCGGGCAGGAGGCTGATTCAAACTCCCTGACCGCTGATAACCTGGAGAAGTTTGGGAAGCTGAACCATTCCCCTGGGGTCCCTGAAGACGGGGCTCTGCTCTCCGAAGCCAAGCTCCAGAGTATCATCACCTTCCTGGATGAGATGGAGAAGTCGGAGCAAGAGCGGCCCCGATCTGCTACCTCCGCCATGCAGCAGGAGGTGAGCACCAGAGCGGTGACTTAGACAGCATTAAATGGGAGCTTGCCGGTTGGCTCTTCTCTCTGAGGCTGCTACAGAATCGAATGAGAAATTTGTCCCAGTGACATGGGACCAGTGTTCCAGAGATGTGAATGGATCCATCCATGTCCTTGCTGGAAAACGGTGAAGCTTCGAGGCCATAGGATCATGTTTCCATACATCTTGCTGCTCCCTTGACTCCTACAGTGAGGGCAAGGGTGAGACTTTTGGAGCATGGAAAGGGGATAAATATCTGCTGCCTCCATTCAGCCTCTCTCAGGAGGTTAGCAAAGGTCCTGTAGAATGAGGGCTCAGGTTCCAGAGCCCATTTGAGAGGCCAGAAGGTGCTGTGTCTGAGTCTCTTCTCCCTCTGGAGAACTGGAGGTGGATCCTGGATGGAGTGAGCTGGGAGCATGGGAAGAGAGGGTCTCCCGGTCCTACTCTGAGCTGAGTCCAGCTCTGGTTTTGACGTCGCTTTTCTCTCCCAGGGGCTCTTGTCTGAAGAGGAGGTGGCCCACCTGGAGCAAGCTTCAGCCGTAGCCACTGAGGTCACCAGCTCCATTGTGAGGCTGAAACTAGAGGTGGAGGAGAAGAAGCGAGCCATCGCTCTGCTGCAGACTGCGCTGGTGTGTAGCCCAGACACATGTTAGCCTGGGGTGTGGCATGACGGCTGTGGGAACCACAGCTGGCTCTGCAGGGCTGGCCTACACTCTCTGCCATGCATGGACAACGGTGTTAGGTGTTAGGCAGCATTAAGCCATGCTAATTGCTGTTGGCAAGTGAGGGGCAGAGTCTTGTTCATGGTGCCAAACTAATGGAGAGTGGGGAGGAGGGAGGGGTGGGTCCTGAGCTGACGTGCCCTGAGCCATTGGCAGTGGTTTGGAGACGTGCAGTCCCTTCCCTCCATGGCGTGCTCACCCCTTGCCCACATGCTTCTTGCCTGCAAGATGCCCCGTTGGGTGGGGGCTTCTCAGCCTTCTCTGTACTGCCCATTTAATCTGAAACCAGTACCCTGCCCGGCAGCATCAGTTGTTCTGCCGGAAGGTGGCTGGGTCCTGGCTATGCTTCTGATACAGCCTGCAACTCTTCAGGAAAGGGCAAGGAGCTCACTGCTCCATTTCTTGCTCCGCCTGCCCAGTCCGAGCTCTACTTCCTTTCTGTTCTCCGCTTACAGAGACAGGGCATCCCTGAGGGGCTAGAATGGTAGCTTTCACCCCCGGTGAAGCCAGTCCCTAGTGCAAAGGCATCGTTCACTGTCTCTGCCCTTCAGGACTTAAGGGGATTGGTTGTGCCAGCCTCAAGCTCAGCTGAGTGCAGCTCTTCCTTAACGTCCTGTGGTTATTTCCCCTGCGCCTCCAGGCACAGCAGCGGGAACTGACTGTGCGGCATGTCAAAGAGACTGAGAAGGAGCTTAGCCACCAACTCAAACTGCAGAGAGAGCAGTATGAGGCGGCCATCCAGAGACACCTGGCCTTCATCGACCAGGTAACCCCCCCCCCATGGGGGTGCTTGAGAATCCTGAAGCCAGAGTCCCCCTCCTCGTCCCCCTCCAATGGCCTTCTTGAAGCATTGGAGTCTGATCCAGTTACAAACACCTTCTTGTGCCTTCACAATGACCCCTCTGGGTGTGGGGGACCCTGCTTCCCATTCTCCAGCGAGGGGCTTCCTGAAGAGGGGAGGTGAATGGGTTCCCGGACCAGCCTTTGTAGTAGTTCAGGGATGCTCTGGTAGCTGACATCCCAAGGCACCGCAGTGGACTCGGTGTCAAGGTGGGTGAACTAACCTTGCCCTGTCCTCTCTTAGCTGATAGATGACAAGAAGGTTCTGAGTGAGAAATGCGAGGCAGTGGTGGCTGAGCTGAAGCAGGTGGACCAGAAATATACCAGGAAGATTGCCCAAATGCAGGAGCAGCATGAGCTGGTGAGAAGGTGTGGAGGATGGAGGGCTGGGGATGGGAGGCAGCCAGAAGAGACTCCCTCTGAGACCATCTCGCTGTGAGAGGCAGAGTGCAGTGTCCTATCTCTGCTTGTGAGGTTTCTTAGGCGGCGGCCATCCAGGTTTTGGCTAGCTCCTCTGCAGGAAAAAAGGGGCAGAGAGCGTTGTTGCCACAGAAAGGACCTGTGGTGGGTCCCAGACTGATAGTAGGTGGGAAGCACATGTTACTTGCTAGAGGGAGAAGCTGCTGTGTTCTATTTGAGCCCAGCCTGGCTTGTCAGACCAGAATTAGAGCAGAGGCTCCATGGAGAGCTGTGGTGCCAGAGGTGCTGAGCGCATCCTGTTCCCAGGACATGTTTCTCACACAAGGCCCAGCTGCGGAGATGACTCCCTGAGCTCACCGGGCTGTGGGATGGCAAGGCCTCCCTTCAGCTGGAGAGGAATGCTAGGACAGACCTGCCCTGTGCAGAAGAATTTGTGATGGTAACCCCACTTCCTGCTGCTCTGGATGCTGTGAAAGGTGCTTGTTCCCTTGAGGCACTAGAAATGCTCAGGGCCAGGGGGTGATATGGGCCCATAATGACCTTTTGGGGAATCCTAGGAGGGAGCAAAGGCCTCTGAGACCTCACCTTGTCCTCCTTCACTTTCCTTGCCCCTCGAGCAGACAGCCCATCTTCCCAGGGGGCTGCCTCACTGGGGGAACATTTCCTGATCTTCGTCCTGCGTTTTCCTTGCCCAGGTTTTATCCGTGACTCAGTCACTGTGCACTGGCCCAACACAGCAGCAACTCAGTTCCTTGCCCCAGTCGGTTCTTGGCAGCTCTGTGCTGACTCCTTGGTGAGTGTGCGCACCTCTCCCGCACACTGAGCATGGACCTTGTTCCTGGCCTCCCTCATGTCCTGGTGCTGTGCACTGGGACCCCAGCCTGCCAGCTACCCTCTGGCAGCTCCTGCTGTTTGTTGCCTACCATCTCACAGACCAGAGATGGCTCTTGTACCAGCTGGAGCCTCCTTGTCACACGGACACCCAGGCACTAAATCAAGGGCCACAAAGCCCACTTCCCTTTGGTTGTTAAGCCAGAGTTTGAGGCCAAACAGGAGAAGACGACACGTGCACCCTGTGGGGCTGTTGTTTGGTGGGGTTGAGTTGGTTCAGCACCTGAGAGGTGTGGGACTGGTTAGCAGCAGCTGTACTTACTGCTGATAAATGAGCTGGATGGAGGCAGGATGTGAGACAGGGCCAAGAGCTCCTGCTCTAATCACAGACTCTGCTGGCTGCATCACTGTCATGTCTGGGGATCAGACTCTTTAATCACTGTTCAACCTTGCATCCCAGGGGTGTTCTGTGTAGGGTGGAAGGGAACTGCCCAAGGTCTCACAGGATGTCTGGCAGAGCAGTCCTAGGCTAGTGTATGCACCCTAGGTTGTTCTTCCTGTGCGGGGTTAAATTCCCTTTTTCTCTAAGGCCCACAGAGTTGCAAAGCAGTCAGGAACCCTTGTTAGCCCTGTCAGCAGGGACAAAAACAACTCATGGGTTCTTCCATCCCACCAGCAGTTCTGAGAGCTGCAGGTTTCTGGATGGTCCCCTGGGTCCCAGCCAGTTCGGCTGCTCCTTTCTGCTGTGCTAGTTACTGCTGCCCTGCTTTCTGCACCCTGGGAATGAAGGGTATGGGTGAATGCAGCAACTGCCACCTTCTCTGTAAGCCGGTCTAGTGTCTGGTTAGCTGGATGCCTCCTCAGGACATGTATAGAGGTACCTGTGCTCTGGAGCTAGACCAGCTGAGGCTGTGACATTTCTTAGTGTCTACAGACACTCTTGAGTTCACTAACTTGCTTGGCTGCACCTTCCTGTTCCAAGCACAGTCCCAGCTGGCTTTCTGCTCAAACCCAGGCCCTCTTATTTTATATGCCTTTGTGTGTTCCTCTCTTTCTCCCCAGGTCTGGCGCACTCTGGCCCCCTTGTGTGAGGTAAATCTGTTCTTTGCTCTGTCTGTGCCATGCATGCACCTCTCTTCCTTAAGCTTGTCTGGCTGACCTCTAGCTACTGCTTTCTCTGAGCACTTAGAGGTAAAAGCATTGAGACAGCCCTAGGCAAACCCTTGCATGGGCAAAGGAGCATGTGAGGGATTTCACAGAGCAGGTTGGTCATTGCCAGTAACAGCCTCAGCCGCCTTGGTTAGTGGGCTTTGACTAAGTTGGAGTCATCATTCTCTTCCTCTTCTGACTTTGCTGCCATGTAATTTACTGTCCATACTGAGTGCCACCAAAAGAATGCCACAGACCCTTTAGAATGACCCCCTCCAGCCTTCCAGACAGTGCCAGGTCATAGCACAGTCTTGTGTTACTATGGCATTTTATATCTGAGAGGATTCCAGAATGCTTTGCAACTGTACAGATGTGGAGGGCCACTCCAGCCCGCACTTGGGACAGGAAATAGAGAATGCAGTTTTCAACTGAAACCTCACTGGAAACTTAGTAATGCAAAAGGGCACTGATTTACATTTTGCTGAGGCCAGGCCACTGGAGCGAGGCTCCCCACTCTCATGCAAGTGCGTAGAGAAGAACTTTCTGAGCAGTCAGATCAGCAGTGTACAGCATCACCTCTGCCCCATAAAGGGAACCAGCCTTGGGGAAGGTTGGCAAGGCAATAGTATCTAAGGACTGTGAGCAGCAGCCTGCCACAGGAAGGCCGGAAAACATCCTCTCCAGTAGAGCTTGTGAGGGTTCAACAGGAACCATGCAAAATCTTATGAAAAGTGCATCTGTCTGTCCCTGTACTCCTGTCTTGAATCACGGGGGTTCAGAAAATCAGCTACTCTAAAGATTTTTCCCCACACAACACAGCACTCCACCTGCACATCCCGCAGGCAGGTGCCCACATGTGTGCGTGAATGTGCAGATGTGTTCCTCTCTCTGTCAACAGACAGGCGTCACCAGCCTGGGTGAGCCCTAACGCACATCTTCAGCTGGTGCTCTCAATTGTCTGCTACTTTCGGCAGATGTGTTTCCAAGGGCTTTCTGCTGTTTTCTGAGCTCTTCAGGACACTTTTGGTGCTCTGAAAGGAGAGAGGTGAAGGTGTCTGTGTCTGATTGTGGAGGGCACATGGGAGCAAGCGATTGTACTCGTAGCAGGAAAACTCTCTGAGTGGTTTTATTGCCTTCCCTCATCCCTGATGTTTGTCATTCGGTTCCAAACAGGAGATCAAGAAACTCAAGGAGCTGATGAGTGCAACTGAGAAAATCCGCCGGGAGAAATGGATTGACGAGAAAACCAAGAAGATTAAAGAAATCACTGTGAAAGGTACGGAGGTTTCCTCTCTCCTTGAGGTGTGAAAGCTGTGTGTGCCATACCTCCAGTGTCACACACACTCCCTGCAGCTGGGCACCCTGTCCGTAAGTCACTGCTAACATCTCCTCAGGGCTGGACCAGCAGCTGAGAACAGGAGCTCTTGTCTTGTCTTCTGCGCAGCTTCATTGCCTGGGGCCATAACCCATTTCTGACTTCCCAGCCAGCTGCTGCTAGGAGGGTTGTGATGAGCTGCAGTCAGAGGAGGCTCCTGTGGGGAACCAGGATCCTGTTGTCAGGCAAATGTCCCTGAAGAGTAACTTAAATTAACCAACAGAGTGGGGGAGATGGTGAGGAAATGCCCTGGGTGCAGTTGTCACCTTCTCCAGATGCTTGCCCGTGACTGAAGGCTGTTCTGCCTTTGTGCCTTTCTTTGTCATCTCCCTTATGAAGATCGGCTCAGCAATGGCTGCTGGCTTTGTCCTCTAGTCCCATTGCTGAGGTGTGAGTAGTCAAGCAGACTGTTAGCAGCTAGAGAAGGGGAACCTGGGTATCTCATCTGGCTTGTTTTCCTAGGGACCAGTGACTAATTGTTCCTTACTGTGTTTTCGGGGTCCTTGGTCCTTCCTGTTGTTCTCTCTTCCCTGCTGCCCTTTCTGTTTTGACTGGAACTGACACTGAGGTGTCAGGCCCGTGCTTTTCTTGGTCTGTCTTTCTTGAGCTGAGGACCTGGCCTTCTGTACAAGGCTCAGTAAGTTTTTCCCTCCCTCTCTTGATGGTAACTAATAGCGCTGTGTTTGGTACTGCCACGGCACACCGCTCTGCGCCAAACACTTTCCCCTTTGGTGGGCTGCAGCAGCACAGAGAGGAAGGGTTAGCTGTGAGTTAGGTGCATGAAAGCATGTTTTGATTTTCTTAGCTATGGGCATGGTGGAAGGACTCAAAGGACTTTCCCCATTGATGTTAAGAGGTATCTGATCCTCCAGCTGCCTGTCCTGTCCCCAGTCCAGGCTCACCACTGGCAGAGCTATTAATTGCTGTACAAGGAAGTTGATCCCAGATTGTGTGTGAGGAGCACTCTGCTAGCCCCATTCATGGAGGCTGTATGGAGCTGTTGTCGTTCCCCATCACGTTTCCTGCTGAGCGTCCTTCCCCCTCCCCCTCAAACCCCAGGACTAGAGCCTGAGATCCAGAAACTCATTGTCAAACACAAGCAGGAGATAAAGAAGCTGAAGATGCTGCACGAGGCAGAGCTGCGTGAATCAGATGAGCGGGCGGCCCAGCGCTATGTCCGCCAGACCGAGGAGTTGAGGGAACTCCTGGAGCGGGAGAAGGAGGAGCAGAGCCAGCGAGAGAGAGAGCTGGCCAGACAGCGGTATGTAGGGACCAAGACGAAGGGATGGATTTTCATACTGGATCCATCCCCACTGCTTCTGTCACGTGCTGGAGCCAATGGGCTGCAGATTGGCAATGGGGGAGATAAACACCTGCTAGGCTGGCTGGGTAGCTGCACCTTTCCCTAAAGTCTTCATGTGCCCCAACCATTGGGGTAAACCAGTGGTCGCTGGCCAGACAGTTCCAGCTCCTCGGGTTGATGAGCTGTCAGCATCCCAACAAGGGCTCAGCACCTCCCACTCCAGCCTATGGCCTGTAGGTGGATTTGAGCTTCAGAGGATCCCTTCCCACTCAGCATCTGCCTCTGGGGTGGAGCAACGCCAAAGAGTGGGGAAGTGAATGCTTCCTCCAAAGCCAGAGCAGGTGACAGGTTGGGTACCCTGGGGGAGCAGTGGCCTATGAGTCCAGCCCCAGTGCTTTGCTTAAGCCCCAAGGGGCAGGCAAATTCGCTGAATGTGGGTCCCTTGCCCGCCGTAGGTACGAGAAGCACCTGGAGCAGGAGGAGCAGGTGCTGCAGCAGCAGCGTCGCAGGCTGCATAGTGAGGTGGCAGAGGAGAAGGAACGACTTGCACAGCAAGCAGCCAGGTAAGAGCAGCCCGGTGCAGAGATGGGTCTGTGTTCAGAGCTAGTGCCAGAGCCTGCTTACTGGGCTCTAGCTCTCCCCACCCAGTGAGTGCCTATGCCAGGCCGATACAAGCCCCTGGGTGGAGCTGGGCTCATAGGCTCTCCAGTCCAGGGGTTGGCTAGAACCATGTTGTTAGCCCAGAAAGAGTGCGAACCTTTTGGCCAAATCTCATCTCCTCAACCTGCCGCCCAGTGTCCCTTGGGGCTGGCCGTTCCCACTGGGGCACTTCTGGCTTTGGCATACTCTGCAGGCTGACCTGTGAGGCGCAGTCTCTCCACGTGGATGTGATCACACTGCAGTTTACTTTACAGGAAAGGCCCTGGGGGAGCAGTTCAGATCCTCAGTGGGAACGTGTGATGTTCCACTCCTGCAATCTGGACTGGTGTACAACTTTCTCACCCCAGTTTTCCACAACTGAGCCCTGACTTACCCCACTTTGCTGTGCGAAATCCCACTCTTGGGTCCACTTACATCCAGCCCCCTGTTTGTAATTGGCCCCTCACTGAATGGAGGAGTGCTTTGTCTAGCCACTCATGGGATAGACCCCAGCAAACACCCCCATTCCTGATGGCAGCTCTGGGAACTACCGTCTTGTGGGGCTCAGTTCTGCACCCTGCAAGCTCATTTATGCTTGACTGTCAATTTATCAAAGAAATCACTGTGCACTGGCTCTCGCTCTAAGTGAAGTCTCTGCACACTCTCAATCTACATGCACTACTCTAGATAAAACATACTTATATACGTATATTTAGCGACTGTAGTAAGATTCCAAGTCCGAATAATATAAGATAAAAAGATTTATAAAGTGAAGGAGCTAGTCACAATCGAAGAAAAGATTACTCTAAGCTAAGGACATTGTTTCAGCTTTCCACATGTGTCTTGCGACCAGACTCCCCCCTCCTTGTGGAGAGGTGCCAGTCCTTGATGTTTCTGTGTGGTTCTTCGCACCATGGTCCAGCGGGAGGTGAAGATCCCTGGGTTTGTTGAAGCAGAATGCGTCTGCTAAGCCAGATGCCAGAAGGGCCTGGGAACCTACCAGCCAGCCTTGCTGCTGTAAGAGGTCTCACTTACAGACGTGTGTTGCTGGGCCCAGGGATAGTAGGGTGACTTTCCCCAGCCATGTTTTTAGTGGAGAGGTTGTGTGAGCTGGAAGGTGCCAGGTTTGGGCACAGACACCCAAATGACTGATGCCCAGTGAAATTCCTGTGAGATCCAGTAAGGCAGCCAGTTTGCTAGGCCATGGGGTGGTGAGGGGCACCACAGCTATGATCTGACTATGCTGATCTTGCATCTGATAGGCAGAGAGCGGAGCTGGAGGAGCTGAGGCGGCAGCTGGAGGAAAGTAGTTCTGTGGTAACCAAGGTGCTGAAGGAGGAATATGAAAAAGGGAAAGAAGAGCAGGAGAGACGACACCAGGTCTGCCCCAGACTCCAGCACATATGCATGGTCTCCCCTGGCGATAGCCATTGGTCCTGAAAGTGGCTTCGTTTGAGGACTGAAATGGACTGTGCTCCACAACTCCTGTCAAGCATAGAACTCAGAAGAGTCACCTATTAATGCATTGTGGTGCAGTCTGCCTGGGTCATCCAAGCCTTTTCTCTGCATGTGCTGTGTGAAGCAGACTGCGCCGCCTGGAGGAATGGCTGGGCCTCCCCTGGGGGTGGCGTGGGGCATCCCAGCTAGCCAGGAGTGCATGACACTTGCTTGAGCTGGGCAGTGAATCAGGTTTCTAAACCATCTGTTCCCTCCTGCAGGCGGAGGTGAAGATGCTGAAGGAGAGGTTGGAGATTGAGAAACAGGCATGGGAGGCCAACTACATGAAGAAGGAGGTAACTGCACTCTTGGCTGCTGTTTGAATTTAGGTGGAATAAATAGGCCCAAAGAGTTAAAGGGGTTAAAATGATGTGACGGAGACCCCAGAAAAACCTCTCGGATCCCGTCTGTCCACAGCCAGTCAGGACTCTGCTATGGTGGAGTCTCCTCCCGTCCAGCACCTGGGTCTCCACGCTCTGTGCAGCCAGCTCCCAACTCCAGGCTCAGAGGGTCCGATCCTTGCTCTGTCTGGTCTCCCTTGGAAGGGGTTTCCTACCTCCAGGAGGGTCCCAGCCATCCCAATCAGCAGCAACTCTCAGCCAGTGTGGCAATCAGAGGGTTTATTAGCAAACCAGTTCATACAGCAGCAAGGACAGTTGGTATCAGAACAACCAGAAGTGAAACCCCCAGGGGATTAGGGCTACACCCCAGGGCAGGGTCCTGTCTCTTGGACCCTTCATTTCCCTCCTACCCTCCTTCCCCTTGGTCCTTTGTTCTCCTCCTTGCTCCGCCCACCTCTCCACCCCCTGGTCCTACCAGCTGAATCCAGTGGGACCAGCGGGGGGGGGGGGGTCCCAGGTACAGGCTCCCTAAACACTACCCCCCTGCCCCCTAGTGGCTCTACCTCATATCACCCACCTGTGTTCCATCACCCGAATAGAAAAGAGAGGGTCAACACCCATGTCTTCCCTTATTAACCTAGCAGATGGTTCCCACTTCTCCACACCTGAGCCAGTCACTGTTCAACTTTAAACAGTGACAGTCTGGAGGTTTGGTACAGGAGACTTCAGCTTGCTTAGCAACATGGCAAATGCACCATTGAATGGCCTTTCAACCCTTTACCAACAATCCAGGAAAGAAGGGAACCAGTTAAGGCCTTTGAAATACAGAATGTTGAGTGCAGCTTTGATTCCTGTCCCTTTAACAGAAGAGAATTTTTAGAAAGACACCCCTTCCGCCCCGTCCACAGTCTCTTGGACAAGTGGTCCCTAAACATTTTAAGTCATGCTCTTCATTAACCCTCTTCACATACCCCTGCCCACCCCCAACTGCGGCTGGGAGTGGGGTCATGTTTGAAGGCAGGAAATGGAGCAAAGTCAGACATGCTAGACTGTGTTGAGGGTTTTGCATTTAGCTGCCTTTCTGCTCACCGTTTTGCAGCACTGTTGCGAAACATGCGACCTTGCTGGCTAAGGCAGATACTCATTAAACAGAAGTGGGACAGGAAAGGTTAAAAAGTCAAATGGGGAAGAAAACAGTAGGTGGTGGGTTAAGCAACAGGCTCATATCCCATCTAGTAATCATGATTTAGCTGGAGCCCAGTGGAGGTGGCAATGGCCCCTTGACTTTCTTTCTAGCCTGGTCTGCTCTGGATTAGGAAGAAAAAGGGCCAGGGTCCCAGGAGAGGTAACCATGATGGAGAAGCTCACTCTTCCCCTTCCTTCAGGTAGCCAACCCCCTTCCCTAGAGTCTTTGTTGGAGGACCTCAAAAAGACGTGGTGGTGGAGTAATCCATCCTCTCCTCATTCTGTCCACCACTGAAGCCTGCTGTTCAGGAAACAGTCACACACCTTGCACATCAGGCATGATCCTGCCCCAGGAATAACCAGGAAGCCTTGTGGTTGGGACTAATTCAGTCTGTCTTCCTGTTGCACCTTATCTCATTGTCATTTGTTGCAACACTGTATGAACAGTCAACCACATTCTCACAGTGAGGGCAGCTTGTTGGCCTAGTTGTCACAACAGCTTCTGTCTGAAGCTGCCATCCCCCCATGGGGACTCAGAACAGATTCAGGTCCTCTGTGACTGACCCTTTGCCTGTCTGTCCTCAGGAGGCGTGGCTGCTCTCCCGGGAACGGGAGCTGAAGGAGGAGGTAAGGAAAGAGAGGGACAAAGAGATCGAGCTGGTCATCCAGCGCCTGGAGGCAGACATGTCCTCTGCCAAGGAAGAGTGTGAGAGAGTAGCAGAAAACAGGTAGGATGGAGTTAAGTCACCATAGGTTGTACTGAGCCACTGTATGTGAGTGCTCTAGGTTCTGGTTCCTGCCCAGGTGTTTGGACTCTCTGTGTCTGAGCCCACCTCTCCATGCACAGAACCTACTAAGAGCACATGGCAGGATGCCCAAGTCTCCAGGCCTCACTGGCATATGTAATGATTCAGTAAGTGGGAGACTGCAGCGCTCTGATCCTGGAATTAAGGTGCTCAGTAGTAAGCAGTGAAGATAAGCACTCTGCCATGTTAGAATTTGTACACCTCTTTGGGGAATGGTTTCACTTAAGATTCATAGGAAAGGTCTGCTTCTTGTAATCTCAGCCTCAGATTCAGCCTAATTTGTGCACACCTTATTGCAAGTGCCTGCATCGCCAGCTCGTCTGCATCTGGTGATTTGTGTGTGTAAGTCCAGTGTTCACTTCCACTTGTAGCTTTGCACATATAGGCCCATTTTGGGTGTACAATGTGAACACTTCATTTTTGGAGCAGGTGAGTGGTGGTCCCGTGGCTGAGAAGCGGTTAAATGGACCAGAAACAATTACAAATGCTCTTCGATAACTGTCTGCTGGCCTCCTTCAGACAGCCAGAGTGTGGCTTTCCTTCAGTGCCATGCGGGTGGCTGAGGAGGCAACTTGTGGGAGGGAAAGCTCTCTTAGGTGGTTTGTGTTCACACAGCTCAGAAGCTGCAGCTGCTTGCCAGTCACATCTAAACTGACTCCCTTTGAACCGTATTTACCCAGCATCTTTGCTTGTCCTCTACCCTCAAACCATGGGACAGTCTATATGGCTTAAAACTGGGACACTGGAAACCACAAAAAGAAACTTTTTCCACCCAATACAGTATTAGCCTGTGTAACTCACTGCCACAGGATGTTAAGGTCAATAATACACCAAGATTCCAAAAGGGATGGGCTGTTTCTGTGGACAGCAGAAATATCCAGAGTTAGTCAAATTACAACTATGGAGCAGGAATGTGAAATCACCTGGTCACAGGTTTAAGCTAATCTCAAACTATCTGAGATTAAGCTGAGACCAATGTAGGGTAAATTGGTCTCAGACCAATGTTCTCTAAGCTGCGCTGGCGCGCTGCAGCGCAGCCCACCACAGCCACCAGCGCAGCGAAGGCTGCCGGAAGCTCACGGCCGGCAGCCAGAGTCCCTACACAGAACTCCTCTGGGGCAGGGAGTTTTGAAAACTCCCGCCCAGAGAAGCTCTAATGGAGCATGCCCAGAAAATCTGGGCATGCTCTGTAGAGCTTCTCTGGCCCGGGAGTTATGGCTGGGCCCTCTGGCTCCAGTCCAGCCCCAAGGTGGGGGGGCGCTGCGCAGCGGGCCCTGCGGGGGGTTGGGGGGAGCGCAGCGAGCAACTGGAGTTGCTCAGCTGCCCTCTCCCCTTAGAGGGAACATTGTCTCAGACCAATTGCTGAGGGGTTCTGACACCTTACATCCATGCTAAATGGGGATGGGAGAGCTGGCTAGATGGGCCCTGGGCCCATCTGGTCTGGCTTTTCCCATGTTTCCCCCTAGACTAAAGAGGGTCAGAGAGAAGTACGAAGTGGAACTGCAGGAGCTGGAGAGGTCTGAGCGGAAGCTGCAGGAGCGCTGCAGCGAGCTAAAAGGACGACTGGCTGAGTTGGAAGGCGAGAACATCCACCTGCAGGGCCTGGTGAAGCACAAGGAGCAGGAGATGGAAGACATCAGGAAGGTGGGTGAGGGGTGGGCTGTGCCCTGGTGTTGTTCAGGACCTCTGCTGCCCAGGCTTGTCAGACACTTTCCAGTGAGTTGCCCCATTCTGCATAGGGCCCTTGTGCAGCACTGAGCTTCCTACTGATGCTCGGTGGCCATCAGAGCATCTGACCTCCTCTTCCGTGCAGGTTAAAGACCAGCTGGCCAAGGAGAGGAGCAGCTTGTCGGAGGTGATTCGCCAGGAGTTTGCTGACAGGCTGGTGGGAACAGAGGAGGAGAACAAGCGATTGAAGGCTGAGATGTCAGAGATGAGAGCCCGCCAGCGTTTGGAGCTGGACAGGATTGCACGGGAGAAGGATGAAGAGCTGGAGGAGGTTCATAAGAGGTGAGGGCTGAGTTAGTGCACTGTGAGACTTGCTCTGTTCTTAGCTCTGCAGACCTCCTGCACCAAAAATGGCGTGAGAGCCTGGCCAGAAGGGGCATAGAGAAGAATGGATGGGGAAGTGATCCCTCATGGCAGCGAAAGAAGGGGGTGGGGGCTGCACAGTCAGGCCAGGTGGGAGTGGGATGGGGTGCTACCTGGCAGGCAAAGCTGGGGCCAGGGGGTCTTGACCAACACTACAGTGTGGAGCATTGTATGGACAGAAAACTCCTCAGTCTGTCACAAAGTAATGCACATATAGGAAAACATATAGGAAAACATTTAGGTCCCAGTGGTGGGACCTAAATTAGCATTTATCAATTGAGAAAGAGATCTCAGTCATTCTGGGTAGTTCTCTGAGAACATCCCCTCAATGTGCAGTGGCAGGCAGACAGAATGTTAGGAATCATCAAGAAAGAGAGAGGTGAGAAGACAGGAAATATCATATTCCCTCGTTGTAAATCCATGGTACACCCACAGCTTGAATACTGGGTTCGGGTCTGGGTGCCCTGTCTCAAAACAATATCGTAGAATTGGAAAAGGAACAGAAAAGGGCAACAAAAATTATTAGGGTTATGAAACAGCTTCCATGTGAGGAGAAGCTAATAAGACTAGGCCTTTTCAGCTTGGAAAAGAGACAACTAATGAGAATGTAGTAGAGGTCTTAAAAATCATGACTGGTGTGAAGGGCTGTAAGTAAGGAACTGTTATTTACTGCTTATAACAACAACTCGAGAGTCACCAAATGAAGTTAATAGGCAGGAGGTATAACGCAAACTGAAGGAAGTATTTCTTCACAAAACACACAGTCAGCTTATGGAACTCCTTGCCGGAGGATGTTGTAAAGGCCAGAATTACAACAGGGTTCAAAAAATAATTAGATAAGTCCATGGCAGGTAGGTCCATCAATAGCTATTGTCCAAGATGGACAGGGACACAAAACCATGTTCTGAATGTTTTTTGCCTCTGTTTGCCAGACACTGGGAATGGGCAACAGAGGATGGAATGCTTGGTAATTGTAGGAGAAAGTAAAAAGTTAAAATAGAAAAGGTAAGTAGAAATGCCCAGGTGCTGGTTGAAGGCCTGACAAAGTAATCCAAAACATGGGGCCTGAACAGAATGTACAGTGGGCCTGAACTGAAAGTACTGACAACAGGTAGGTTGTGAAAGTTCAGCTTCACTGAAGTTGGCAAGAAATAAGTGAAACTACAATAATAAGTATGAAAAACAGAAAAGTGCCTGAAAGATGGGAGCTGTTGGGTCAGTCTAGCGCCAAGGAGCTAAAAGTATGGTTTTGGTCAAACCTGATACCTTGATGGATGGAGATGTCTAGTGATGCGTGGATCTATCAGATTGATGGGTGGCATCAAGAAAGGGGTGTGTGGACCAATCAAGGTAAAGCTGGATCACAAAGGGGGCTGAGTCTGTAGGTCCAAGTAGGTTGTAAGACTAGGAGCCCTGCAGCCTAAACTTCATGCAGCCATAGGAAGGTGACAGCGAGACTTGCTGTCAGTTGAGCTGTTCCATTGCATTGAGAGCACTAATGCTGCCAACAAATGTGTTAATATGGATTGTTTACCATAGTGCTACGTTGCAATAAAGCCTAGCCTGGCACCTTCGTTTCTACGAGGATCTGTGGTCATGTTGGTTTCCTCAGTTGTGAGTGTTGCCTCAGTTTAGCTGTTGGAAACAGGGTACACCTAGCTCCAAATCACTGAGGTAACCAAGTTCCCAGTGAGAGATCTGAGCCAGGGGCAATCCTGAGGGAGCATGCCTTCAGAGACTCATGCACGCATTCACACACTCAACCAAACTGATATCAGCACTGGACACAGAACAACACTGGTAAGAACACATCTTGTCTGACTGCACTCTGCCTGGTGTACCACAGTGGTTAGCTGTTGTGTTGATTCCTGCTGAAGCATCTGGCATTGACCACTGTGGGAGGACAGGACACTGGGCTGGATGGACCGTTGCTCTGACACAGTGTGGCCATGGGCCAGTCTCCCTGCTTGGTAAGCTCCAAAGGAATTGCTGGAGCTGAAATGGCTGAGATAGGGAGACTGGCAGAGCAGCAGGGTGATTAGACCTGCAGGCTTTTGGAAAGGAAAGACACTATTTAGAGTTAAAGTTCTCTCAGTATATTTTGGGTGATTTCAATGCAGTGAGGTTGCCACCCCCTGCTTAGCGCTGGTAACTTGATCCAGGCCCCCAGACTATCTCATGTCATGACAGGAGCAAGGGCTCCATTACCATCTGATCCCTGAGATGCCCTCTCAGCACAACAGGTCGATCAGTGTGCAGGGGGGCAGCAAGAGTCCCAGGAGAGGCTTGAGAGACTGTTGGCACCTTGGCAGCTCTGTCACTGTTGTGCTGAAGTCCTGGTCATGTGTCGAGGCCAGCGTGGCAGTTGGGGCACTAGAGGCTTAGTGGTGCCTCCTTTGTCTCTGCAGAGTGAAGGCAGCCATTGTGAAGAAAGAAGAGACTGTGAATGTTCTTCGGAAACAGTACGAAGTAAGTGTCCCTGAGGGCAGAAGCCCTACCTGCTTGGCCAACTCTGCCAGGGTCTCTGGCACTGATTCCATCCCTTTTTCTGTCCACTCTGAACATGGTTCTCTTCTACCGTGTGTTTAACCACAGCTCCTTCTTCTGTCCTGTTCTTATTTACTTCAGGCCACTGTGAAGCGGGCAGACCACCTGGAAGCTCTGCTGGAGCAGCAGCGAAAGCAGCTGCTGGCCACTAAATGATGGACTGGCTGCCAGGATGCTGTCCCCTGCCCACTACAGGGCAGGAACGCGCCGTCACATTTTCTAGGCAGAAATTGCACATTGTGGCTCTGTTCTCTCTGTGTGGAAGTGGGGGGAGGAGGGGAAGTGAAGTCTCCTCCCACTCCTGTGCTGTTCTTTTTACAACCTGTTACTTGTGCCTAAGCTGATGCCTTGCTGCAGAGGACTTGCAGCAGCCAGGATCATGCATTGTATTTTAACACTAAACTGTGCGAGTGTTTCTACATCTGGGGCTCCATCTGGTCTGTTGCTGCTGGGGGGAAGGAAGATGTTTAACTTCTTTCCTCTTAAGCAGCTGTGTCCAGGGACAGGCTGGGGAATGCCCCAGTATGGGCCAATGTGCCTGGCTTCCTCAAACACCTGCCCCTGAGCCTCAGGCTTTTCTCTTGGGTTAATGTGATCCAGAAGGGGATTCTCCTTGCCTGTTCCCAGCACAGTTCTGGGTCTGGCAGACATCTGTGCCAAACCCTAAGCAGTCAGGTTCAGTCCAGCTGTAAATGATCAACAGGAGACTTAGATTACAGGTTACCGGCTGGATCTGTGCTCTCCAGTCCCGTAACTACACAAAATGTGCACTCCACCTGCCACTGGTGCTGTGTCAGTGCTGGAATGTTACTGCCCCTGCGTCCTGGAATACCAGCAGAGACACCTCCTTGTTAGAGCCTTGCTCTCATTGGGCTTTCTGCCAGGTGATTGCCTGGCACAGCCTGTACAGTCACACTCCCTGCCAAGTACAGGAGGGCACTTAGAGCATGGCCCCATCTGTCACTGGGGCCAGACACCCAGAGCTGGTTGTGCTTCTCAGCCAGGGCAGGGGGGGGGGGTGCTGAGGCAGCAAAGGGGAACTGTTCTAGGAGGAAAGCAAAATTTGGCCCGCAGGACTCAGTCCAGATCTGCCCTGAGCACAGACACTCTTTAATAGAGGGGGCCCCCATTGTGTAAACATGCCACCCAGGGAACCGGGAATCAGGCATTTTGTGCCTCTTTACTTCAGCCTGTCGCCCCGGAAGGCTAGGGTAGTCTGGGATCTCTTCAGCTGTCTCCATCGATCCCACAACTGTTGTACCTCCCCGAGTCTCCTGCCTGCAGCAGACTTTTCATGGGTGATCGAGTGCTGTCCTGGCTCACTGTGCTGGGGTCTACCAAAGTCAGAGGCTAGGCTCTGATTAGTGCTGGCTGCACCCTTTTGGCATCGCTGTTACCTGCTGTTCTCCAGGAGGCTCCACAGGCTGCCTGTTGGATGTCACCATGGCTGGATCCTACTGCAAGAGCACTGCTGTGTGTAGAGTTACAGAACACAGACATTTGTGTGGTGACCAACAGCAATCAGGTGCCTCCTAGCAATAGGACGGGGGTTTCACTCCATTTCCTACCTCTTTTTTGCACTCTGCAGCTGGCTGGCAATCCCTTGCCCCCATCCCTGAGGTGGTTACTGCTGTCCAAGCTGTGCAGGGGCTGGGTGAGAAGGAGGGACCTGGTTAACAGCAGACCACAGTTCTGCCTGCTGCTGCCTCCCTCAGCGTCACTTCCCATCACCCTGCCTCAGTTCCCCCTGCTGTAGGGTACAGATGGTATTGGCTTGCCATGTGTGACCTGAGGTGACAGGTACCATTGCCATGCCCCTTGCCATTTGTTCCCAGAAAGGAAACCTGAGGAGCTGCAGGTGGATGTTTCTTGGAGATGTCTCAATCCAATGATGGGTTTACATGGTCCTTCTCTGCCTCCACACCCTTCACTGGCTGGGGAAGCCTCCAGGAAACATCAGACTTTGGCCTCCTGTTTCCGTTCTGGGTAGGAGTGAGTTCCTATATGTTTCACCTTGGCTCTCAAGCTGAGTGGCCAGCTGGGGCAACTGTTGTTTCCTGTCTCGGGGAACTGGGCATTGTGCCTTGTCAGAGCTGATGGGTTTTTTCATCCAAGCCTGCAACTGAAGGGAGGAGCTCCCTGGACTAACCCCTTCCTTCATTCCCCTCAGCTCCAGGGCGAGACAGAGCTTCTGTGTCTGCCACATCAGTGAAGCCGAGGCCCAGTCCTGCATGGTGCTGGATTGCAGTGAGAATGGAGAGTGCTAAGCACTTCCAGTGAGGGAGCTGGAGGGGAAGGGGATGTGAGGTGGGTGGCAAGGTGCACGAGGGTCTTTCCCTGCTTCATGAGGGGCTCAGGCCTCCTTTGGTTATCCCCCCTCCTGCATTGGGCATGAGGCCTCAGTTGTCTCTGTCTGTCCCAGGGCCTGTCATGAGCCAGTTGCTGGCCTTGAGTTTAGCCACCTGCCAGTGAGTCAGCTCCATCATCTGAGAGCAAGTGAAGCAGGCCTCTTGTGCCAGGAACGAGGGAGCTGGGACTGTTCTGTCTTCCCTCATGGATTAGGCAGGTGCCTTTCTTGGTGTTAGCCATGAGGTGCTGCCTGGCCCCATGACTGGGGTGGAGGCAGAGTGGGGATGCTTCTGTTGTTTCTTTTCCTCTCTCCCCCAGTGGAGCAACCCACAGATGCTGGGAGTGGTGCTCCCTTGGTATCCTGTCCCCAAGGACCATTTCCCATGGGGTCAGTCTGAGATGGCAGCATGCAATAACCTGCCTTAGCCTCGGGCCTGGAGTCTTCTGGACCATGGAGCTTCCTGCACTGCAGTGGGGGGCCCTGTTTGTATCCTCAGCTAGCTGTCCCCTTTCCAGGACATGTCCTTTTTCTAGTGAAGACAAGGCTAATGCTAGCTTGGCTCTGTCTAGCGAGGTCTCATTGGACTGAACCCTGTTTCTGGTTCTAAAGGGCTGATAAAACATGTTGCCTTTTTGGGCCTAGTGTAGCCACCTGACAATGCCAAGATCAAGGCAGGATGCAAAAGGAGAACAAATTCTCTCAGCACAGATGGGTGACACTACAGTCAGATTTCCCAGCAGTGCTTCTGGTCCCCCACACTGGTCATCATTAAACTAAAACAAAAATATACTTAGGCCCCTTTACTGAATTTCAGCTTCTAGCCCCCAATCAGCCCCTGGGTCTAGTGAAGAGAGAAGTTTACTTAAAACTCCTGCTTCTTACCCTAAAGGCTCTCCTGATGCTAAAGGGTCAGCCTCAGTGCCAGATCAATATACATTGGGCCCTTACCCAAAATACTACACTGCCAGCAATCCTGTAGTGACTAAGACGACAACTTTATTATAAAAGAGAAGAGACAAACTATGCAAGAACTGTTAAAGGATTAAAGCACCTACGTGCATAGAAATGATTTAAAGGTCCCCAGATCAGGTTTCCAGTAGACTTGTGCCTCTAGATGTCCACAGCCAATAGCCGGATGAGTCTGTCTTGTTTCGTAGCTTCATTTGTTAGAAATTTAGGATGCAGAAATTAAGACCAAATAGTCCAGGTACAGATTTTGTTCATGTTCTCCCATTCGAGGCTGGTGCTGGGATCTGAGTCTTGCAATCCACACTTCCCCTGAGGAGCTTGGAGAGATTTGAGATACGAATGATCTGTCCACTAGAGTCTTCTAGACACATGTAGTCTGACCAATACTTTCTTGACAGCCAGTCCCTCCTTGAACACTAAACAGATGATTTCTTGTGGCTCTGAAGTCTCCCATGTTACATCAGCACAAGGTAACTGTCAATTTTAAAAGGGATAGCCGTGTTAGTCTAGTCCAGTGAAAAAGCAACAAGTAGTTGTGTGGCACTTTAAGACTAACAGATTTATTTTTTGCATGAGCTTTTGTGGGAGAAGATCCCACTTCCTCAGATGCTTTGAAGATGTTGTTTTTTCACAAGGTAATTGGCCATTCTCAGGTGCTCTCATGCTTAAAACTTCAAAGAGAAATAAAACCAATGATATGCTTACATTCAAGCTCCATCTAAATGGTCATACATTCCTTTTGGACTTCTAATCAATTGATCGGTACCACCCAGGAAAGCAGTTTAATCTATGTTGCTAACTTCTAACAGATGTAAACGTTGTCGCCCATATGCTTGCGTATCAAAGCTCTAGCCTACTTGTAAGGAAAGATCCTCCCTATCATTGTGTTTTTCTGTAGGTCTTTAAAGGTCATTTTTGGGCCTGGTGTGGCCAAGGGCCCTCTGGAAACTGATTGATCTGGAGGAATGCAAACCCGGGGAACATGTTAACCTGCCCTGCCTGTCCCCAGCCCAAGTGATGGCCTCCTCTGCACTGCAGTGCAGTTCCTGTTAGAGCTACAGTACAGGCACATCCTGTGTATGTTTCAGCTGTAATTTGTCTGTTGGATGGGGTGTGACACATACAGGAAGCTCATGTGATAAATAATTCTGTTGTCATTTAAGTGCCACAAGACTCCTTGCTTTTTTTTATACAGGATGTGTGTGTGTGTGTGCGCGTGTGCGCGCGCTGGCCACTTTTAAGTTCCAGTGCAACCAAAGGTGCTTTGCAGACTGTGGATCCCAGAAATGCGTCCCAGGGTGGGAAAGAGATCTCCAAATCTGGCAGTGCTGCTGAAAGATGCAAAGGCAGGCAGAAGGCCCAGGTGGGAACAGAGGGAGGCCTGCAGAGCAATGGTTTCCAACCTTTCAGTAACCTGGTACTCTTCAATGAGACAGACAATTCCATGGCATACCCACTTTTTCCAGCTGAATTTGTTGCTCATAATCATCATATTTACTATTGTTATGGTTATAGATTGGTTTGCAACATAGTGCATACAACAAAGCTAAAGAAGAATCAAATGCACTAAAAAAATACATATCTCACTTTTACCCTTTTGGCTACCTGTGTTTTAGAATGCTCACTTTTTAAAAATCAAAAGACCACCACCTCACCTTTAATCTGATGATTCATTTTTACAAGTTGTAATTTTTGGTTGGCTAGAATATTGTAAAACACGGTTTCATGTTTAACATTAATACCTTTTGTACAAAATTTCACAGCACACTTGAACAGCTCTCATGGCACACGACACCCCGGTGCCACAGCATACTTGTTGGAAACCATTGCTGTAGGGTCTTGCAAACCAAGAGCATGGGGGTGTGGAATGGAAGCTGATGGAAGGGAGGGTGCATGGGTTGGAGACGGCTAGCAAAGCAGAGAAGTGGACCACGGGTGGGTCGGTGGGTGAACAGGAAGCCAAGTCTTGCATAGCGTGGAGTTTCCTTCGGCACTGGCTGCCCCCTCCCCATTGTTTCTGTGCTTCTGCCTTCTGGGATCCTTGTCAGGCCCAGCACTGGCAGTCCAAACAGAGCTGTCTTGTCTGCATCCCATTGGCCTGATCTCTGCCCAAAGGGCCCTCTGCTGTCAGCGCTGACAGGATGCAGCCTTGTGCAGTTGACTTAAGAGTTGAAGCAGAGGGGAAGGTGAGAGCTCCAGCAGAGGCACTCAGGGTAGTGTGCGCAGAGAGAGCCCCCTGAGTGGGTGAACAGGGGCTGAGCTGGGTTTGTATCTCTGAACCTGATCCACAGGGCAGAGCTGAGACAGCCTCCTCTGGGGCTGTAAAATCTTGTGTCGCCCAGGCTCCACGCCAGTGCCTGCAGGTGCTGCTGCATCGGCCATGATCCGCCTGCGAGGCCACGTTCTGCGCTGGGCTCTGCTGGGCACTGTGACCCTGGTGCTTCTGTACCAAACTGGGACTTACTACGGCTGGGGAAACTTCCCACGATTCTACTACAGGTAAAGACCAGCTGATCTCTCCCCTCAGTTTGCTGATGGCTCTAGCCCAGGGGTCACAGACCCAAAAGATAAGAACCGTTTTAAAAAATTCCTTTGATAATCAAGTGTTTTGAGAGCTGCAATGGATGTAGCCTCCTGGGGGGTGGGGGGGAGGGGGAGCTGGGAGCAGGGTCTTGCTGCAGTGTCTGGTGGTAGGGGGAGGTGGGGCACCCTGGGACCTGGAGCAGACCCCCTGCAGGCTCTCCAAGGGGTGGGGAGAGCCCAGAGCCTGGCATGGGCTACCCACAGGGACCCCTGATTGCAGGGGAGCTGGAGCTGCAAGGAGCAGTCAAAGAGAGCTGCAGGTAGCAGACCCCTGCTCTAGCCACGTAGGAAGGTGACAGTAAAAATACAGGGCCAGGGCTTTGAGTTCTGCTGAGCTGAGGGGTTCCCCTGCTTTGGGGGCACAATGCCTCCCCTCTGCCCAGTCATCCCTGCCAGCAGTGGCCTCTCTCCCTTGCTCATGTCTTGGAAATTCCTGTAGGGCAGCCAGGATAATAATTAGCAAACCCAGGGATGCCCTCCCCCACCCCATGACTTCATCTCCCCTGCAAATGTCCCTCTAGCTGCACCCCAGCAGGATTTGGGGCCCATGCTGGCAGTGCCTGACCCAGAGGAGTGGGGCTGTGGGAAGCTGGGTGTAAGGTGGTGTCACAGGTCAGGGGATTTTTGCATTTGAAACAAACAAGCCCCTGGCTCTTTTTGTGTTCTCACCTGCTGCTTGCACTCTGCCCTCTGCTCTCACTGGCAGCTGGGGATGAAGCATTAACTGGCTTGCAGGGCATGAGCTGCTCTCAGGCAGGACTTGAAGCTCCTGGGTGCTCACAACTTCCCACGCAGAATCCCTGTGCCAAGGGAAGTGACAATCTCAGCCGGGGGGGAGGAGGAAAGGGGGCCGTTCAGGAGCCCCTTTGCACCCCTGCTCACAGACATGGGTGCAATCCCATATCTCCTACTTGTGCCCTAACTCCCCTGCTGGGCTGCTGCCTTTGTCTTAGATGTGGGGTCTGCCCCAATCTCTAACCCTCCCCTTGGAAACTGATTGGGCTCAGCTCTGGGTTAGTAAAAGGGTGTGGAAGGCACTGGCACTAGTTTGGGTCAGGGCCAGGATTGCAGGGATGGGAGTGGTGCTGGCTAGTGGGTGGCCTTCCTGTGAGATCAGTGGGTGGGTTTTGCCCAGGTTCCTGGCAGGGCAGGAGTCCCGAGGGCTTGTGGGCACTGAGGGCTGCGCAGGCAGGGCTCTTCTCAATGCACTTGCCACAGGGTGATGGTGTTGGAGGTGGGGAGCTGCTGTCGTCCCCCTCACCACTGTGGGTCAGAGCCTTACCGCTCCAATCCAGCACCGGAGGGCTCTGGGCCCCATGCACATAGACATGCTCCAGGGAGGTGTCCAATCTAGCATGCTGGGGGCAGAGCTGATATACAGGAACAGACAGGCAGGGGCTAAAATCGCCTCTGTTTCTGGATTGGGGTGGCTGGGGAGCATCGTTTAATTGCCTGTGGCTTCCTACATCACTGCCCTCCTGTGGCACTACTGGCCGTCCATCCCACAGGTGCCATCCTGTAGCCAGTCATGGGTTGGGGGGGAGAGGGCAGGGTCAAAGTCCCTAGCTTCAGCGGGTGACTGTGCAACCTGACTTGGTAGGGCCCCTGCCCTCTCGGAGCAGCCTTGCCCCAGGGTGGGTCTCTGCAAGAACTCCTCTTGCCAGGCCAAGGGGGAACGCACCATGAAATGCCTCCTCCCCCCAGGATTCCTCAGCAGCCTGGAACCAGGGCACCAGCGGTGCAGACGCAGATGATCCATTTGAGCAGCCAGGCCCCCATCTCCACGCTCCCGTCATTCTTGGGGGACCAGTACATCCAGGACGAGACATCCCGGAGCTCGGTAGGCACCCCAGGCCAGGTCACTGCAAGGAGGCTGCAGCAGTGGTGTCACGGAGAACCCAGAAAAGCCTCTTGGATCCCCTCTGTTCACAGCCCACCAGGACTCTGCTACGGTGGAGCCTTCTCCCGTTCAGCACCTGGGACTCCACGCTACCTGTAGCCAGCTTCCAAATCCAGGCTCAGAGGGTCTGACCCTTGCACTGTCTGGTCTCCCTTGGGGGGGGGGGGGTTCCTCCTTCCACGAGGGTCCCAGTTGTCCCTATCAGCAGAGACACTCAGCCAGTGTAGAAGTCAGAGGGTTTATTAGCAATCCACTTTACACAGCAGCTAGGACAGTTGGCTCTCAGATCAACCAGGAGGGCTGACAGTAAACCCCCAGGACGAGCCCCGGAGGTCCTGCCCCTCCGACCTCCATCTTCCTTCCTCCCCTCTCCTCCCTTCATTTTCCTCTCCATCCAGCTGCCCTGCCCCTGGTCTAAACCAGCCACAACCTGTTACGCCCAGGGGGTCCAGGTAAGGTCGAACTAAAGCCTCTTCCCCCCATAGTGGTACCTATAGTTATGACACCCCTGTGTCCCATCACTAGAATACCATCACCAAAGAACAGGAACAGAAAAGAACCACAGTAGCCCAAGAGGTTTTCTTACTTCATCACAGGTGGGCACTTGGGCAGGATAGCTCTGCCAGGAGGCGGGTACGGAGACCAGCCTGAGTGTGTGATGTGCTCACAGCATGTGAAGTGATGATGATACTAGGTGCTGACGTACCCAGCCCCATCCACTGGGTGTGAAGGAGCCTCTTGACCTCACAACACTAACAGCCAGGGGGCTGCTGGTCCCACTGCACTGAGTGCTGGGGCCCTGGGAGCAGCAGCCAGGCAGGGCAGAGCCTGGAGAAGCTATAGCAGGGAGGGAAACTTTCTGTCTGAGCCCTTGTTTGGGCCAGTCCAGCAGTGCTCACAGGGGGCATGGCAGCAGGCTAGCTGTCTCGACTGTCTGTCTAGCATTGGGGGTAACACCTGCTGCCCATCACTGTAGCATCTGGGAGTTTTTTGGGTGAATCCATCAGAAGTAGCCCATCCCTTGCAGATCTCGGGGGTCTGTGGCCCTGCTCCCTTGTGGGAGGGAGAAGTGAGGGGGCTCTAGGCCTTGGGTTTGTTTCTGCGGGGGAGAGGGAAGCATTACTGCCCAGTTGTGTAATGAGGCTAGTACCCAGTGTTCCAGGGTCAAATCAGGAAGGAAAACAAGGCAAAGGAGTGCAAAGCAGATCGCTCAGTTGAGCATCCACACCACTCATTCCTCTACGCCTCATGACCGACGAAGTGAGTCCTGCATTTTACACACTGATGGCTGTCATGGAGACTGCAGACCACATGCTTGGATCCCCTCTGTTCACAGCCAGTCAGGACTCCGCTACAGTGGAGCTTTTTCTCTTGAATCTGCCAGGTCTCCACGCTACCTGTAGCCAGCTCCCAAATCTAGGTTCAGAGGGTCCGATCCTTGCTCTGTCCGGTCTCCCTTGGAGGGGGTTTCCTCCCTCCAGGAGGGTCCCAGCTGTCCCAATCAGCAGCGACTCTCAGCCAGTGTGGCAGTCAGAGGGTTTATTAGCAAACCAGTTCATACAGCAGCAAGGACAGTTGATATCAGCATCATCAGAAGAACCAGGAGTGAAACCCCCAGGGGATTAGGACTACACCCCAGGGCAGGGTCCTGTCTCTTGGACCCTCCATTTCCCTCCTACCCTCCTTCCCCTTGGTCCTTTGTTCCCCTCCTCCCTCTGCCCATCTCTCTGCCCCCTGGTCCAACCAGCTGAATCCAGTGTGACCAGTGGGGGGGTCCCAGGTACAGGCTCCCTAAACACTATCCCCCTGCCCCCTAGTGGCTGTACCCCATATCACCCACCCATGTTCCATCACCCGAATAGAAAAGAAACAGCATCAACACCGATGTCTTTCCTTAAGTAAGGTTCCCACTTCTCCACAGAGGGTTTATTAGCAATCCAGTTTGCACAGCAGCTAGGACAGTTGGCTTTCAGATCAACCAGGAGGTCTAGCAGTAAACCCCCCAGGAAGAGCCCCGGAGATCCTACCACTCAGACCCCCATCTTCCTTCTCCCCCTCCTCTTCTCCCTGTCCTCTTTTGTTCTCCTCCCAGCCAGCCGCCCTGCCCGCGGTCTAAACCGGCCGCATCCTGTCACCTGGAGGGGGTACAGGTAAGGTTTGTCTAAAGCCCCTTCCTCCCCAGTGGTTCACATAGTTATCACACCACCATGTCCCATCAGCCACTACCAAAGTACAGGAACAGAAAAGAAGAACACTTGGGTTATCACCGCTGGCATCCCACAATAGCCAAGAGGTTTCTTACTTCATCACAACAGCATGTACAGACTTTGTTCTTTTCCCATAGCTCTGCCTAGCTGCTCATGTCCCTTTCAGACTAGGTGCTAGGGGGATCGCTGCCTTGTCGTGACCTAGTCTCTTGCCATTTCTGTAACAAAGCCGTCTTAGACTGGGTTTACAGCTCCTCTCAGTGCCTTGTCTACCTTATTGGGCAGGGTCTCCAGTATCTGACTTTACCCAGTTTCTGGGTTTGGGGCCTTTCCTTACTTGGGCATATGCTTTCTGCCCTGCACAGAGCTCTCCGTACAGGGGGGGAGCTGTTCTAGGGTTAGAAGCAGGCAGAATAAGGAACTAGTAGGGAGAGGTACTTAATTGCTAATAGCGTACACAGCTTCGTGTGGCTGGACATGTGAGAACAGGGTTACCAGATGTCAGGCAAAACGACGACATGTCCTCCGTTTTGCCTTCATGTCCTCTCTCTGACAGGCATTTTAAAAATACATGATTTTGTCTGACTTTTTACGTACAGGGGTTAAAGTATACTGGAACACCCTGTTTTTAGTGGCCCCCCTAGAACCAGAATTGTATGTTAATACTACCTTTTCTCCGTGTGTCCTCCAATGTCCTCCTTTTTGTACTTCCCTGTCCTCCCCTGTCTTCCTTTCCATGCTTGGGCATCTGGGAACCCTATGTGAGAGGCACTTGCCTCCTTTGTCTAAGTTGAGGGTTTCTGTGGAGAACAGTTAAGGCCTCTTTTGCCTGGCTCCTGCACCCAGCTCTCTAGACGTGATCCAGAGCTGAGCCCCTCTTTCTTTCTGTGCCCACACACAGCTCCTGACGCCCAGTTCTGGGCCCTTCCTCCTCTCATCCTGCAGATTCAGCAGGGCAGAGGGCCATGTGGCTGCAGATCTGGGCATCTTTGGGATGGTGGTGTCTAGCGCTGGTCTTGAGCTGTGCTAGCGCCAGAACGACTAACCTCCCCCCACACACAGTGTCCTCCCCTTTCCCAGCAGGCTCTCCCCCTCAGCCTGGCTGCCTGGCCCTTCCTCATCCCCCACTGTTGGGTTTTGCTTTGCCAGCGGTGCCCTAGCAGTATCAGGAGCAGGATGCCAAGCACCGAGTTTCATGGCCCCTTCCTGACAACCATCCCAGTGCTGCAGTGGGCCCCACACGCCCAGCTAGACGAGTATCGGCGCCTGCAGCGCTATGGCGGGGCCCACGGCTGGGAGGAGGTCTCCTGGCCTGGTAAGCACTTGTCCATGGCTCATGAGGGGGTGGGAGTTGCAGATGGGGAGGAGTCAGCTGTCTCTCTGAGGGTCCAGTGTGGGCCTTTTTGCCCTGGTGCTTCATGCAGCCTTGTACGCGACTCACTCCTCTTCCTCACCCCCCAGGAGCTGGCCTTTGGTCAGTCTCTCTCCAGCCAGCCTAGCTCAGCAGCCGGGTGCTCTGGGCACCCGTGGCTGGAGTCTGCCAGGCCCGCCACCCACGTCCTGCTCACCTACCTGCCTTTTGGTTTGTGCTTCCAGTTGTAAGGGAGTCTCTGATCCTTCTCAACACATCGGCCAATGGGCACATGTTCGATGCCCGCCCCAGCACTGCTGACGGTGACCACCCTTGCATCAGCTGCGCCGTTGTGGGCAACAGTGGCATCCTCAATGGCTCCCATGCTGGGGCAGCCATCGACCAGCACCACTATGTCTTCAGGTGAGAGTGCATTTGCAGTTCTTGCTGGAGAAACCTGAAGCAAGAGTAGATCCCTCTGCCTCCAGCACCCTCGGGCACTCCGGAAACTCTCCGCCCTGCCTGCAGTGGTGGGACCTGCCTGTGGCCGAAGCTGTGCCCGGCCTTTCAGCTCTCAGCCAATGCACCGCTCTCTCCCCTCTCCATGCCCTGTAGGGTCAATGGGGCCCTCATCAAAGGCTTCGAGCGTGACGTGGGCAGCCGGACCTCCTTCTACGTCTTCTCCACCAACACCATGATGAACTCACTGCATAGCTACGCCAGCAATGGCTTCCACCAGCTACCCCAGGGTCCGGTGAGGAGACACTCCAGGCTGTGGATGGCACGTGCTGGGGTGGGGTTGGCTAGAGATTGTGTCTGTGCATAGCGAGCAGGGAGGCCTAGTGGATGGAGGAGACCAAGGTTCTATTTCTGCTGACCTACTGGGTGACTGTGGACGAGTCCCTCTCACTCTGTGCCTCAGTTTCCCCACCTACTTTGTATCATACAGTGAACGCTAGGAATGAACAGTGCAGTGTGAAGGGGTAAATTTTGTCATCTTGCACAGAGCTCTGCTGTGGGACAACACCATTACCCCCTGTGCTGGGGCCTCGCCCAAGCCCAGGCTGCCAGGTGTACTGAATGGCAGGAGACAGCTCGGTTCACAGGGTGACTCCCTACCCAAGGCTAAGCACTGCAAACAGCCCCATGCTGGGGTCTCCATAGGTTGGGAAGGCTATGCTGGGAGACACTGTTAATCCTTGATATTTTCGCTGCAACAGGAAACCAGGTACATCTTCATCCCTGACCATGACCAAGATTACCTGCTGCTGCGGGCAGCCTTGACCCACCGCCCTGTCGACAGAGGCCCAGATAAGGGTACTTGGTGAGTCCATGGTGCCCCATGCTGTGAAACATACTGCTTGGTTACTGGACTGCAGCAAGGTCAGTGTCTCACTCTGACAGATCTGTGCGCCCACTGCCCACACCATGAGGGGAGCTGGCTGTTCACCATCCAATGCCTGGTAATTGGAGGCCATGTCCCACCAGGCAATGAAAGGGGGTAGAATCTGTCATGGAGGGCTTGAGGGATTTTGGCTGTGGGGGTCATGAGTGGGGCGGGTGGGAGCACACGACTCTGCTTTTCTAGACTTTTGAAGCCTGGTGCTCTTTAACTAGCTTTTTTGTGGGTGAATTTCCTGTGTCTCATGACTGGACTGCACATGGGTCGCTGAGCCTGTAGTGGAGGATGGGGCTCTGCAGACTCCTGAAGCCAAGTGGAACAAGCCAGGGCTTGGAGCTCTTTACTAATGGCCAAGGCAGACAGGGAGTCTCTCAGGTGCTATAGAGCAGTGGTTCCCAGCCAGTGTGCCAGGGCACACTGGTGTGCCATGGGAACAACTAAAGTGTGCTGCAAGCATGCCCGAGAGCTGGAGTTAAAGTTTCCTCCTTCCTCAGCCCAACCACCTGGGCTGTGCAGGGCTGGGAGGAGGCAGGGGTTAGAGTAAGGAGGAAGGCACTGGAACACAATTCCGGGCCCCCCTATTTTTAGGCAGGCAGCATTCTGGCCCCCTAAAAATAGAGGAAGGCACCGGAACGCAGAGCACCAGGGGGTCCCCCTAAAAATAGCAGGACCAGGCCAAACGCGCCGTTCAGGTGGCTCCACCTTAAACTAGGCTCCGTCTTAAGCCCAGCCAGCAGAGAGCTGGGGGAGGCAGGGAGTGTGTGAATCTCCCCTTGCAGGGCGGAGCAGCTTGTGTCAGCCAGCCTGCAAACAGCCCAGGTAAGGGCTTTGGGGGTGGGGCTGCTGGGGGTTGTGTGGGGCAGGTGTGTGTGTGTGTGTGTGTGTGTGTGTGTGTGTGTGTGTGTGGCAGAGGTGGATGTGTAGCAGAAGGTATGTGGTTGGGGTTGTGGGGTGGCTGGTTGATTGGGGGGTGGGATGGCTGTGTGTAGGGGTGTAACTAGGGGCTGGGGGGTCCATCACAGACAGCAGGGGGCTGGGACCCACTGGGGGGAAAGGGAGCAGCAGTGGTGTGAGGATTTGCCCTGGGTGGCAGGGAGCCGTTGCAGAGAAGGGGAAGTGGGTGTTGCGCCATGCTCCCCTGCCCTACCTTCGCACTCCCCAGGTTCCCCCATGCCCCGCCACAAAGCCACACTTGTTCTCCCTTCCTCTCTTGCCACCCTTGTGCTGTTCCCCACACGGCTGCCCTTGTCTTTTTTTGCCACCCCTGCCCTGCTCTGCTCTCCAGACTCTCCTGCCACTGCACATGACTCCTGACCTCCCCTGTTTTGCCATCCCTGCTCTGCTACCTCTACTATGCCACATAGCAGCATTTCCGAAACACTGTGCCATGGTCATGCATATTCATAAGTAATTTAATTTGAATACTCATGAGTTTTTTAAATGGTGGTGTGCCTTGAAAAATTTTAAGGTCTCAAGGTGTGCCACGGCAGAGCAAAGTTGGGAACCACTGCTATAGAGGCCGCTTCTCTTTGTCCTGCTTCCTCATTGCCCACAGTGCCTCAGGGTCCAGTTTCTATTGTCGGGAACAGCAGCTGGCTCTGACGCTGTCATGGTACTTGAGCGTATCAGCCAAGGGCCAGCAGGAGTCCCGGCCATGAGCGCTGGTTGTGAGGCAAGAACAATGCTGCGTCCCGTGAATGTCCACAGAGAATGGAGGAGATGGGGTGGAGACTGAGTTGGGACTGAGGGTGTGCCTGTGGCAAGGTCCGTTCAGTGGATTGCGGGTTTCTCAGGCCTTGTGCACACCACAGTTATTGTGTAATAGGTCATCTTATTATGGAAAAATACAGTACACGCCCGAATGCTCTTTGTTGCCTTATAAGTGCCCTCTTATACCAGAACAATACCACCACATTTGCGAGAGTCATAATGGCTATTGCAAGCCTAACCATTGGACTCAGCTGCTCTGATGCAACTAGCCCCCACTCCTGTGAGTCCAGAGAACTTTTTAATTTTTTCCTGTTTTCCTAGGGCAACATTCAAAAAGGGCATGAGCTGCTAGCAGCTAGTGAAAATGACTACAAGGAAACCCGGCATCCCAGGGGAACCTGTTAATTTACCCACTGTGCTCAGTGCTCCTCTCCATCTACCCAGGGGTCCTAGTGCTGGAAGCTGACACATGCCATGCTGGGATAGATGCCCACAATTCAATGCTCTTTCTTGTGGAAATGCAAAAAACAGTGTGGACACTCCTTTGCGTTACAAGGAACACTGTGAACATGCAAAAGTGCTGTAAATACATGTTTATTATAGTGCAGACTTGATACCAAGCAATAGTCTAGTGCAGACATGGCCTCAGACCAGCTCTCATCTCCTCCTTGCAGGCCGGAGCGATACTTTGGGAAAGATCTGAGGGCGGAGAAGTTTAAGATGTTTCACCCGGATTTTATCCGCTACATCAGGAACCGGTAATGATCCTGTATCAGAGCCTCTGGCTGACCTGACAGCGCTTCCCAAGGCCCTGCACTGCCTTTGAGGAGGGCAGGATGCATGGCACAATGGCCCCCCAGAGCCCTCATGTGTGCAGAGATGGTGCCTTCACCCCCAGGAAGGCAGGGAGGGGTCCCCTTGTGCTTCCAGATGATCTGAAAGGTTTATGTGGCTGGATCTTAGAGGAGCTAAGGCCAGAAGACAGGTAACTGCAGCAGGGGGGATCCTCTGGCCCCAATCTCTTCTTAGGACATCCCAGCAGGTGACTTCCCCATGCTTCATGGGTGAGGGCCTGAGCCCCCCCATCGGAAGCAAGTTCCAAATGGGTAGCTGTATTAGTCTAGCTCAGCAAAACGAACAAAGACTCCTGTGGCACTTTTAAAGACTAACAGATTTATTTATTGCACGAACCGTCATGGGAGAAAATCCCACTTTGTCAGACGCTTCGAAGATGGGGGAATTTACAGAATAGGAGGGAATAAATGCAGGGAAGTGTAAGTCATAGGATCAGATCAGACTGTTAGCGCAAATGCTCCCTTTTCTCCCTTCTCCTGATTGTAGGTTCCTCCGCTCCAGCATTTTGGACACCCCTCTGTGGAGGCTGTATCGTGCCTCCACTGGGGCAGTGATGCTGCTGGCTGCCTTGCACACCTGCGATGAGGTGCGTCTACTTCTTTGGACTCGCTGCTAACCCCAGCCGCTCTGCTGCAGAAATAAGGCAGAAGGTGCCATCTACTGGCCACAGGGCTCCCAGCTCATTTTTCTCTCTCCCCAGCTGCAGGGATGTGACCTACTGCGCTTTGCTCTTCTGGCCTGCCATGCTGTGCTGGCTGCAGGGGTATTACTGGAGGGGAGTCAGGGACCCCCCCACGTGGCCCCAATCCTGCTCTGGGGCCCGAGCTGGCCACTGCCACTTGCTGGCAGCAGCACGGGCCTGATCTGGCTTCAAGCCTCCTGGAAGAGACTCAGAGCTAGAGACAGTCCATGCTGCTTTGTAAAAACAGCAGGAGCAGTCTCCGAGTGGCAGCCACTTGGAGACTGCTTCTGCCACTTGTGAAAAGTGACAGGGACCATCCCCAGCTCTGAGCCTCTTGTGAAAAAATCAAAAAGGGAGGTGGTTCCTGCAGCTCCTCACAAGCAGCAGGAGCCGTCTCCAAGTGGCTGCCCCTCAGAGACTGCTTCTGCTGCTTGTTAAAAGCAGCAGGGACCATCTCCGGCTCTGAGCCTCTCGTAGGAGGCTTGAAGCTGGATCAGCCCCTGCCGCAGCCAACAAGCATCAGGAGACGTCTCCAAGCCGCCACCGCTTGCCGGAAGTGGCCTGGAGCTGGATTGGGCCCCTTCTGGCTGCTCTGCCACCCAGAGATCCAGGGTCTGTGCCCTGCTGGCCCCAGTGCAGTGACGCCCCTGGCTGATGGTTGCCTTTGCTGCAGCCTGCATTCCCTCCCCTGTGGCTCTGCAGCGTGGCAGCTCTCTGGCATCTGCTGGCCCAGCCCTGGGTCTTGTGCAACCCAGCAGTCAGCGAGCACTGCTGGAAGGCCTAGACCCTGGCGCGCTGCACTGGGCTGCCCTCCTTGATCTGCCTAGTTCCATGCATCAAAGCCTCTGGTGCTGGCATCGCTCATGTGTGGCACATTAGCCTGGTCATACATCAGATGCTACTGTTTCCTGGGGGTGTGTTTCCGTCCTCTCCTGGCCCTACCCGTACCTGTGGCATGCAGTCCCTACCTGGGCTGGGCAGCGCTAGAGCATGGGATGTTGCTGCCCCGCGTATAGCAGGGAGAATCTTATCTGAATGTTCCCAGTGGGGGCAGTAATCCTCTTTCCACCTACTCTGCTCAAGGAGCTGGTGAGACCCTCCTGGGAATAACCACCACCCTCCCGAGCACACACAGGAATGTGGACAAGAGAGGTCTGGCACCATGGGGCAGGTTCAAGCCCACATCTCATTTGCATGGACAGAGGGTTTGCGCTTCGTTTTGGCCTGCTCCCAGGTGGGACTTTGGAGGGAGTCTGTGACAGGCCAGGGCACCTGGCCAGATCTGGCTAACTCTTCACCCTCTCTTAGGTGAGTGCTTATGGGTTCATCACCCCAGACTACCGGGGATACTCCAATCACTACTTTGACCAGACGCACAAGGATGTGGAGTTCTACACCAACCACGACCTGCGGCTGGAGATGGGGCTGTGGCAGAAGCTCTGGCGCAACCAGCTCATCACACTGTACACCAGAAACTGAAGGCTGGGATAGTGCTGGGGCTGGCCCTTTGTGATGGGCAGAGCCAAGGGAATGACGTGCCTGGATTAGGGCTGAGACGTGCCTGGCTTGGTGATGGGTCAGAGAGACAGGTGTTGCATTGGGAACAAACCTTCCATCGGTTGTGAATCTGGGCCGTAGATAAGAGGGAAAGAAAAGCTCTGCTTAGCTATCCAGTCTGTCACCCTTGGGAGACCAGGCTTTGAGCTGAGCTCAGGAATTTCCCTACTGTGGAGAAGTGGGGACCCTCTGCTAGGTTAATAAGGGAAAACACAGGTGTTGTCCCTCTTTCTTTTCTATTCGGGTGATGGAACACAGGTGGGTGATATGAGGTAGAGCCACTAGGGGGCAGGGGGGTAGTGTTTAGGGAGCCTGTACCTGGGACCCCCCCGCTGGTCACACTGGATTCAGCTGGTTGGACCAGGGGGCAGAGAGATGGGCAGAGCAAGGAGGGGAACAAAAGACCAAGGGGAAAGAGGGGAGGAGGGAAATGGAGGGTCCAAGAGACAGGACCCTGCCCTGGGGTGTAGTCCTAATCCCCTGGGGGTTTCACTTCTGGTTGTTCTGATGATGCTGATACCAACTGTCCTTGCTGTTGTATGAACTGGTTTGCTAATAAACCCTCTGATTGCCACACTGGCTGAGAGTCGCTGCTGATTGGGACGGCTGGGACCCTTCTGGAGGGAGGAAACCCCCTCCAAGGGAGACCAGACAGAGCAAGGATCGGACCCTCTGAGCCTGGAGTTGGGAGCTGGCTGCACGGAGCGTGGAGACCCAGGTGCTGGATGGGAGGAGACTCCACCGTTGCAGAGTCCTGACTGGCTGTGGACAGAGGGGATCCAAGAGGCTTTTCTGGGGTCTCCGTCACACCTACACCCTCCCTGAGTTTTCCTAGCAACCCCGCACTGGTCAAGTGGTTACATGCAGTGTTATAAATTTAGTCATTGGGTGGAAAGTTGAAGTGCAATTGAAACATCAGTACATGCTTTAAAAGCATGCAGTATACAATAAAATCCATGTACATGGAAAAGTGTAAGAGGTTTGAGAAGTATGAACAAAGCTTAGCTTCCTAACACTGCTGTATTTTTATAACAATGTTGGTGCATTCATTTAGGGGATGTTGGCTAACCTAATAATTTAAATGATGATTTTTTTGCAAGGTCTGAATGAGCGATCCTCTGAGCGCTAGTGATGAGGGAAAGGTTTCAAGGTCAGACTGTGTTTACATGAGCACATGACACACCTACCCTGCCCAGGTGTCCAGCAGGCAGAGCTGTGCTGCCCTCATGATCAATTTTGACATATAGATGAAGATGAGGCCAAATCACCTGTTTCAGAAAGAAGCTGAAGAGCTTGAAGTTATTTGTAAATTTGACTGTGTTGCTTTGGGGACAAATAAGGACTTGAGATTTTTTTTTCATTATAATAGGTGACTTCATCCTCTTCCTCTATTGCTGTTCCCCAGTGTTTGCATCTTAACAACTGTTTTCATTTACTGCTACAATGGGACCCGTTCCCATGACTTACACTCCCCTGCATTTATTTCTGCCCATTCTGTAAGTTCCCCCATTGGGATCCCCAATCCCAAAAGTGGGATTTTCTCCCATCAAAGCTCATGCGATAAATAAATCTGTTAGTCTTTAAGTACCACAAGACTTCTTGCTTTTTTTGCTTTACTAGACTAACACAGTTGCCCCTTTGGAACTTGTTTTAAGTGACCTCTGCAGCTGAGTTCACTGATAATCAGGTCCTTAGATCTTATGTGGGCTGGTCACAGTTTTGCTGTGGAAGACATTGCCAGCCTGCATTAGTAGTGACGTTCCTAAGGACAACAATGGTGAGTGAAAAAAACAAGGAGTCCTGTGGCACTTAAAGACTGACAAATTTATTTATTGCATGACCTCTTGTGAGAGAAAAATCCCACTTAGTCAGACTCTTTGAAGATGGGGGAATTTACAGAATGGTGAGTGAGGTGTGGTAAAGGGAGAAACGAGCAACATTTGTTTGCAAGACCGTGTTTTAGTGACTTTGCCCCCAAATGCTAGATATGTTCCTGGGAAACTTATATACATGTAGGCCTAGTAGGCCAAGATTCTTAAAATGCTATATTTGTCAAGATTGTTATCAAAAGGCTGTTATCCTGAGGAGTTTCTGTAGTAAACAGTTTTATGTTTTAATGAATTTTTACATAAGAACATGAGAAAAGCTATACTGGGTCAGACCAGTGGTTCATCTAGCCCAGTAACCTGTCTTCTGCCAGTGGTTGATGGCTGATACTTCAGCGGGAATGAGCAGAACAGGCAATTATAGAGTGATCCATTGCCCGTTGTCCAGTCCCATCTTCTGGAGAACAGAGACTAGGAACGCCTCAGAGCATGGTGTTGCATCCCTGCCCTGCCCTGCCTGACCCAGTTAGTACCAGTGGCTAGGTCTACATTGGAGAGCATTTTTTAAAAAACTTTTTTTGAAAAAATTATTTAGAAATGTATTTGAAATAATTATCTCAAAATAACTCTTTTAAAAAATGCTACTTTGGGAGAATGGTCTGGGGACTGGCTCGTTGTCCCAAAATACCGTAGCTTTTTTCCTTCCAAAAGTGAAAGTCTACACTTTTTTTTCAAAATGTAACCAGGTTGAGCGTTGCCGAAAAAGCACACCGGTATTTCGATATACCGGCGTGCTTTTTCAAAAAAGCTTAACCTGACAGCTTTTTCAAAATAAAAAACCTTTTTTGAGATAGCTTTTTCGAAACAAGCCATTGCCAGATGTGGCAAAGGCTTTTTTTGAAAACGCCTGCCTATCTTTTCCATTGTCTTTCTTTTTTCCGAAAAAGAAAGTCCAGTATAGACTTTCACTGTGGGGGGGGGGGGGGGGGGTGGAGGGAGCTGTGGTGTTTCATAACAATGAGCTGGTCCCCGGACTATTCTCCCGAAACAGCATTTTTTAAAAAAAGTTATTTTGGGATAATTGTTTTGAATAAATTTCACAATAATTACAAAATTTTTTTGGAAAATGCTCTCCATAATAGATGCAGCCATTGATGGACCTCTTCTCCATAAACTTATCTAATTATTTTTTGATCCCTGTTATAGTTTTGGCCTTCACAGAAATCCCTGGCAAAGAGTTAAACAACTCAAATGTGTGAAGAAATACTTCCTTTTGTTTATTTTAAACCTGCTGCCTATTAATTTCATTGGGTGACCCCCTACTTCTTTTGTGTTGTGTGAAGTATTAACTTAACAATTCCTTATTCGCTTTCTCCATACCAGTCAAGATTTTATAGACCTCTATCAAATCTCCCTTTAGTCACCTCTCTTCCAAGCTGTAAAGTCCCAGTTTTATTAATCTTTCCTCAGAGGAAAGGTATTCATACCCTGAATCATTTTAGTTGCCCTTCTCTGTACCTTTCCAGTTCCAATATATCTTTCTTTGGGAGAGGGAAACCAGATCTGTACACAGTACTCAGAATGGGGGCATAGCATGGATTAATACAATGGTGTTGTGATATTTTCTATCTTGTTATCTATCCCTTTCTTTATGGTTCATAACATGCCACTAGCTTTTTTGCTTGCCATTCTGGACTGAGCAGATGTTTTCATAATGGACTCCGAGATGTCTTTCTTGAGCGGTAATAACTAATTTAGACCTCCTCATTTTATATTTGTAGCTGGGATTCTGTTTTCCAACGTGTATTACTTCCTATTTATAACCACTGAATCTCATCTACCATTTTGTAGCCCAGTCACCCAGTTTTGTGAGTTCCCTTTGCAGTCAGCTTTGGACTGAAGTATCTTAAATAATTTTATATCATGAGATAAATCTAATACAATGGTTGTGAAACACTTTTTTCAGTTTTGACTGTGGTGCCATATAGACACCTTCACAGTCATGGTCTTGTCCCTCATTGTTCCTCACCCCCTGCCCCCATAAACTTAAACACCTCCCCTAATTTCAGTTCCAAGAGAAAACATTGGCTGGGCTCATGCCTACACAATGAGTGAAATGAGTTTGTCAGGCCTTGTCAGGACTCTCCAGCCAACAGGAATATGCCTGGGTGTGGGGTTGGGTGGGGCTTTCTCCTGCATTGGGTGATGCTGCCAACAGTTGCCTGGAGAAAGGGGGCTCGAAAGGCAATGGGGCCAGCGAAGCTAGAATCAGCTCTGCCAAAACCCCCCAATAAAGGAGGCTGAAACCCAGCAGCTGCTGTTTAGTAAATTAGGTGGGATCATGGGAACAGATTGGAGCAGCTCAATTGCTCCGATGGGGAGAAAGTCAACCCAAACACCTCCCCATCCCGACAAATGCTCTTCCTCTTCCCTCCCCATTGTGCCAGCACCTTTCCCTGGCTCACAGTGTCTCACTCTTGTGATGCTGGCTGGATTATGGGGACCGTTAATTTTAGGATAATATTTAACATCAATGCATCAAAATTACAATAATCCATATGAGATGTGCCATTTCAGGTACCATTAGAAAGGTTATAATTTGTTACGTATGTTATTATTATTTATGTGTATGCGTCATCTGTATTGGAAGTTATGTTTGATATATCTGGAGTCCTGTGGCACTTCTAAAGACTAACACATTTATTCGATGCATGAGCTTTTGTGGGAGAAAAATCTCATTTTGTCAGATGCTTGAAGATGGAGTCTGACGAATCATGGAAATTAAGGGACCGTGAGGGCCATCAAGTCCAGTTACCTGCACTCATGCAAGGACCAAGTACCCTCTTAAACCCAGGGCCGTCCCTAGTGGGGAGCAGGGCCCAGGGCAAATCAGTTTGTGTGGGGCCCCCCCATTTTAAACTTTGCAGCGCAATGTTCCCTCTAAGCCAGTGGTTTCCGACCTGTGGTCTGGGGACCCCCAGAGATCCGCAGACACTTTGTAGGGGGTCTGCGGAGCCTCTCCCTACCCGGGGCCAGAATCCAGCTACAGCCCTGATGCTCCCTGCCAGGGCTGCCTTTCCCCTTCTGTGCCTGTATCCTGGCAGGGGATGGAGCCACGGCAGCTCCCCAGCAGGGGCAAGGGCAGGGGACCACAGCTGCCATGGCTCAGCTCCCTGGTGGCGCAGGCAATAGTGGTGGCAGCACTGCTTACCAGCTCTCCCACTGGTGCAGGCCAGAGTCTGCCCATGCAGGCCAGATTACATAATCAGCCATGGGGGGCTGCAAAGATTTTTTTGTTTGTTTGTTGTTACAAAGGGGTCTCCAGCCTGAAAAAGGTTGTGAACCACTGCTCTAAGCTGATGATGCAGCTGAGCAAGTTCCCCGCTGGTTCTCCAGGCCCCAATGGAGTTCTTCCCTGCTGCCCGCTGTCTCCCCAATAACTTGTGCACCCATAACTTGTTCAGCTGCATCATCAGCTTAGAGGGAACATTGGGCAGTGTCATAATTTTTCTTTAATAAAATCATAAGTTTCTAGCCCTCAGGCTAAAAAGTTGCAGAAAGAAGCAGAAAAACATGACCTGACTTTATCCTAAAGGATCAAAACCCAGAAGTCAAAGAAAATAGCCCCCCCCATTTATTATTTTTTTAAACATCTATTTATTTTTTAAGTGAGTTTTAATGATATATTTAAGCCAGACTTGTAACTATTTTTGATGTTTGGGGTAGGCAATACTGAATGTGTCATGGTGATGTTTCATCAACCTCACAGCCAAGTGGACAGGAGCATCTGGAGGTACTCTTCTTTGTGGTTTTGGCTTTCTGTTCAAGATGGGTACACGATTTTACAAGTTTAATAATTTTTCTTAGATCAAGTTTTTGTTAAATTGAAAATTCAGAGGGAGGGAAGCTATTTTTGGATGATATCAAGAAATAAATTCAGGTCCTCGCTCACCTTAAAGCACTGGATTCCAGTTGTCTAATGTATGTTATTTCCTTTATGCTGCCTGACTCTCTCCTTTTCCATCTTATTTTAATATATGTATTCATACATTCCTCATTGCTTTGCAGGTGATCCAAGTAATGAAACCCAGGTACTGTTTGAGGATGAGAGGAAGAAACAAAGGACCTTTGGCCTCCTCTCAGACACCCTGGTGTAAAACAAACAAGGAGTCTTGTGGCACTTTTAAAAGCTAAAAAATAAATAAATTTGTTAGTCTTTAAAAGTGCCACAGGATTCCTTGTTTGTTTCGCTAAACTAGACCCACATGGCCACAGTTGCTTTCCTCTTTGCCATGCTTTGGGACTGGTGCTCTGACTGCAATCAATGACAATGGGGCTTATTTACAGTGCGGAAGGAAGGACAAAAAAACTTCTTTAATGTGTTGATTGATGGCCATTAACCCTAAAAACCCAGTATTTCCACATGAGTGCTAGCCTGGGGTCTTCTCTCTCAGGTATAATAGATCATTATCTGCACAGAGAAGTTTGCTCAAAAAGACACCCCTGAAGACTGAAAACTTGTTAAATGTAGAAGGAAAAAAGTTCCTTAATATCTGAGAAGGCTTTCTGGAGATGCTGATGTAAATTCAAAGAGAAGGTCCTGTTTTGTAAAGGTTGGGGATGTGACATTCTCCTGGCTTTGTCCCCGTTTGCTTGACTGAGGCTGGCTCCACAAGTTTTACCTCAACACTTGCCCTTTCTCTTCCCCTCAGGGAGCAGTTGTGGGAAGGTGGCTACTTAAGAGTTCCTGTAACCAAACGCTGCCTGCCCCAATTCCCTTCCCCCTTCCCTGACCAGCCGGAGCTGCTCCCTAGTCCTGCAGCTTGAAGAAACTCCCTGCTTCCTTACGCCAGCCGGCTGTGTGGGATCCCCCAAAAGCACAAGGCCCCCCAAAGCGTGGGGCCTAGGGCGGTTGCTTCTCCTGCCCCCCCTTAAGGACAGCCCTGCTTAAACCATCCCTGACAAGTGTTCGTCTAACCTGCTCTTAAAACCTCTAGTACCAGAGATTCCATGAAGCTTGATTTTTCTCCCATGAAAGCTCATGTGATAAATAAATTTGTTAGTTTTTACAAGTGCTACAGGACTCCTTGTGTTGTGTTTCTGGGCCATACCCCAGACTGTTGGCTACAGCAATAGCCTGCTTAATGACCCATTAAGAAAACTCTTAGGCAGTGATTTTCAGACTTAAGGTCAGGACCCAGGACTGGGTCACACTAGCACACTGTCAGGTACTGGGCTGTGGCACTCCCTTCTGCCGCCACCAATGACTGGAACGCATTGTTCAAAGATGTTAAATGTTGGGGCATGGGCATAAATAATTTTTTAGAACTGGGGGCCAAGAAAAAAAATTTGAAAACCAGTGTTCTTAGGTACAATGAGTCCAGGGAATGATCTGATGAGTCACTAAGACTTGCCCATGTGACCCCTTGCTCTGGACCCCTTTTTATTTCTGTAAATTTCCACAAACAGCATGGCAAAGACCAATGGACAAAAAAGGCAGGTGCAACATGTCCATATTGTCTTCAGTTCAGTGTCTTCAGTCATCTTCTAGTCTACGGCCTTCAGTCACTACCTACAGCTGGATCTCTTCATCTACAACTGAAGCTGTGAAACAAAGGTATGAAACCCATCCAGGTACTGGATGTCTATCAGAGGAACTATACAAGCCTGCAAACTCCAAACTCTACCAAGGGGTCTCTGTACATGGACTTTTAAATTGTAAGTATCTAATTGCTTTAATCCTTTAACAATTCTTGTATAGTTTCTTTCGCTCTATAATAAACCTTTAGTTTAGTTACTAAAGAATTGGCTGGCACAGTTGTGGTGTTTTGGCTTAGATCCGAATGTGTGTTGATATGGTAACGTGGCTGATTCTTTGGGGTCAGGAGAACCCTTCTGGTAAAGAGCAGGGAGTTTTAAGGAACTTAGCTCTTTACTAGACCCAGTGGCTGACAGGGGGCTAGAGACTGAAATGCAGTAAAGAGGAGGTGAGTATATTTTGGTTTTAGCTTCTCGGTAACCAGTGCAGGGATCAGAAATGTTGTATGTTTGCTGGTTGGGAAGCCTGATTTCAGAGTCATCCACCAGTGCTGGGAGAACTTGCTCTCCTTTTGCAGACTGCCCTGATCTTGGCACTTTCAGTTCCCCCACAAGGCATGGCAGGGTCCAAGCTCTGTAGCCCTAGCGTAGCCCAGAGCTGAGACTCAGTCTCATGTCTGAGGAACAGGGCCCAGTCACATGGCGCAGGAGTTGTGGGGCTGGGAGCCAAACAATAAGAGCTTCAGAGAACAGCCACTGCCCAGCAGTGCCAGGTCCTGGGATGTGTCCAGAGGGACCTTTAGACCCCATCCTTTGGGCTGCATGGGGGGAGGGAGGTGTGTTTTCAGCTTGCTAGTTCATCGGGGTTTGCAATCCTAGACTAGAAAAATCCAGTCCAAGACAGGCTGTATATTGCTGTGCCCAGACCCAGGCCTGTTGGCGTCTCCTTGTCTCTGCCACAAACTGCCCTCCATGACCTGGGGCAGATCCCTTACCCTTCCTGTGCCTCAGGAAAAAGGGCAAGGAAGTGGGCAGGAAATGGCTGAGCTGTTGCCTTGGGGGACGTGCTCGAGAACTGTGCGTGGCCCATCTGGAGGTGCCAGAGTGTTACTCCTATCACAGCCTGCACCTCTAGCTGGGCTCATCTCCCACCTGCGCAGCCAAGGCCCAGACTGGCCAGCAGGAAATCCTGCTTGAGGCAGTGACTGATGGGGCCAGGCAGATGAGCAGGTGCCTGCATGCAGAAACCAGGGCGCCTGGCCACTTGAGGGCTCACACGAGAGATTCTTTATTTGGGGCTTGCACCTCATGCAAAAACCAGACACAGTCAATGCAGGCAGCACTGGGCTGAAGTGGAAGCACTGAGGCGTCTTGTGCTCCTGCTCAGTAGAGGACAGGTACGGGGGGGGGGGGTGACACACAAGGAGAGCAGCTCCAGAGAGGGACTTTCTCTCCCCTGTCCCATCCGTGGTAAGACTGCACTGTGGCAGGAGGCTGTGCTGGTGAATTTGCCCAGCACTGGGGAGAGATGAGGCAGCCAGAGTGGGCAGGGCTCTGGGCTTGGCACTGAGTAGGGTGGAGTCTGAGCGGGAAGTGGTGGGGGCAGCTGGCCCAGTTCTGGAGCAAGTTGAAGGGAATAGAGACAGGCGGCCTGAGGCTTGGAGGTGGTCTGGATCTGTTTTTTCTTTGCCACCTCTCTACCTGCAGCCCCAACCTGGCTGGACCTAATGCTCTGGCAGGCTTTCGGTCGGCAGGCATAGCTGCATTGTCTCAAATGCAGTTGTTACCCCAGCACTGCCTTCTACTGCTCTGGGCCTGGGATCCAGCCAGCTAACCCAAGCTGGGGGGGTTGCGACCTTCCCCCTCCCTCCCCAGCCCTTCCCCTCCAAACTGAGCTCTAGACGACAGCACACACAGGGTAAGCGCACTCCTACAGGGGCGGGTCTGCCCCCAAAGCAGGCGGCCAGGTGCCAGGAAAGGGGCTCACTCCTTCTTTCCTGTCTTACTTCTTCTTGGGGATCTTCTCCTTGGTGACCAGGTTGGAGAACTCTGCAAGAAGAGGAGAGGCGTATTGCTGGGGCCATGGGTCAGGCTGCTGGGTGTCTCAGGGATAGGCAGCAGGAGAGGGCAGTGGGCTCAGGGAAGCCCTTTAGGAACCTTTCTCCCAGCACTACAGAGCGCTGGTCCTGAGGACCCGAGCCACGGCACATTCTAGTGCAAGGGGGTATCAGGCCTTGCCTGTCCCAGGTTTGAGCCGGCATGCGGGTCCCTCCTCATACCTTGGAAATCAATCCTCCCATCCCCATCTGCATCAGCTGCTTGGATTATAGCTTCAGCCTCCTCGTCTGACAGGGGCATGGTGGGCAGGGTGCTGGGCACCGTGGATAGGATGTACCTGCAGGATGGAGGTTGCTAGGGTCAGCAAGAGGCTGGAGTTGCAGTGGTCCTGGGGAACGGAGGGCTTCAGGGTGCCAGGTGCAGGAGAGCGAGTGGAGGGGGCAGCCCTGGCAGCTTATGTGCAATGCCACAGCAGCCCCTCTGGCCTGTGCTCTGGTGAGACAGTGCCCTGAGGCTCTGGGGTTGCCCCAGGATGGTAGCTGAGGGCTGGTTGGTTTTCCAGGAGGCAGTGGGGGCAGGGGCCAGTGTGGATGCTGCGGTGGCTTGTTGGTCTGAGCCCATGGACACTTGGGAATGTGGACATTGACTGAGAGGAGACCAGCCCAGCATCCCAAAGCAACTCATGGGCCTGCAAGAATCTGGCCCCTACTTCTGGAGTCGGGAGCACCTTATCCCTAGCGCCAGGCACTGGGTGAAGATGCCAGCTCATTAGCCCTGGGAAGCACCAGGCTGTCACCAGCCAGCCCAGCAAATGCAGCCCCAATGCTACCCTGCCAACGTGGGGCACCACGGGGGGGGGCAGGTGTGTGCTCTGGGGAGCAGAGGGGTAGAGGAGCAGCCTTGCAGGGCCGGGAGAGGGAGGGATGGGTGGGGTAGGAGTCTCTGTCCATTACTTGATCTCGTTCCACTCGATGAAGCCGCTATTGTCCTTGTCCAGGAGCCGGAAGGCCTTGCGCACGTGCTCCTCCCGCTCGCTCGATGTCTGGAACTTCTGCATGTACTCGAAGAACTTGCTGTAATTGAAGACACCTGCAGGTGGGGAGGGAGCAGGGTGAGGGGCTGGGGGTCCCCACAGGCGCCAGCCAGCACCTGCTCATCACAGCTTTAAGGAGGGGCAGCAACGTCTTGGATGCTGCTGCTGGCTTTCAAAAGGGTCTGGGCTGGCCAGGAAGGCTCATCTCAGCTGAGCCCCTTTAACCTCTGCCCGGTGGCATTGAATTCACTGTCCAAAAATGCAAAGCTGTGGACAAACTCCTGCCCCACCTAGCCTCCAGGGCTGCATCTGTGAGACCTTCCCCCTGCCCCAGGGCCTGGGTTGGAGCCAGCCTCAGTCGCAGAGCCCCATGAGCCTCCATACCGTGATGTCTCATATCCGTGGGCATCAGGTCGATGTCCTTGTCTGTCAGAGAGCTTCCCAAGGCCAGCGCCATCTTCTTGACTTGGCAGGAAAACTCGTCCGCCATCCCGTTCCCTGGCAAGGTAAGGTGAGTGCTGCAGGTGGGGCGCAGCGGTTACTGCATCATTGGTGGGAGGCCCATGGGTAAAACCTCCTGGGGTGCTGGCACAGTCTCCCCCTTTGTCCCATTTGCTCGTCAAACAGGGATGCAGGGAGGGGGGCTTCTTTCTGCTGCTGGTGAATCTTCCACAAGGCTGGGGGAGATCCTGCCTTCTAGACAAGCTCCACTGTGTAGGGGGCTAGGAGTGGGGTGCTGAGGCTTTCTGACTCCTCCCAGATGAGATGGTGAGGTTTTGGAAAGGGGGAACCTGTTCCTTGACCTACCAGGGTGTCTTCTGCCCCCAAGGTCCCAGCTAAACTCCTGACCCCCTACTATATGTTCAGGGTGGCTTTTTTGGCATGGGCAGAACTGGGAACCCTCCAGGTTTCCCTAGGGCCCTAGAGAGCTTGGCATGATGTGACGAAGTGGAGACACTCTTCGGATTTTTCCCCGAGTCTTATGTGTGGTGCCTCAGTTTCCCCTGCCTTTCTGTTCATGTATTTCAGAGATGGGACCCTAGTGTGTGACTTTCACAGGGACCGTTGGAGGGTGGATGGGCCTTTCCCAGACACAGGCAGACATATCTGATCAGGATTCCCCACACCCCACCCTCAACCCAACCAGTTCACAGAGGTTGTGGCAGATCCGGAGTGTCTGCTTAGCCCAGAAAAGAGCAAAAGGATGGGAAGGAGCTAGGAGAGGCGTCTGCCAGTTGCTGGGAGGAAGGGGGAGTGAGTGCCATGGCATGGGTCTAGGAGAGTATACCCAGCATGGCTTTCCCCAGGGACGCAGGCCCCATGCAGCTCTCCGCCCCTTCAAGCCCCCCAAACCCAGTTTGTTCTGCACCCAGGAAAGGCCAGGGAACGGCATGAGAGCCCAACCACCCTCATCTCTCAGGGGAGTCGTTCCGTTGGCTCTGGAGTGTCCTTGGTCTCCCTGCTGCCCTACCCAGCTCTCGAAGCACCCTGCGGGTGTTAATTAATGAGCTGCTCGCCCACCCGCTAGGATTTTGGTCCCTGTGTTACAGCTGGCCAGACAGAGCCAGAGAGGGATGGGGACTCCTCTTGAAGCTGAGCTGGGGGGTGGAACCCAGGTGTCCTCGCTCCCAGCAGACCTGCCATAATGCCCAGAGCAGCTGGGTCAAAGTCAGGGCTGATGTATCCTTGCGTTAGCCCCAGAGGGCAGCAGGCATCAGCACTGCCTGGGGGGCAAGGGCTGAGCAAGGTTTGGGCAGGCCACATCCAGCTCAGAATTCCTGCCAAGAGGTCACTGGGCTTGATGCCGGTGGGTACTTTCATGAGCTCTCCTCGTGGTCTTGCTAGGAGGACCCTGGACCCCTTCCATCACTGCCCCCCAGGAATCCTGCTCAAAGGGCAGAAGATGAAGCCCCCTCCCTCCCCATGGCAGCGTGTGGTTATTTCTGGGGGGTCGGGTGTTGTTTTGAAGATGGCTTCCTCCTCTCTGGGACTCTTCTGTTCAAAGGGCATCTGCGTCTTGTGATGTGACCCTGCTCTAGAGTTACACTGAGCCGAAATATTTCAGCCTTCCCCATGGACTATTCAGTTCATGGGGCTAATGCAGCCGGTGTCTATTTTTGAAGGCAGGTGCTTTCCCTGCTGGGGCTGGCATGGTGGGCGTAAAGAGAAGAGCCAGGCCTGAGAGCTTGGGTGTGCTGCTGCGGGGGAGCTAAATCTTGGCCCTGCTGGGCCTGGACATCACTGCTGAGCCTGTGTGAGTCCCAGGGTGACCCAGGGGAAGGCCCCTGGCCAGGTGCTGGTGGGAGACCCAGTTTGTGTCTCAGCTTTGTGGCTGTGGGTGGGGTGGGGTGTTCCCTGGCCCCCAGCTCTAGGGGCTGTGCCCACAGACCCGTGGGTCACTGCGGGCAGACGTTCCAGGCAGCCGGAGTAGCACTGGGCAGAGCGGATGCCGAGGGGGGTGGTCCTTTTCCCGCACAAGGTACCTGGTCTTGGCACCAGGCTGTCTCTTGCCCATTGCTGCTGCGATATGGCAACTTCTCAGACCACGTCCACCTGTTTTTTCCCTTGGGGGGTGGCGTAGGGGACTGTCACTTCCTCACTGGCCTGTGCTCCTCAGAACCCCAGCCTGGCCCCGGCTCCCAGCTCGGGAACTGGTGCCCAGTGCAGATTCATTTCCAGTCCTTTACATCCAGGCTTGTTTCTACCCCTGCAGAGACCTGCCTAGGGGATTCCTAGGAGCCCCGATGCTCAGGCATGGACCCAGCACCTCCAGTAAAAGAGGAGAGCTGCAGACTGGCCACAGCAGGATCAAGGTGGACAGGTTTGTTCTTGGGTGGGTGGGGCTGGGGGAGACACAGAGTCAAATCCCGGCCAGTGGAGGCAGGCTTTGGCCACTGAACTCCCATTGCTCAGGACTGTTGTGTGCCTCCTGCTCCCACTCTGAGTGCTCCTGCATTGTATTTATGCTGTCTTACAGCCAAACGGGGCAGTGGGTGGCAGAGCCTCTATCCTGGGCCTGGGGGCCCTAACAGTACCAAACCAAACCCCCACCTGGCAAGTCCCCCCTACCCCCCCCAACTAGAACTGAGCTAAGAGCCTCGTGGGCTTGGCCTCACCCCACCTCCCCGATAGCCCAGCGGAGAAGGGCTGGCTGGGTGCCTTTAGCTAGGCAGTCTGGACCCTGCAGAGGCCAGGGGCCCATCGCCCCAGCTCCCTGGCCTGGGCTAGGATGCTTCCAAAGCACAACAAAGAGTTGCACCCAGATTTTGGCTTTGCCGTCAGAGATGTGTCATGATGCACTTGAGGATCAACTATGCAGTCATGGGGCCGCAGCTCTCCAGCCACCAGCATGGCTGCCCCAAGAGCAGCTTCCTAGCTGCCAGTGAACAGGTAGGAGTTGCTCTTGTGTGGGGACAGAGCTGGCAGGAGGGGCTTTGTCCCTTCTTGCCTTGCAGGTTTAATAGCTGATGCCCTTTAGCTTCTCATTAGCTGCCTTCTCCTCTGGCTTTATTGTCCCCGGGTCTCAGACAGGCACTTACTTGGTGCAGTCTTCGTCACTGGCTCCTTCCCTGACGGGATCTCAGCGAGCTTTTGAGGAGCTAAGTGCATTCTGGGGTTTTATATGCACCCGCTTCAACTTGCTATTTAGGGAGAGCTGCACCTGTCAGCCACAGCAGCCCTCCTGGGCCCTTTCAAGATGCTGGCAGCAAAGGGCTGGGATTATCTTGGCATGGCTCAGAGTGAGCCAAAGCCTCATTAGTAGCTGGTCCCTGGTCATCATGCTACAGTCGGGGGTGTCTGTGTACCAGACTGCGACCCATCACTCTAGGAGCAGGAATAGGCCCCGCCGGGGAGTGGAGAGCTGACATCGCTGACACTCAGCACGTGCACCAGTGAAATGGACAAGCTGCTTCCTAGCAGGTCCACCTGGTGGAAAACTGGAACTAGCGTCTCTGGGAACAAGCCTGGCTCTCCAGCTGGGTGTGAGAAGGCAAGCGCCCCTAATGCTGTCAGGGGCAGGAGGAGTATTTGCACAGCAGCCCTCGCTGGGATAGGATTGAACATGTGTGTCTGAGCTTTGTCCAGACCAGTGGGATGGAGCAGGGTTGGTGTTGGGCCACGTTAGTGGCACTACAAAGTGCACCAGTGAGTTGTCTTCTGGTTGAGCCCTGGAAAATCACCAAGCCTCTCCTGGCTGGCAAGCACCCTGCCTTTGGGGAACAACAGGTGAACAGCAAGTTTCATCTGGGGCTTTAGCACCATGACATCTAGTCTGGGCAATGGCCAGGTCCCGCTAGCCCCAAAAACTCCAGCCTAGGGCTCAAGGTTGTAGGGTATGTCATGGCTCCACTGGGTGAGTGCTATGATCGTAGCTTTTAAACAGCTCCTTGGAGGAGCATGTTTAGTGTGCCAGTCTGCAATGGGGCCCACTTCCTCCAGGGCAGGCCTCCTAGACTGCGCTGCTGAAATTCACACTGTGAGCTGGGGCCCAGTGGGCCCAGCTGAGCAGGACTCCTGGGAGAGGCTTGCTCACTTTTGGGGGAATCTAATGGGCTACGCAGTGACACTGGGCAGTGGAGGCAGAAGAGCAGGGTTTATGAGTCAGCTGGAACCAAATCTGGGACTCATACAAGTGTGTGCTGTGGACCTGCAGAGTCGGTTGGTGCTACACACAGCTCATGCAGTGCCTCATCGTGTCAGACAATGGTAACCAGGGGACATATACACGGAGTAGTTCATGGGATACCGGCAGTGCCAAGAAGAATGAGCTGGAGTGCATGCAAGCGTATGCAGTAGAGATCATAGTTTTGCACGTGTAATTTGTAGGCATGAGGCAGACTCCAGAGGAGGGCAGGGAGGAGAAAAACGGTTGCATCATGTATGTGTGGAGAAGTGGGAACCTTCTGCTAGGTTAATAAGGGAAGACATGGGTGCTGACCCTCTTTCTTTTCTATTCAGGTGATGGAACACAGGTGGGTGATATGAGGTAGAGCCACTAGGGGGCAGGGGGGTAGTGTTTAGGGAGCCTCTACCTGGGACCCCCTGCTGGTCACACTGGATTCAGCTGGTTGGACCAGGGGGCGGAGAGGTGGGCAGAGGGAGGAGGGGAACAAAGGACCAAGGGGAAAGAGGGTAGGAGGGAAATGGAGAGTCCAAGAGACAGGACCCTGTCCTGGGGTGTAGCCCTAATCCCCTGGGGGTTTCACTTCTGGTTGTTCTGATGAGGCTGATACCAACTGTCCTTGCTGCTGTATGAACTGGTTTGCTAATAAACCCTCTGATTGCCACACTGGCTGAGAGTTGCTGCTGATTGGGATGGCTGGGACCCTCCTGGAGGGATGAAACCCCTCCAAGGGAGACCAGACAGAGCAAGGATCGGACCCTCTGAGCCTGGAGTTGGGAGCTGGCTGCACGGAGCGTGGAGACCCGGGTGCTGGATGGGAGGAGACTCCACCGTAGCAGAGTCCTGACTGGCGGTGGACAGAGGGGATCCAAGAGGCTTTTCTGGGGTCTCCGTTACAGTATGCATGGACTTCTAGGGTGCATTCAGGTTTGCAAAGCATCATGCAAGTCCATGATGTGGATAAATGCTCTGTGATGGTGCGGGAGCTGCCCCATGTTGAGCCCACTGCTCTCAATCCAGGGCTGAGCATTGCAAAATGTGTGCGGGGTGGGGGATGAAGCCTGTCGCCATGTCATCACTGGGCCCTGGCTGCACGTTCTGAGCCCAGTTTGCAAAGGGCAGCTGGCCCACACCCCTGTGGCATTGCAGCCTCACCTGAACACTGGTGCAAACTCCTCTGTATTTGCATGTGCAGCTGTTGCTGATTTTGTGCATGCAAACGCCAGGGGCAGGGAGATGAGGTGTTAGAACCTTTTGAAAACATGGATCCATGCGCACAAACTCTGCAAGTGAGTGAGAAGCCAACTCTGTCTGTGATGCTGTGATTGCAATTCCCCTGGGGCCCTGTTTGGAAACTGAGGTGAATTTTACTTCCCCCCCTTCCCAGAGTTTTGGGTGGGCAACCATCTCCTTTCCACTTCTGCGCCACATTCTTCTGCTGTGTGCTGCTCTCTCAGCCTGCCTGCCCTGCAAGCATTCTTTCCCAAGCCTCCACCAGAGGGAATTGTGCTGGCTACAGAGCAATGTGTTCTCAAGTCCCAGGGAGACAGCAAATGAGCTTGAAATGACGCGGCTGCCTGCTCAGAGAACAGTTATTTGCAAGAAGACTTTAATTTCTCTAAGCCAGGAATCTATTTGTGGCAGCGTGACAGCAGTAGCACCATGTTCTTTGCAAGCTCAGGCCTCCTAAAAAATTAATAGTGTACACAAATTTGGCTTCAAATATTGAAAGTGTGGGAAAGGATGTTCCCTGTGCTAAAAGCTCACCCAGCCAGCCTGCTGCTATCCCTGTACAGCCATGCTGAACCACTGTCCTCTGATGAAGGCTTCCAGCCGGGATGGGCAGGAGTCACATCTTGGTAGAAGCACTCCCAGGCCTTGGGACATCTCTGCTGGGTCTGCACAGCTTAGCTGGCCTTTACCTCCATGCTGGGGTGAGCCAAAACATGTCACTTGGGTTAGTCTCCAGCACTGCGAGTCCTTCCTTATAAACCGGACAGCTGCCCAATGCCATGAGAGACGGTACAGTCACTGGCATCCCTTGGCAGGTTGCAGTGACCTTCCTCCATCCCACCAGGGCTGTTTAGAGGAATCCAGGCAGGAGGAAACTCATCCTGCTGAGTAACGTACCAGGCTGTGGCATGTCTCCAGCAATGTTACCCATGTACCTGAAAGGCAGGTGTATCCACACCATGCAGAAGACGGGTGAACTTTACAACAGGACAACCACCTCTTGGAAAGGGAGGTTGAGGCAAAGTGGGTGGGTGTGTCCCAGCGAGCCTGGAGCATCTAGTGGGTCAGCGGGGCCTGGGAGACATTAAATCATGTGTGTCAATCAAATGATGTTTCCAGCTGGACCATCAGCTGTCTCAGTAAACAAGCCGGAGGCAGGGGAAGGAAAACTGAGCACAACTTCTCTCTGAGCTTGTTCTATCACCTCTGCTTGGGGGGAGAATCCATGATCCTCCATTGCGTCAAAAGGGGGGCACTCCTGTCGTTGCTCCCATGAGATGGGAACCTTTCTGCCCCATTGCCATGGGGTGCTGGGTCCTCACACTCAGCTCATTCCCCTGCCACACTAACTGCTGCCTGGCCAGCTGGGGAGGGCCACTGGAGCACTGGAAGCAGCTTGTTTCCTGGCTGCAGAGGTGCTGACCCCGTGAATCCCATCTCTGGTCACCAAGATCAGCTCTGTCAAATGACTCCTGATGCTCTTGCCCCCTTTCACTGCCACAAGCTCAGCACACTTTAGATCCCAGTCAAAAACCTCCCACAGCTCTGCCATTGGGGGTATGGAAATATCTTTCCCCAGGCCCAGGAGAAAGGTGACGTGACCTCTCCAAGGTTACACAGCAAGGCAGTGGCGGGGCTAGGAGGGGAGCCAGGACTCCCACTGTCTTTGCCTTCCAACCGCTTGAAAGAATCAGTCTCCCCAGAGCCCCAGAAAGGAATAGGAGCAGCCCTAGAAAAGCTGGGCTGAAGCAGAGTCGCGCAGCCCTGCCAGAAGAGACTCCCTCCTCAGGGAGATGCCGCTGGCTGTGCTGGGATGGCTGCCAGCCAGGCTCCGCTGGGATCTGGCTCCCATTGTGGCTGAAGCCCCTGGCCCCCGGGATGGGGCACGTGCAGGCACCGGTGTCTGTGTTTGCTCTGGCTGGAGCTCGGCTTCCTGGAGCTGAAATAACAGATTGGGAGCTTCTCGGGATGCATCGCTCCCTTGGGGCGGACACAAGGGGCAGCTCAGAGCCTGCATTGGCACCTGTGCATGACGCCTGGACGAAGCAGGATCCACGGGCCCAGCGGTGTGCTGGGGGTGAGCAGGAGGGGAGGGCGAGAGGGGGGTCATGTCAGATAAAATTGGGGAGGGGAGGAGCAAAGTGGCATTAGCCCCCAGCACCTGGGATGTGATTATAGCCTGGGGGGGTGGAGTGTACAGGCCTATGGAAACGGGGGGGGGGGGGCCCAAGCCCTTAACAAATGAGTCCCATAAATGTGAGCAGGGTGAGGGTGGGTCTAAGTGGGGACTGGGCCCATCTGCAGGACAAATGGCCCCATGGGGGG
>ML682071.1:10950612-11001458 GCA_007922195.1 Podocnemis expansa
GCCCCCAATCTCCATCCTTGCACCAGCCCCCAATCTCCATCCTTGCACCAGCCCCCCATCTCCATCTTTACCCCAGCTTCCCATCTGCTGCACCGGCCCCCGATCCCCAGTCTCCCGCTTTGCACCAGCCCGCCGAGCTGGTGCATGGAGCCCCCGATCCGCAGCCCGCACCCTCCACCCTTGCGGCGGCCGGGCGGGGCGGGACGATCCCGGGCCCGGCTCCCCGCCCCCGCTGCCCGCAGTGCCGCCGCTGCTGGGGGGGAGCCGGCGCAAGATGGCGAAGGCGAAGGCGAAGGCGCGGCGCGCAGGCGGCCAGCCCCGGGCCGCCCGCGGGAGGACGGAGGAGCCGCGCCGCTAGCCCGGCCGGCGGGCCCCGCTCCCATGGCCGCCCGGCGCCTGGCTCTGGTCCTGCCGCCCGCCCTGCTCCGCCCCAGCCTGGCCTTCGGCTCCCACCTCCAGCCCGGTAAGTGCCGCCCCGCCGCGGCATCGCCCTGCCCTGCCCGGGCCCGGCCGGCGGCTGCCTCTGGGGAGGAGCGCGTCGGCAGGCAGGTGAGTCACCGGGGAGCGCCGCTGCCCGCCGCCCTGGCCCCGGCCCCGGCCCCTCTGTGGGGCGCGCTGGCGCTGGGGCCCCGGGTCCCAAAGCTTCGCCCCGCTGCCCTGGCGCTGGGGTCTCTTGGCCCCCTCGGTTACAGGCTGGGTTCGGCTCCCGGGGCACCTCTCGCCCGGAGAAGCGTCGCCACTTTTTCTCACGGAAAGGCAGGCACCGAACCGCCGGCAACAGGCCTGATTTGTTCTGGCGCGCGCCCTGCCCCGTTTCACGTTCCTGGTCTTCCAGGGCATTTGCTTTTATTGTCAGAACAGGCTGCAGGCCCAGTGGGGGCTTTTCCGTAGTGGCGGATCTGCTGCTTCTGCAGGCGTGCGCCGTCTCCCCTTCTGAGCTGTGCGCTGGTGAGAGATGGGCTCAGCTGGCTATGAATGAAACATGAATTTGCCTTTAATACCTTGAAATGTCACTTTTATGTTCTCCCCTGGCACTGTCGGACAGGAGCAAGCTGCTGTGCTTTGCTCCGAGAAGTGATCTTGGCGCAATTTGCTGGACCGCTTTTACAGGGCACTGCGTTTTGTTGAGGAGCTCGGGCTCACGTTGTGGCGTGCTGCCTCCCTGCTACCTCTTATGTGATTTAAACCAGACCCACGCGATCAGGCCCCTCTGCTCCCCATTAAATGCTCATGCTGCATTTCGTTTCCAGCACTTGGCTGCCCAGGTGCCTTAGCCGGTTGTTTAGACTCATCTACAAAGATGGTTAGTGAAAATGCTGGTGATCTGGCCTGTGCGTTATAGCGCCTGCAGGGGTGCTTAGGGGACACCGCTAGCAGTCGGTTGTGAGGGCACATCAGAGAGCTGGATGTTACATAAGCGGTTGGTGCATGGCCGTGGTTGTGGTACAGCTGCAGGAGCGCACACAAAAGCCAAGAGCCCCTCAATGGCTGCGTTCTTGTTTGTGGCCAGGGCTATTTTGTGCACCGCTGCCTGGTGCAATTCCACGTGTCACTCCACCAGCAGTTGTTGATGCTGAACTGAGGGTGGCCTGGCACCGGCAGGACCCTTCACCTGCGTCCTGATGCATTGAATTCCACTTGCAGGGATTGCTCAGAGAGCTTCGCAGGCAGGGTGGATTCTGCAGGCGGCTGAGATTGATTTTGCTGCTCGTGAAATGAAGAGTGATCCAGTAAGGAAGAGCAGCACAGCGCTTTGTGCACACCAGCCTCCTTCTGCAGGCATGATGTTTACCAAAACAAGAAGCTAACAAGCCTGTGTGTGTCTTTGGTTTAAGCACACAACCAAACCAAACCACTTATGAGGTCGGTTTCCCATCAGGCTTTGTTTAAAGAGATCATCCATTTGCTTCTGTGAAACCGTTTGATTGGTAAAGGGACGTATTTACATAAATGAAAGGAACAGCTCCCGTCGGAAGGCACTGCACTGATAGATTTTTATGGCCTTGCTCCAGGTGCTGCATGTCAAAAAAGGGGATCATTTCCCTCCAAGCCCTCCTTTGGAAGATAAGATTTCTGTCCATCTCACACACAGTTTTGTGTTAGTAACTGTGGATAACCTCATGCTGCCTTATGATTTTTAAAAACAAACGCCTGGTCACTTTGCAGGAGGCTTCCTAGTCTTGTTGCGGCTGATTGGCGCTCAGAAGCAAACCCTTCATTTGCACTGAAAATGTTCGATAGCTGGTAATACCAACCACCCAATTTGAGACCCTAATCTTGTCAAAGGAGTTTAAATCAAAGCAGTCATTTTACAAATCTGTCTATTTTAGGGATTTGCCCTGCCGTTTCTGGCTGTAGTGACTCCTGTCCTTGCATCTGAAAATTTTTGCTCACAGTTGTTACAAACAAAGCCTACAATTCCTGTATTACTGCACCTGTCGTCCCTGATCAAATAACTTCTCCCCAGCTCCGCTGTTGCTAACCCCTTTCCTGCAAACACGCTTCAATGTAGGTCTGGTCACTGGGTTCTGGAGTATTCATGACTCTTGATACACCCACCTTCTTCCTGCATCCTTTGGGGTGTCCCGGTGCATTGGCTTTCCAGCAGACTCTAGCAAATGCCTCCACAACCTCCTTAATTCTTGCGTGGCTAAGCTGCAAACCAGACCTGGGGATTCTTCCCCAAAGCCCAGGGGACGTGCAAAGATTTCGTGGCAGACCGAGCGCTCCACTGTCTTCCCGAGCAGGCACTCTGGGTGTTTGGTGCCTGGACCCTGTTGGGTTTCTGTGGAAGCTGGGACCCTGTGGGCTCCCAGCCTAAAACTTCCTCTTGCGTGTCCATGGCCAAGGCACCTGGTTGTTTGGGAGGGGGTGTGAATTGTGGGAACAGAGGGAGGTTTGAGGAGCCAACTCCCCCATCCAGGGCTGTACTGTCATTCTCACACTCCTCCCCTCTCCCGTAGCCTGCAGCCTTCCTTCCCCACAGCTCAAGTGACCCACCCTTGGGGCCTGGTCCTACTCTGCCGGTTTGGTTGCTCCACGGGAACTGCGGCAGCTCCCAGGGAAAGAGGGAATATTGCAGTCTGCCCCCACCAGGCAGGCTCTGAATCCCTCCCCGCCTCCACCCCAGCCAGGCCAGGGTTTGGGACAGAGACAACCTGTGCAGGAACGAGGGGCCCTGACACCCAGGAGTGGGTCCTGAGGATGTAGCCCTTTCCTGGGAAGTGGGGAGAAAACAGCATGCTCCAGAGTGATCCCCCCATTTCTATTTTCCAGTTAGATGGGGAGGGTTTGGGAGGCAGGGAACGCTGGGGCAAATGTCTCTGGAGCAGTTGTTGGCTCCCAGCCCCGTCTGCAAGAGCTGCCCTACCCTTGAGGCGTTTGGCTGCCTCTTGGGGGGCTGAGGAGCTGGCTCCATCATCCCAGGAACTGCCCCATGACTCTCTGGTGCCCCCGAAGCTGGCAGTTCTGGGTCCCTTCCCACTGCGCTTGTGCTCTTGGGCACAACCTGAGGTGGGGGACAGCAGGGATCCTCTCTCCTTGCCACAAGGGTCAGCCCCAGGCCAGGAGGGTCTGGGCCTGGGTAATGCGCACCGTCAGACAGGAGCTCAGCTCTGCTTGTTCTGGGTGCCCAGGCCCGAGTCGCCCGGCTGGCTGCACTGGGGAGCCACTTCCCAGCGCTGCCTGGGCAGGAGGTTTGGGGTTGGCCCTGCTGGGTCCTGTCTGCATATGGAGTGGGTTATCCTCAAGAGCAGCTGTCCGTCCTGGCAGTTAGAGTGTGGTGTGGGGCCTGCAGGTCTGTCCTAGCTTTGTGTGCCCTGGCCACTATCTGCTGCTTGGCATTAGCAGCCGAGAGCGAGTGCCCGTCCCAGGCCAAGCAGGGCAGGGTAACAGGAGAGGAAGGTGCCTGCCAGGATTCAGGGCACTTGTGGCTCTGGATGGGCCTGGAATGAGCCCTAGGGGCTGGGACTTCAGGGCCATGAACTGAGCTTGCCCTTGAGGGCTCCTAACAGCACAAATTGTGGCTCCCACCTGCCATATGCCACGTGGCTGAGCCTGGCGACTCCTTGCCAGCTCCCCAGCCCTGGGTGCCATCTGGTCTTCTTCTCTGGTGAGGTCGCACAGGGTTTGCAAAGTGTTTTGTTTCTGGGCATGGGGCGAGGCTGACACTTGTGCCCAGCCGAGGCTCAAGAGCCAAAGGACTCCGGCCAGCCTTACACTGTGTTTGCCCTGCTCCTGCAGGGACTGTGGCAGGCTTGCCATGGGAGGGGAGGGGTGTATGGGAGGTGACACAGACTTAACGCAGGCAGGGGATGTGCAAGCTTCTCTGATGCTGCTTGACTAACGCCTTCAGTCGGGACCCACAGCCCAGCTCCCCACGCACATTGGCACCATTCCCTCCTGACCTGTGGCCTCAGCCAGTTCTGCTTTTGGATCTGACCCCATCCAGGGGACAAGCACGATCCAACGTGAACCAACAGCCAAAGACCCTTAGAGTGACAGCTCCAAAGCTGTTGCTCCATGGGCCTAGGGCGCAGAGCTCTGGATGGTGGAGGGCTGGGATGGCCCAGTGACCCACCCCTGGCCTCTTCTCAGAGTTTTGGCAGAGAACTGAGCTCAACGCTGGAGAGTCTGCAGCAAAAACTCAAAGGCTGTGTGTGGCAGGTCAGGGTCCTGCTCACCTGTGCCCATAGTCCATGTCAGCCCCCAGCTCACTAGTCCTTTCTGGGATGGGGCAAACATCCACGTGCAGAAGAAACCCACAACATTCCCACCTGCCAGAAGCAGTGGGCATCCCTTGCTGGCCCCATGGCTGGTTATGGGACCTGGGTGAGTAAAACAGCTTAAAGCCTGGCCTCCAACCTGCCTCGTAGCTCCATAAATAGCCACATTTGGTTGCCGCCCCATGCTCTCAGTGAGAGAGAGGGGAGGTGAGATGTTACAAAGCCAGTAAAACACTGATCGAACTTGGCACGGCTTGCTGTGGCTCGGGGATAATGTGGCAGATTACGGGAGCTACTGTGGTTTGAGTGTCCCTTTGCCTTCAGCATGCATTTTGGAGGGGGCCTGTTTAGTATCCTAGAAACAAGGTTTCTGTATCTGGGGATGCATTCAGATGGCTGCAAGGTGAAGGGGATAAATTCAGAGTAGAAACAAGGTGCGACATTGAGCTGGGCAGGGGATTAACCCCTAGAACAATTTACCAGGTGATAGGGTGGCTCTTCCATCACCTGCAGTCCTTTAAGGGGTGGCTGAGTATCTTTCCAGGGAAATGCTTTGATGATTCAAGCAGAAGTGATAGGCCGGAAGCAGGGGGAAGGGTGTCTGAACTGGATTCAGGACAGGTCAGAGTAGTGTCACAGCGGTCCCTTCTGGCCATGAGTTTGACTCTATTAACACTGTTGGAGAGCGTGACAGAGACCACAGAAAAGCCTCTTGGATCCCCTCTGTCCACAGCCAGTCAGGACTCTGCTATGGTGGAGTCTCCTCCCGTCCAGCACCCGGGTCTCCACGCTCCATGCAGCCAGCTCCCAACTCCAGGCTCAGAGGGTCCGATCCTTGCTCTGTCTGGTCTCCCTTGGAGGGGGTTTCCTCCCTCCAGGAGGGTCCCAGCCATCCCAATCAGCAGCAACTCTCAGCCAGTGTGGCAGTCAGAGGGTTTATTAGCAAACCAGTTCATACAACAGCAAGGACAGTGGGTATCAGCATCATCCAAACAACCAGAAGTGAAACCCCCAGGGGATTAGGGCTACACCCCAGGGCAGGGTCCTGTCTCTTGGACCCTCCATTTCCCTCCTCCCCTCCTTCCCCTTGGTCCTTTGTTCCCCTCCTCGCTCTGCCCACCTCTCTGCCCCCTGGTCCTACCAGCTGAATCCAGTGTGACCAGTGGGGGAGCGGGGGGGGGGGGTCCCAGGTACAGGCTCCCTAAACACTACCCCCCTGCCCCCTAGTGGCTCTACCCCATATCACCCACCTGTGTTCCATCACCCGAATAGAAAAGAAAGAGGGACAACACCTGTGTCTTCCCTTATTAACGTAGCAGAGGGTTCCCACTTCTCCACAGAGAGAGCCTGAAAAAATGTTGCAGGCTGAGCGAGGGCCACTGTGCGAGGAAATAGGGACATCCCCAGGACTGTCTGCGCAGGGCTGTGTTCCCAATGAAAGATGAAAACTGGAGAATGTAGGCATATTTGCAAATGGACAGAGATCCCTGTGATCATAAGACCTACTAGGCCTGAGTGGGACTGGCAGAGGGAGCTGTGAAAGTGTCATTCTTAGCACTTTTTATCCCACAGGACCCATGCTGCCTTGGATATTCACATCAATACACTGGCTGTGCACGTGTCTCCCTTTACCCACCACTGAAATGCAGCTGCTTCTGGAGCAGAATGCGGCACCTGTTCACTGTGTGGTGGACGGTGTTAGGCCAAGAGGTGAAAGCAGTGACTGGGGTTGAGACAGCAGGGGAGACTGTGGAGAGGTGGAAGGGAATTACCATGTTGGAAGCTGGTCAGGACTCTGAGGCTGCTCCTGCGAAGTGTGGACAGATAAGCCGCCTTTCTCCACTTCACAGTCCTACAGATCCTACAGTAGGAACAGAGCAGGAAGTGACTGCTGGGGGGCTGGGAAATGAAGTCTCCTGAATACTGAAAAGCACATTGGGGTCTGCAGTTTGCAGTCTGGCTGTTGCTGGTATCAAGGGATGTGATCATTCCCCTCTATTCTGCATGGTGAGGCCACATCTAGACTATTGTGTTCAGTTTTGGGCTCCCCACTACAAAAAGGACAGGGACATGCTAGAGAGAGTCCAGCAGAGGGCAACCAAAATGATTAAAGGGCTAGAGCACAAGCCCTATGAGGAAAGACTGAAAGCATTAGGCTTATTTAGTCTGCAGAAGAGAAGATTGAAGGGGGATTTGATAGCAGCCTTCAACTACTTGAAGGGATGCTCCAAGGAAGACGGAGCTCGACTGTTCTCGGTAGTAACGGAGGACAGAACGAGGAGCAATGGTCTCAAGTTAGTTAGGGAGGTCGAGGCTGGATATTAGAAAAAAATTTTTTACTAGGCGAGTGGTGAAGCCTTGGAATGAGCTGCCTAGGGAGGTGGTGAAATCTCCATCTTTGGAGGTGTTCAAGGCCCGGCTGGACAAAACCATGACTGGGATGGTTTAGTGGGAGTGGTCCTGCCTCTGGCAGGGGGTTGGACTAGATGACCTATGAGGTCCCTTCCAACCCTATGATTCTATGATTCATTGATGCACCCGGCTGACTGCACTGGGTGGACGCATTCTGCGCTGAGCGGTACCAGACAAGAAACCCCCGGAACGAGCCACGTGCTGAGTGTTTGTGAAGTGGAAAGTGGTTTAGGGTCCATAAGTGAGCTTCTGCGGGTGCGACTTGGTCAGGTTTTCCCAGAGAGCTGGAGATCACCAGGCAGGGAGCCATGAGAGGGCTCACTGTGGCCACCAGCCCTGCATCAGGAGCTGCAGATTTCAGATTGGGGGTGTGTGTGTGATGGCTTTTTGTACCCATGTATGCATCAAGTGAGCTGGAGTTCACGGGGAGGAGGAGGCACTGTACATGGCTTACCATACAAGCCTCCACTATCGCCAGGCAGACTATGGGCAAAGGCTGTGTGTTCTGTATGTTGGTGCTTCCTTCAAGCAGCGGCAAGGGGTGCTCTTGAGTACTGGAAGGGCAGCCCTGGGGCCAGTGCGCTGAGAACGCAGTGGTAGAGCAGGATTAAAGTGGTGATCGGTGATGCTCCATATTGTGAGTGGGTTTGTTCCTTGTCTTTTCTCCACTTGGGGTGACAGGAGAGACCCTGTCAAAGCAAACGGAGGGAATAGGATACACGAGGTTTGAAAGGGTGCCGAGCTCCGGGATGCTGAGAGCCCAGGTCAGAATCATGGACTCCTGTCCCTTTCTCCTTACAGGCGTGTGGGAAGGCCCCAAGGGGCGGGCTTCAGTCTGCAGGAAGGTTCACATTTGGCTGTTGGCTGGGCCTGATTGGGGAGGCAAGATGTGTGGCCATGGGAAAGGCCCATTCCAGCGCTGTTTGCAAAGTGCAGGGTTTTAGGGAAGGACACCTTGTAGCTGGATTTGCCACCTCCAGCCCATCAGCTTCTGGGCTGGGTTTGCAGCAGCACTTGCAGCTGGGCTGTCCTGTCTGGCTACTTGCATTGCACTTCAGGAGATGATCATCTCCGGGGTTCCCTGGCCTGCCTCTCTAACAAGCAGAGAGCCAAACAGCTGTGTCCTCGGTGCCTGTCCTCCGTGCTGCCCCCATGTCACCTGAATGTGCTCTCGTCGGGCTTACAGTGAGGGTGCAAAACAGGTGGACAAAGTATGAGTGTCAGAAACAATCACTGGCAGCAGGGATCCTGCGCTGGTGCAAGGAGCCTCCCTTCTGTGGCATCTCTGGTTCCAGGGTCAATGCTGAGATGAAGCAGGGATAGGGGAATTTGCTGTTGCAGGAGCCCGCCTGTCACATCTGGAGCTGGGTGGGTGCTCTCGGCTGAGGTGTGGAGCCACAGGAGGAGGGTGCTTTTTGGAGACCGAGCTGTGATGGGGTTGGGGGAGCAAGGCGGTGTGAGGAGGCGGGCTCTGGGTGCTTACTCAGCACTTCTGGCTGCCAGAAAATAAATCCCTGTGAGGATTAATCAGTGCCATAGCCTCGGGGAAGTGCTGTCAGTAGGTGCTGCTGGCCTGTCGCTGGCAATTAGTGAATCAGTGGAGCTATCAAAGGCCTCCCCCAGCCCAGAGCAGGATTTATGGGGCGTGTGAGGTTAAACCCCCTAACTGCACAGGGAAGTGGGCCCACCGAGTCACAGTAATGTGTCTTGGGCAAGTGGCACCGATGCTGAACCACACATGGGACACCCATTTCCTGTGCACTGCCCCATGGGGACCTGCTCCAGGATAGCACCTTACCCTGCACAGGGTGATGGTTTGCAGCTCTGCAGAGCAGGACGGCTCCAGGCTGGCGCTGATGGAGGCCTGTGGCGGTGGCCCCTGCGCACACAGACAGCGGGCTACAGTGCTGCTAGGTTATCGGGTGACACTTGTGTGGAGAAGTGGGAACCCTCTGCTAGGTTAATAAGGGAAGACATGGGTGCTGACCCTCTTTCTTTTCTATTCGGGTGATGGAACACAGGTGGGTGATATGAGGCAGAGCCACTGGGGGGCAGGGGGATAGTGTTTAGGACGTCTGTACCTGGGACTCCCCCACTGGTCACACTGGATTCAGCTGGTAGGACCAGGGGGCAGAGAGGTGGGCAGAGCGAGGAGGGGAACAAAGGACCGAGGGGAAGGAGGGTAGGAGGGAAATGGAGGGTCCAAGAGACAGGACCCTGCCCTGGGGTGTAGACCTAATCCCCTGGGGGTTTCACTTCTGGTTGTTTGGATGATGCTGATACCAACTGTCCTTGCTGTTGTATGAACTGGTTTGCTAATAAACCCTCTGATTGCCACACTGGCTGAGAATCGCTGCTGATTGGGACGGCTGGGACCCTCCTGGAGGGAGGAAACCCCCTCCAAGGGAGACCAGACAGAGCAAGGATCGGACCCTCTGAGCCTGGAGTTGGGAGCTGGCTGCATGGAGCGTGGAGACCCGGGTGCTGGACGGGAGGAGACTCCACCGTAGCAGAGTCCTGACTGGCTGTGGACAGAGGGGATCCAAGAGGCTTTTCTGGGGTCTCCGTCACAACCTGATTGGCAGATGGCGCTGGGGTGCTGGGGGCATTATGCACATACTGTTCGGTTGCCATGTCTGGTGGGGCAGGGAATCCAGTTCTGCTCAAGGTACAAACCTGAGATCCAGGTTCCCCCCAGGCTGTGCAGGTGACTTTAAACCCTGCAGCTTGCATGTGCTGGGGAGGGGGAGCAGGAGTCACTGTAATGCTGTGACCCCCTCTGGAAGGGTTGGGGGTTGAGGCTGGCTGGAGCAAAGTCTTGCTTTCTGGCTTTCTCCCTTCCTCCCACAACCAGTTTCTCTCCCTTCACAGCTGGGCGGTAGTATCTGCACTTGAAAGGGGTGGTTTGAACGACAAGGATGGAGAGATGCTCTAATGTGGACAAGTGGACTTTTATGAAGCATTTCTCCCAAACAGCTGAGCAAAACCAGGCTCACAGGGAGGGAGACCATCCCTTACGCAAGACTTTCTGACTGGTGCTTTATCTTAGCTTTGTGGAGCCAGCTGCACAGAAGGCAGAGCAGGCAGATTCTGGACAGTGGAGGTACCTGAGCACTGGCTTCATAGAATCTACTTTGCATGAGGTTGACAATTTCATGAAAATTTTTGCTTGGCAAACTTTGTGAGTTATCACTAAGTGCTTGGTCATTTCCCTCATGGACTGTTTGATGGATTGATTGATTGCTGCTCGGCCTGCCACCCCTACTACCTTTCCCAACTGTGAAACGGAGTGACGAGCTTGGAAACAGAGTTTATTGGTAACCCAAGCACCTACTTCTGTGTTTGCAACACCCCTTTGAAATCACCAGTTCTAGGCACAGTGTGCCACAGACACATGGAGATTCTTCATGTCCATGCTAGAGTAAAAACAAAAATCCCTGACCCTGGGAATTATTTTTGTTTTCAGTGTAAGTGGGTGATGTGTTCACACGTAGCGTCACGGACGCAGAGCCAGGTGTGTAGATTTGTGCGTGCATGTGCTGTGCGCACAGTTCCCGTGATTGCTCATGCAGAAGGACAGTTGTTTGCCTAGGTAGCCACTTAGCAGAATGAGAACCTGTTTTGCACCTAGGAGTGGCATTTGCAGTTATGTGTGTCTGCTCCGTTCCTCTTGCGTCTTAAGTCTCTCAATAGCACACCTGCAACTCTCATATGGTGGCCTTTGTTCTGTGGGGAAGGTGATATGGGAGGCTCACCTGATTATTTGGAGCGTGTCAGTGATTTTTGAAACAGTAATGACTCTTGGGAAGGGTGGGAATTAACCCCTTTAACTCTTTGGGCCTCTTTATTCCACCTAAATTCAAACAGCAGCCAAGAGTGCAGTTACCTCCTTCTTCACGTAGTTGGCCTCCCATGCCTGTTTCTCAATCTCCAACCTCTCCTTCAGCATCTTCACCTCCGCCTGCAGGAGGGAACAGATGGTTTAGAAACCTGATTCACTGCCCAGCTCAAGCAAGTGTCATGCACTCCTGGCTAGCTGGGATGCCCCACGCCACCCCCAGGGGAGGCCCAGCCATTCCTCCAGGCGGCGCAGTCTGCTTCACACAGCACATGCAGAGAAAAGGCTTGGACGACCCAGGCAGACCGCACCACGATGCATTAATAGGTGACTCTTCTGAGTTCTATGCTTGACAGGAGTTGTGGAGCACAGTCCATTTCAGTCCTCAAACGAAGCCACTTTCAGGACCAATGGCTATCGCCAGGGGAGACCATGCATATGTGCTGGAGTCTGGGGCAGACCTGGTGTCGTCTCTCCTGCTCTTCTTTCCGATAATGGTGTAGGCCCAGCTCAGGGGAGTGGAACCTGGCTCCCAGGGACATGGTTGGGTGTCCTGAGAACAACGCAGACTTGTGTATCCAGTAGACCAGTAGGGACCCCAGCAGATGTGTTAATGTCCAAAAGATCCGACTGATGGAAGGGCTCCTGTGAGCACGTTCGCCTGACAGGAATCTGGCGATAGAAATATGTTATGGGGGGGATCAGACTTCCCGCACCCGGCCCCTGCAGCTGTGCTGGAAGCTTTGTGTATGAGCAAGAAACACCCATAGGGCGGTCTGCAGCATGTCAACAGAGCTGAGAGTCCTTGGACAGGGAGCGTGGGTGGTCAGAGCAGGACGTGGGCACTGATCTAATTGTGTATGAATAATGATCATTTTATTCCTGCCTTTGCCATTCTCTATAGGCCAGTCCCTTCTCTCCTCTGGGCCTCATTAAATCCCCTCAGGAAGATGCGGGTGCTGCCAACCTCCCAACGGGTGTCAGGCTTAGTTAATGAAGAGGGAACATGCCAGGAGTCAGCGCAAGAGAGCTCCTAAGAAGGGGCAGGGACAATTCTCCCAGTCTGGGGGCAGGCATAAGGGGCTGAGTTTTAAATAGCGGCCTTTAGTCTTGTGACCCGAGAAGCCTTCATTTAAGTGCATACCTGATGACAGCCAGCGAATGAAGTCATTAGGTGAGCAAGTTCTGTTCAGTGCCCGTGACTGGATGTTGCATCAAATTGGAGGCTGGGTTGAGGCTGCTTTCAAAACATTGCCCCATATTTGTAGGTAAATTTAAATCAAAATAGGTGAAAATCAGTTTCCTTTGTTATTTACTTGCTGGAGCTCAGGGCTGGGCAGTAAAGTGGGCAACATGTGCTGGACAGCTTTAGGAAGCAGTCCCACCCCTGGTGTGTGGTAGGGGGCTGTTCTGGGGCAGCCCTGAACCCAGGACTTGGCAGATTGGAAGCTTTCTCCCTCCATCTTTTCTTAGCTATCTGCTCTGGTAAGGGGGGGGGGCACCCATCCCTGCCTGCTGCACTGTTGTATCCAAGCTGCAGCAGGTTGCAGTATGCAAGGCTCCAAGTCAGAAGCGCTAGAGAGGGGAGGATTCTCATCTGTGTCAAGATCATGCTTGCTTGGAGAACGAGCTGGCAGAGGCGACACATTGCTCAGGACCATCAGAATGGCCAGGCTCGGTCAGATCAATGGTCCATCCAGCCCAGTGTCCTGTCTCTGACAGTGGGTGGTGTCTGGTACTTCGGAAGGAATGAACAGAACAGGACACTTTACCGAGTGATCATCCAGTCCCAGGTTCGGGCACTCAGCTGTTAGGGACACCCAGAGAATCTATAGCCACAGACGGATCTTCCCTCCAAGAAAGTCTCATTGTCCTGGTGGGTTTGCCAGTGGACTGAGATGGGACATGAGAGGGGATGGATTCTGCATTATTCCAGAGAAGTCTTTCTGGGGGGTCTGTCTGATGAGTCTTGCCCATGTTCTCGGGGTTTAACTGGTCACCATATTTTGGGTTGAGAGTGAATTGTCCCCCAGGGCAGATTGGCAAAGACTGGTGGTTTTTTGTTTTATTTTGGTTTGGGTTTTTTTTGTTTTTTGTTTTGCCTCCCTCTGTAGCACGGGGCGTGGCTCAGTTGCTGGTGCATTCTCTGTACCCTAAAGTCTTTAAACCATGATTTGGAGACTGACTCTCAATAACTCAGCTGTAGGTTAGGGGTTTGTTATAGGAGTGGCAGGGTGTGGTTCCTTTGCCTTGTGGGAGATCAGGCGAAATGATCAAATTGGTCCCTTCTGTCCTTAGAAACTATGAATCACTGTGGCCTTTTGATTATTGCTGCTGCCACTGTGAATGCGCCCAGCCCTGATGGTGAGGAGCTAGGCAAGGCTGCACTTCACTGTGTTTGTTGGGAAGAGGGCTGCAGCTCCTGGCCAACACCCTTTAATGCAGGGTGTCTGTGGCATCGGTGTCAGTTCCCACTGACTTTAGCTGGGGCTGAGCCTTTTACAGAGACTTTCTGTTTGCTGCTCGATTTGCTTCTGCACGGGCTGCTGCTTGTCTCTGCTGCCGGGTTTCAGCGTCGAGGCTTCTGGTTTCGTAACTGCACTGATCGCATCTGATAAAAATAGGCTGCTCCTTTCCACACTGCTTCTCCCTCTGCATTATGTAATGGCTCCTCTGGCGAGCACTGCCCAGCCCCTGGCAGGTCTGCACCTTCCTCTGCCATCACATTGCCAAGTTCCCGTACTCGGATGCAGGCAGCTTTAATACCCTTGTGTGCAGCGGGAAGGTTTGGACACTTGGACCGATCCTGCTGTAAGAAGAGCCCAGTGGTAAATAGGCAGCTCTGCCCGAGAGGCATGGATGGCATTAGACATGGCACCGAGGGTGTTACAGATGGGTGGAACATGGTAACTGCTCACCTTGGAGAGATCCAGTGGGATGAGGTGGGGGTTGCTGTGTGGATGGGAAGAACGTCCACCAGGGCATCAGGCGTGGTATCTACCATGCCCTGGTCTGAATGCTGGCTGGGAAGTGTCCAGGACACAGTGGCCGGCAGATGACAGTGGAGGCTGAGTTAATTTGCTTAGGAAAGGCAGGTGAGATGTTGAATGGTAATTGGGGAGGACAGCACTGTAGTGTGATGACAGCGTTGTTGGCTGTTCAAAAAGCAGGAGTCTGGCTGCAAAGCACGAGATAGCTGTCTTACAAAGCGAGACCTTTTAAAGACGAAGAAACATCAGGTTTGTTGGTGTTTGCTTCCTGGCTTTGGAGCCTGGTGGGTGACATTTTCCTGCCCATTCCCAAAGCCATTCTGGTGAGACATACATTATTTTTGTTTGAATGGAAGTTGAGGTTTTCAGTGACAACGGGACTGCAGGCTCTGGGGTTTAAGGAAAACTAGCTCCCACGAGACGTGAGGAAACGGAGGGAGCTCACGGCGCTGGCTGGGCTGTCACACACAAGTGGGATCGCTCTCAGGCACAGGCGTTGGTGCCTCTCTTAGGAATGGACACCGGTTTTCTGCCATCTCTTCATAGCCAGGGAGAACAGGATTCAGAGACACACGTAAGAGCCCTGCTTTTGGTGTCACTTATACACTTGGACAGTGTCTGCTGGGCCGGATTTTGCTTTTTGATGCCGTGTGCAGCCTCCACTGGCATCTGTGAGTTGTGTGTGGATAGCAGATGTACCGATCGGCTTGTGGCATCTAATGGGCATCAGTGTGGGGGACCCGTGCGTGATCCAGGGCTACGGGACACTGTGGCACCATGAGGTGTGCTTTCTGTGTGACACATTTGCCATCTATCCCACTTCAGCCAACGGCTTTCTGGTGTGCCCATCACTGCGGTATCTAGGTGACCTGGTCTGAATTCCAGTGTCCCCTGCAAAGGGAGCTGAAGGGGCCATTTTAAAAGAGCCTTAGTGCTGCAGGTTCCTGGCTTTGTGAAATTGCTGCCTCCACAGCTTCAAAGGAAGAGGTCTTTGCTGTCTCTGAAGGCTGCCATGGCTTTCCAGTCTTTGGCCATGGTGATGTGAGGGTTAGAAATTTGGGTAAGGAATGTGCACAACCCCAAGTTTCAGTAGCACCTGGCCCCAGGATTTCCCTCTCTCCTGCAGCTTCAGGGTTCACAGCCTCTGCGCTGGACAGTCTTTGCCCTTCCAACCTGCAGGGAAAGCAATGGATGCAGTCGACCCTCCATGATGATGCCAATCTGTCATGCTCATGGGAGTTGGAGCTCCTGCAGGGCACCGGCTTTATTAGTTCCTTTAGCTACTGGATTCTCCCCATCCTTTCCATTTAGTGGACAGATATTACTAAGATCACACTGCATCTCCCTGGCTGGGATCAGTCCCAGAGCTGTGTGCAGAGCTCCAGAGCATCATCTGCAGCAGAAGATGTCCTAGAACACAGAAGACCTGCATGGTATCGTGAGTAAGTCCTTGGGGTAGGCAGCCCTCTCTGCTGCACTTTGCAAGGGAAAGGTAGACTGCCAGGATGTCCCACCAGGGACCCAGGCCCTTGGTGTGGAGATGGCATCACCTTTCATGGGCAGTTAGGTTCGTTGTTCTCCAATAACTGATTGTGAGGTGGTTTCAGAGTGTTTCCACCACAAGGATTTATGGCTGATCTCTGCTGGAGCTGCACTTCCAGCGGGATTTGTCTGTCTTCTTTGATTTTTAATTGAGATTCGCATAAATGCCATTCACTGGGCAGTTCACAATACAGCCCGACAGCTAGCAGAAGGCAGTCATTTTTCATTTAGCAGTGGAACGTGAACACAATTACACAATTTGTAAAAGGCTGTCACCCTTAAAATCTGCCCTCGCCCCGCCTCTCAGCCCCAGAGCCTTTCCTGTGCCTTGTTTAGTCACATCACATTGGCGGAGGAATGGCTGAGGTTACATTTTAGCAGGATGGCTGGGAGCTGGCGTGCAGCACAGGTGATGTTCTGGATCGCAAAGCTAAAATTAACTCGCTGCTGTTAGAGAGACAAGGTGGGGCAGGTAAAATCTGATATTGGACCAATCAGTGTCTGATGGTGAGAGACACCAGCTTAGAGTGACACTGAACTTTTCTTCCATGGCTCTGTGCACCCAGAATTCACAGCTGGGCCCAGCACAATCACCCCAGGTGGGGTCTGGATTTCAGGCCCTGAGTTGGGGCCCAGGCCCTCTGGAGCAGGAATGCAGATAGTTGCAGTGTGGGGAAGGCTAGGCTGGAGCGAGAGCAGTGGTGGTGGCTGGTGTGGGGCAATCCTTGGCCGAGGCCCTGACGGCGACAACTGTGGGCCTCACTGGGGTGTCCAGGGAGCATGTTTCAAGAGCTGCTTGTGCATTCAGACCAGCTTGGCCCCAAGCACACCAGCCATTTAGGAGGGGGGAATATCCTTTGATCAGCTGTGCTGGGAAAGTGGGGGCACATTGGACACAGAGTGCCTGTGCAGTCTGCTTGTCAGCAAGAGATCTGGTGAGAAGTGCCTCTTGCCGTGGGAATGGCTTATGTCCCTGAGTGTGTGGCCATTTGTCATGCCCTAGTGAAGGGGAGGTGGGCCATGGGCAGTGGCAATGCAGGGGTAAAGCAGCAGAGGCTAACCCCTGTACTTTGTATGTAGGTGGCCCCAGGTTTTTGGTACTGTGTGACTTCCCTGCTGGGGAGGGAGCCGTTGAAGGCCCCACTGGCCGGAGTCCTGGTGCAGACCAGACAGTGATGGAGCAAGTCATAACCTGCTCCCCCAGTCCAGGCAGAGGGGTTTCATTCTCTGTAGTGTGCCTGACGGGGGCGATCCGAACCGTTCATGAGGGTGCATTCTGGGTGGGGATTGCTGCCCACCGGAAACTCCTCTGAAGTCAGTATAGTGAAATCCGTCCGCGTCCCTGGGGTTTCTGTCTCCTCCCCGGCATATCTCCCACATGACACAAACCAAGAGTAACAGGCTGAGGACGGGGTGATCATGCATTAGGAGGGTGATGGGTTTGCTTGTGGCTCGACTGGGTGAGCTTCTTGGCAGTCCCTTTCCCCAGCATTGCTGTCCTCTGCAGAGGAAAAGGCCCAGTGGCTGCACCTGACAGTGCATATCTATTTAGTAACCAGGTTACCAGCACCATCCAAGCACATGGGTTGTGGGGAGTGGCACTCCATGATGAAGGTAGCTTTGTGAGGGATTAGTTAGAATAGCATAGACAGGGCTGGAAGGGACCTTGTGAGATCATCAAGTCCAACCCCCTGGGGCTTGAACCCAGGACCTTCTGCATATTAAGCAGAGGTGCAAGCCACTAAACTCAAGGGCTACATTCACACACAGGGGGTTATTTCGATACAAGTTGTTTCGAAACAACTTGTATCAAAATAAGGCGTTAATTCGAATTAACAGTTTGTTAATTCAAATTAAGGAAAAAAGCTCAAAGTGAAATAGCAGGTTCAGACAACAGTTATTTTGAAACGAGTCACTGTTGTTTCGAAACAACATGTTCAGGCGGCATTGTTTCGAAACAATCGTTTCGTCCCCACATGGGGTTTAAGTTGTTTCGAAACAACGGTGCATCGTGTGAACATGGCCTTTCTTATTTCAAAACAACCTCTGTTGTTTCGAAATAAGACTGTTGTGTGAACACTCCCAAGGAGTCTAGGTACACTACTGTGGAGAGAAAAATACGCACACCTGCTGACGGAGGCTCAGACTGGCAGGTTTCCTGCACACGGGAGTGTGGGTGTGAGGGCAGAGGGGCGGCTGGGAAACACAGCTGGGGAAAGTGATCTTTGAGGTGAACCCAGTGCCCCTCACCTTGGCATCTGGGCACTTTACCAGACTTGGAAACTAAGGGCACAGTTGCTGGTTTTCCCTCTAGATGCCCTGTCTGGTATTCTCACTCTCTGCAGGGGAGTAGCCATAGTGGCAGGAGCAGGAAGTCAGGCCCTTTAGATTCTGTTCCTGGCTGTGTTCGTGAATCATTGCTGTGGGCCTCAGTTTCCCCATCTGGGAAGTCGGAGTTATACCAGTGTCCTCACTCTGTGGGGCCCCAGGCAGAGAGAGGGCTGTGCAGCTCCCTGGATCATCTTCTGATGCACCATGGGATGCTGATAAGCAGCCCCGTTGAAGGCTGTGGATCCTCCAGCTTCCCATGTGTGTTCACAGTGCCTGGTACAGCCGCCTTGCTGGTTGACTGCATGCAAGTGGCGCCTGTGCCCTGTGAGGTGTAAAATTGATTTCCTGGAAACTGCCTGCAGCTCTGGGCCCTTAATCTCCCTTGGGATTAAAGGGCTGGTGCTGGGGGGGGCGCTGGTTGGGGGAAGGCAGGGCAGGATTCTTGATGGGCAGCAGCACTGGCGTTGTCTGTCTGTCTGCCCTGCCTGTTCCATGGCATAGCCCCTGGAGTCGCCAGACACTCAAGAGCGGCGAGGAGGCCAGACAGAAGAATGGCACCCAGAGCCTGGCTAGCAGCCAGCACTGTCCCAGCAGAGTGCCCTGCTTGTCCCAGGCCAACCACTCATGGGGCGCTCTGCCCCTTCCTGCTCTCAGGTAGTGGCCAGCCCCTCCTCGGGCCAGTTCTGTTCCTGGAGGCATTCCTAGGCCAAGAGTGTGAGTGTTGCATTACCAGATTTGTCCATTACCATGGGGTATACTTGCTTATTAGGAAAACAAACAAGGAGTCCTGGGGCACTTTTAAATACTAACAAATTTATTTATATATGAGCTTTCAAGGGAGAAAATCCCACTTTGTCAGATGCTTTTATTATTGTTAGGGTTGCTGTTTTGGAGCTCCAGCCAGACAAATGTGGCATAGCTCGGTGGCAGATTTTTCTGCAGGGGCCTCATGCGCCAAGTGCAGGCCTGGAAGGCAGGACCTTCAGAGCCATCAAGTGGCCCTGGCAGTGCCTCACTGGGTGACCCTGGCCAAAACCCCTCCCTGCCCCGTGCCTCAGTTTCCCCACAGGTGTCCTGGGCTGGATGCTGATATTTGCCTGCCTAGTAGGGGTTGGTGGAGCTAGGAAAGTTCACAGAGGGCAGCTGTGTCCGGCAGAGGCTCTCACAGTCCTCTGCAAGCGCTGACTGGGCCTTACAAACCCCACTTCCACTTACCCTAGTAAGCCAGGACTATCATCATTCAGTGGGTGAGGAACTGAGGCACTAAGCAGGCTGTGAATTGCATCAATTCGTACAGCAAGTCAGTGGTAGGGTCTGGAATAGACCCCTGCAGTTTTGAGTCAAGCATCATGCTATAACCACCCAGCACCGCTGTCTTCAGGTCATCAGCCATGGCAAGCCGAACCGTTGTAGCTGGAGTGGAGGCTGTACCACGTTTCTTAGAGAGTGTCTGGAAACCTTGATATGCTGCTTCAGGGCCTGAGCCGGCCTTAATGCTTGGGGCTGGGGCAGTTCTGCCAGGGCATCTTCTTGTAGCTGTGCTTTGCACCTTCCTTGGCAGTAGCTGGGATCCTAGAGCAGGGCAGCTGTGGACTGGCCTGGCCTATCTGCCTAACGTGATGTAGGCAAGGTGCACAACCCCCATAGACCTAAGTCCGAGGCCCGCTGGTGGCTTGCAAGACTATGTCACTGAGCTTTGCAGTGGCTCTGACCTCACAGGGCCATCAGAGCTGCTGTTTGCTCTTCAGGCTGACAGACGCGTCCTTTGGGCTACTCTGCTGTGTTCCCAGGCGCTGCAGGGGAGCTGGAGGCGTTTCTTTTCTGTAGATGTCAGCAGCCATTGTTGGCAGTCTGGGCTTTTTTCTGTCCTCCATCCCATGGCTGCACAGTGCAGAAAAAAGTAGTGGCTGTCCATAGCATCTTCTGAGTCCAGGGACATCCCCAGGGAAGTGTGCATGGTGACGGGGAGGGAAGCAGTGGGCATTTGGCAAACAAAAGCCAGCAGGGGTGTCAGCATGGCCTTTGGAGTGAGTGAGTGAGAGTGTTTCTGAATAGACCTTGATATGGGGAGGCTGGGCCAGTGAGTCCGACCCTATGCGAATGTGGGTTTGACCTCTGTTGTGGGGCTCTGCCACGGACACAGTGGGTTTGCGAGACCTAGGTGTGATGAAGTAAGAAAACCTCTTGGGTTACTGTGGTTCTTCTTTTCTGTTCCTGTTCTTTGGTGATGGTATTCTGGTGATGGGACACAGGGGTGTGATAACTACAGGTACCACTAGGGGGGAAGAGGCTTTAGTGCAACCTTACCTGGACCCCCTGGGGGTGACAGGTTGTGGCCGGTTTAGACCAGGGGCAGGGCAGCTGGAGAGAGGGGAAGAAGGAAGCTGGAGGTCGGAGGGGCAGGACCTCTGGGGCTTGTCCTGGGGGTTTACTATCTGCCCTCCTGGTTGATCTGAGAGCCGACTGTCCTAGCTGCTGTGCAAAGTGGATTGCTAATAAACCCTCTGACTGCTACACTGGCTGAGTGTCACTGCTGATTGGGATGGCTGGGACCCTCGTGGAGGGAGGACACCCCCCCCCCCCAAGGGAGACCAGACAGAGCAAGGATTGGACTCTCTGGGCCTGGATTTGGGAAGCTGGCTACAGGTAGCATGGAGACCCTGGTGAATGGGAGAAAGCTCCACCGTAGCAGAGTCCTGGTGGGCTGTGAACAGAGGGGACCCAAGAGGCTTTTCTGGGTTCTCCATGACACCAGGACTGGGTGATCTGTATGTTCATGGTCAGATCACAGGGCCAGGAGCCACATGATATCCATAGTGACCAGCACATGGCAGGAATGCCCAGTGGCACTAATCTGTTTTCTGCTGTGATTCGCTTTCCCTCTTGCTGGTCATGCTCTAAACTATGGCCTAGGAAAGGGTGGGTATCTGTGGAGCTGGGACCTGTGGTACCTGTCTGCTCCTGGCCCTGTGTGGGGCCCAGTGTCTAAGTGTGCTGCTGGATGGGCCAGGACATCTGCTGAGCTCCCTGCCTTTGCAACCTTGCGGAGAGGCTGGCATTGTCCCCAGATGTGCTGTCACCATGCCAGCCCATGATTTGTCTTGCACACAGCCAAAGAAAGGAGACACTCAGCTGCTCTGTGGGGGAAGCGCTATCCAGGGATCGCTTGCAGGGGCAGGTCAGCGGCCAAGCAGCCAAGGAGCTGAGTCAGCTGTGTTGGCCGCTAACGCTGTGTAACTCCTAACCATCGGAGTGGTTCTCAGGCACTATGGGCAGCTGGGTTGGGCTGCATGGCTCTGGATGCTGGGCGGTTGTAGGTTGAGTTGGGGAACTGCACAGGGGAGATGGGATAGTCTCTCAGCTGGCTGGGGAAAGCAAAGCCGTGCCCCTGGGCTGACCAGTGGGGTAATGTAGTAAGGGGAGTTTTACACGCTTAGGTCTGTCTACCTTGTGCCATGGTAAAGCCCTAAGGCTGTGATCATGCTTCCTCGGCCGAGTCACCCTCTCGTCTTCCCCAGCGCCTACTGACTGTACAGAGTCTGGCAACGCAAAGCAAGAGCCAGGGGAGGGGGGTGACTCTGACTCAGCCAGCAGCCAGCTCATTTCCCTCCCCGTCTTCCCAAGGGGCTGGCCATGAGCCCAAGGCTGTTTCCAAGCTGTGGTGCTGAGGAACTAGGGAAATCATTCCTGTCAGGTGTCAGGGGGTCTGGGCAGGAGGTGAGGGGACCTGGATGTGTTTAACTCAGAGGAGCTGATGCCTTGTGATGGCCCTCGGGCCCCTCTGGGCTCCCCCTGGATTGGCTGCCCTAGGCCAGATCCTCCCCGATCCCTGCTGCAGAGCCTCCTCATGGCTAGCCATGGCAGTGAGCCCACCCAGCCGTCACAGAGCTAGTGACACAGTGTGAGAGAGACCAGGACTGCCTTCAGCTGTGTGGCTGATGCCACCTTGACTGGCGGATGGGCTGGGAGCCTCAGGCTTCCCTTCGTCCCCCAAGGCCAAAAACCCCCCAGACCCGCAGGCTCTGGGTCTCGCTCAGCCCCACCCCATCTCCTGGCCAGAAAGACCCCTGTCCATGGTGCTGACTGCGACCAGCGCTGGGCCTTGTTTGTCCTCAAGACCAGGATGGGGCTTAGCTGAGCTGCCAAGCAGAGCAGCCAGCTGAGCGGGATTTTTTGGTATCAATCCCCTTCTCCCCCAGCCTGACTGGGCCCTTCTCACTGAGACCAGTATTTGGCTGGTGCTGCCGACCCACTCTCCTGGTGCCAGCACTCCACGCTGCTGTACTTTGGCTGCTGGATGCCACGCTGTGCTTTTTTCCGTGTTGCTGCAGAGGAGGCCAACTTTCTGCTGGGGCTGTTGAAGGGTCATGCAGTAATGAAGCCTCACACCAGCTGCATGCACTCCCCAGTGCAGGCCGTGTCTAATATCCCAGAGTGCCATGAGAGGAACCCACAAGAGCTGTTGAGGCCATTGAATGCTTTGTGACTGAGCAGGCCTCTGGGAGCTGTTCCAAGGGCTGCACATTTCTTCTCTGAGAGTGAGGATCGGGCTGTGCTGCTTTTTGGCCTGCACTGGCCCCTCCATCCCTGCTGTGAAGGTGCATTTGGCCAGCGTCTCTGCAAACAATGGGGCAACATGAATTCAAAAGGTCTTGACTGGTGTCTTGTGAGTTATCCTCCAGTCAGTGACACTCCATGCTCTGCGCTTGCCCTGCTGCCTTTGCCATAAGGCAGGATGGGCATGAGTGGGCCTCGTTTGTCAGGCTGGTTGTGCCATTTGCACTTGGAAATGGTCTGGAGAGTGTGTGAGTCTGACCTCATTACATGGAATATCTCTGGAGATAACTGCAGTGGCCCAGCAGAGGGTGCCCTCAAGTGCTATGATGCAGATGCAAATGATGGTTCTGCTCCTGCATTGCTGGGCTCTGGTGGGACTCCAGGTGAGGTTCCCGGGAGCTCTGCCAGAGCAGATGGGCCTGTCTGATGAAGGACCAATCTGGATTGTAAAGTTGTATGAGGGAACATGATGCTATAGCGGAGGAGGAACTGGAAGAGCCATTTGTGAGTGCTTCTAATAACCAGCACTTCTGTAGTGCACAGATCAGAATCACCACCCCCATTTTATAGGCAGGGAAATTGAGACACGGTGAGCCTAGCGATGGGTTGTCTGTCTTCCTTTCTGGAAACTGGCTGATGTAAACAAACCCATTTCCTGCCACTGCCCCTTCAATGCCTGTGGCTGAAAACTCCTCGTCCAAGGGGTTCATACTGGTTTTGCTGCTCTCCTGTTGATGTTCAAAGGAGTCTTTGCAGTTGGCCATGGTCTGTCTTGTCAGGCTTCTCCCCAGGGGAAATGTGGCACTTGCTGTACGAAGTCTGTGCACTGCTTGTTCACCATGGAAACAAGCAGAAATGAGAGAGAGAAAACACTTCCCCAAATTCTTGCAGGTCTAGGCTTTGTCTAGGCGAGTGCCAGTCTCCTTCTGCTGGCACACCACAGTGGTCAGCACCAGCTAAGCTAGTCAAGTTGCTTTACTGGCTTTGACTAGAGTTTTAGATGGTGCTATTAGATTGAGCCAGTTTCCATTCTCTGAGAACACACTGTCCCACCCCAGCAGAGGAAGGGCAGCCCTGTGACCAGCATACTCAGGAGACCCCATTTAAATTCTGGCTGTGCCACAGGCTTCCTGTGTGAGCTTGGGCAAGCTGCTTAGCTTTGCCATGCCTTAGTTTCCCCTTTCATTGTTGGGTAATAGGCCTGCCCTGACTCACTTCCATACCTGTGATAATCTCAACAGCTTTCGGCATCAGAGGAGCCACATGTCAGCTCTGCAGGTTTCAGGCAGAAAAGTGCTAGTTTTCTTCAAGGTGACCATGGCCTTTTGAGCAGTGCAGTAACTACGGCGGGGCAAAGGGGGCTTTGCCCCAGGCACCAATTTAAAAGGGTGCCACGTGGGAGCCATTGCCCCTGTCGCCTCTGGCTGCGGCAGGAAAGCGATTCTCCCTGCTGGCTCTGTCCATGGCAGGGGGAAGGGATCTCCCCTGACACCTCTGGCCGTGGCAGGGAAGCGATCCCCCCTGCTTGCTCTGGCCGTGGTGAGGGATCGCTTCCCTCTGCCACAGCCAGAGGCAGCAGGGGTGATTGCTTCCTTGCCATGGCCAGAAGCAGCAGGGGGGGACGGACCCCTGTTGCCAGTTCTGGCTGTGGCAGGGAAGCGTCACAAGGCCCCTACCTGCTGCTGTATATATGGGCCCCGAATTGGGGCTGGGGGAGTGCTTTTGGGGATGCTTTCTCTGGGTGCTGGAACCCCTAGTTACTGCCCTGCTTTTGAGCTACTTTCCACGCATGTGGCAGGCAGCACTAGGATCAGAACGAAGAAGAAGCCAGGTTTTCCACCACCATGTTGCTCCTACCCTAACCCTGCTGTCTGATTTGGGTTTTCTACCTTCCCCCTCATCCCATGTTAGACTGTTCTCTCACTCAGCAGAACCGTGTGGGATGTGATCCTCAGCCCCTACATCAGCAGGTGGTTCCTCAGCCGTGGGCCCTTACAACAAAGAGTGATGGTGGCTGGGAATTAGGGCTGTTTTGAGGACTGTTGGTGTAGAGGCAATTGAACTGTGAGGCCTGCTGGGGATGGTTCACCCACCTGGCCTTGCAGCGTCACTGTGATCTGGGCGCTGGGCTCACCCCAGGAACTGGCAGCTGACTCCCGGGTGGTGTTTCTGCCGGGGGTGTGGTGGAGACGTGGCTGGATGAAGTCTCAGAACAGGAGACCCCGTCTCCTGTGGGGAGCTTGCAGTGCTTGCTGGAGGGTTAGTGCAGTGAATAGAATAGAATCACAGGGTTGGAAGGGACCTCGTGAGATCATCGAGGCCAACCCCCTGGGGTTTGAACCCAGGACTGGCTGCATGTTAAGCAGAGGTGCTAGCCACTACACTATGGTTCCTAACCAGTGTGCCAGGGCAGCACCCCAAGTGTGCCGCAAGCATCCCTGAGAGCTGGCATTAAAGTTCCCTCCCTTCTCAGCCCAGCCAAGTGGGCTTTGCAGGGCTGGGAAATGGTAGGGGTTAAAGTAAGGGGGAAGGCACTGGAACACAGTTCCAGGATCCCCTATTTTTAGGCAGGCAGTGTTCCTGCCCCTATAAAAATAGAGGAAGGCACCAGAACGTGGAGTTCCAGGGGTCCCTCTAAAAATAGCACGAGCAGCTGGAAAGCAGCATTTTGGTAGCTCCACCTTAAACCGTGCTTCATCTTAAGCCCAGCCAGCAGAGAGGGGTGGGAGGCCAGGAGTGTGTGAATCTCCCCCTGCGTGGGGAGCAGCTTGTGTCAGGCAGCCTGCAAACAGCCCAGGTAAGGGCTTTGGGGGGGGGAGGGCTGCTGGGGGTTGTGTGCGGCAGGTGTGTGTGTGTGTGTAGCAGAGGTGGGTGGGAGTGGATGTGTAGCAGAGGGTGCGTAGCTGGGGTTGTGGGGTGGCTGTTTGGTTGTGGGGGTGTAGCTGGAGGGTGGGGTGGCTGTGTTGGGGGGTGTAGCTGGGGGCTGGAGGCCTAGTTCTGGCCCCTGCAGTGATGGGAGGGTCCATCACAGGCAGCAGGGGGCTGGGGGGGAGGACAGAACCTACAGGGGTGGGAGGGAGCAGCAGTGGGGTGAAGATTTGTCCTGGGTAGCAGGGAGCCACTGTGGAGAAGGGGGAAGTGGGTGCTGCACCGTGTTCCCCTGCCCCACCTTCCCACTCCCCAGGTTCCCTCCTGCCCCCCCCACAAAGCCACTCTTGTTCTCCCTTCCTCTCTCCTCTCTTGCCACCCTTGTGCTGTTCCCCACATGGCTGCCCTTGTCCTCTTTTGCCACCCCTGCCCTGCTCTGCTCCCCACACTCACTCCTGCCACTGCACACAACTCCTGACCTCCCCTGTCTTGTCACCCCTGCTCTGCTACCCCTACTACCCCACTTAGCAGCATTTCCGAAACACTGTGCCACAGTTCATGAATATTCATAATTAATTTAAGTTAATTTGAACATTCATGAGTTTTTTAACAGTGGTGTGCCTCAAAAAATTTGAAAGTATCAAAGTGTGCCACAGCAGAGAAAAGGTTGGGAACCACTGGATTAGTGTATTGTTGTGAGAGAAAGGTGGTGCTTGGCAGGACATAGGCAAAGGCTGGGCAAGGTTTGATGCCCCACACATTGGGGGGGGGGGCAGAACAGACCTCTGTACTGAGCACATATGATGGGGTGGCCGTGGGCCAGATCTGAGACATAAAGCTGTACAGGGAGTGGCTCCAGAGGCTGAAGGACTCGACCTCTGCACATATACACCAGTCCCCTGGAAATGAGGCCTCGTTCTGAGCCCCTGAACAGCTAGGCTTGGATAAAATGAGACACAGTCAAACCCCAGCTCTGCCCCTTTCCCCATCCCAGTCCTGACTCCGTTGCTCCTCTTCTGGATGTGGTGCCTCTGCTGCTGGGTGGAGACTCGACTTGTGCTGCCCAGAGGGAGATTTATTGAGGTTCACTGCATGTCAGGGAGCAGGGGCTGAGTCCTGCCAACCAGCTTTGGTCCAGAAAAGGTTTCAGGGCCAGCTCAGAATTCCCTGCTAAAAAGATGCCTGGTAGCAGGTGAATCCCTCCCACCATTGACTCTGCTGGCAAAGCCTGGTCTGGCTTGGCTGGTGTATGAGGAGCTGACGAACCCAGCGCCACTGATGGGTGCCTGGGAAGGACAAGAGGCTGCGTTCCAGTAAGCCTGTGAGCCATGTCTCTGGTGCTGTAGGTGCCACCCCACTGCTAGCCAGCTCGTTGGTGCCATGGGTACTGCTCGTTCCTGGGAACTCCCCCAGGCCTAATGACCCAGAAGCCAAAGAGCAGAGTCCCTCCTAGTCTTTCTGCTTTGGCTTGCTGGGTTATTGGCTTGGTGATGCAACAAGCCATCAGAAGGAAGCACCCTGCCTCAAGCAGTGTCCATTTCATGTCAGTTGAGACGGTCTCAGCAGCTATCATGCTCTAGGTGTCTACCCCTGCGACACAGGGCCAGCTGCTCTATGCCCAGCATGGCTAATGCTTTTCCTCTGACCATTTCCCTGTCTGCCTGTAGATGAGGTTGAGGACTGTCCTGCAACCTAGGGGCTGGTTGCCATCCCATTCCACCTGTATTTCCCTGTCTGTAATTCTGCCCCACTGCTCCTCACTCTCTTGCTGTCCCTTGGCATATCAATAGCTGGTTTGCGTGGACCCTTCACCCACCATGGCCAAGTTCTTCTCAGCTGTCCTGGTCTCTGCAACTCCCTGATCACTTTTATTGCCTTTCAGTGCCCTGCAGAACCAGACTTCTGCTGCTGTGTGCCCTGGACAGGCAAGCAACCTGGCTCCCAGGGCCAGGTGTCTCCAGCCATCTTGCTGTGGAGTTTTGCTTTTATGGCTGTTGGTCGGCTGTTCTCTGAGTCACGGCAGCTCTGCCACAGCAGCACCAGGCCTTCCTGCTACTTCCTCCCATAATAATGATGCCTTCTGTTCCCAGAGGCTGTGGGGCAGAATAGTAATGGCCCAGCTGCAGCCTGTAGGGTGGGTACTGGTGGGGGTTCCTGGGGGAAGCAGCCAAGCTGCTAGCACTGAGTGTGCACAAAGCAAGCTCACAGCTCAGCAACAAAAGCTGCGGCTGCTCTATCCACAGGTGCCCCATGAAGGGCCCTTCTGTCTGCAACTGACTCCGGTCTAGGGCCAGCAGGGGCTGGATGGCTCCTCATCTGGCTGGATCACACAGCCTCTCACTTACATTAGGCTCAGCAGTGATACTGTGGGCTCCTGGGGGGATAGCTGTCTTCAGCTCTGGTGTGTGGGTTCAAGCATAGCTGGTCTAAGAGAGGGACCTTGGTCAGTCTCTGCTTGGAAGGAGGTGGCTGACTGCAGAGCAGACCAAGGCAGAATGAGATCCAATGGCTGGCGGATGGACTGAGACCATGTCAACCAAGCAAGGAGGCGTATGAATCACCTGGGGGTTTTAACTCAGGCCTGGGTGTCTCTTTCCAGCCCCAGCAGGACATGTGGGCTGGATCCAGGAGCCCCTGGGCTGAGAAAGTTCTCTGCATGAGGTCAGGTCGGGGTGGGAGGATTGGCAAAAGCACCTGTGACACATTTTGGGGTTAACCAAGTAGTCCAGGGTGAATCACTCACTCCTGCTAACAGCATGAGGGAGTCTTGTCTGTGCCCAGCCAGGCAGACCCCCTGAACTGACGGTGCTTCAGATGGGGCTAGCGCACGCCCTGCCGGCCAGCAAGTCACACACCCCACTTTGTTACACTCAGGGGCCCCGTCTTTCTGCCACAGATCCACTGCCTCCCAGGTTATGGCTTTCACCTGCCTCCAGAGCTCTCCTCAGCACACAGCACTTCACCTGGCTGGCGGGAAGCCAAGGAAGTTCATTTGATGCCGAAGATGCAGTTGAAGTGAGCGTAGGGATGGGAAATACATGATAACAGATAACCAGACAACACAGCCTACAGCCTGTGACCATTAATTTACTCCCTTCCTGTCTAATAAGGTATTTCTCACCCGATGGCATGTCTGTGCTGAGCTCATCCCATCCTCAGAGTTGGAAATGGAGACCGTCACCAAAGCATACACTTGTTTCATGAGCAGGTGATTTGCTCAAGCCTGTGCCAAGTCCAGGCTGTACCCGCTGGGCTGGGTCTGGTCCCCAGCTGTGGGCTGGTCTCAGAGCTGGTCAGATCAGCCAGGTCTGGTGTTTCCCCTCCAGTGATTTTGGAACCTCACAATCTAAAATCTTCCGTAACTCTAGAATTGTTTCCCATGTGAACACCCATAAGGACTGTGAGAACCAGCTAGTTGGTAGCTTCCGGTCAAGACCAGGTCCAACCCCGTTGGCATGATGTCAAGGAGATGATGGCACACATGTCAGACCTGCCTGGAGTTGGTGCCTTGGTGACTTAGACACTTGGGAGTTTATGACCCTTTTGGGGGTAGCTGCGGTGTCTGGAATGAATCTCTACCATCTGTTCCCAGAACAGGAAAAAATGCTCCACTCCAGGGTCTGCGAGCCTGCTGCTTCGCCCCAGCTTTGTTACACGCAGGCGTGTAGTCCCCTGTCTTCCAGGCTCCCATAGTGTTCAGTGATCCGTGGGCTTGGTGGAAACAGCGCACCCCATGTCACTGTTCTCACCTTGGCTCAGCCTTGTCCTTAGCACCAGGCATTGAGACAGGTTTATAGCAGAACTGAACAGAAGAGAGCTTAGGATAGAGAGATCACTTGAAGCAAGAGTGAGGGTTTGCAAATAAGGTTACAACTAAAAGTAAATCTAAGATACACGTTGGAGCCACTGCTTGTGACTTCCTTGGCTCCGAAGATGTGTCTCAGCCATCCAACAGACCCTGCAACACTGGTGCTGTTCAAAGACCTGCCCCCCTTTCTTGTAACACCCCTGTGGGAATGAGTAACATTGTGCGCCCTTTCCTCGTACCCCATTCACTTGCCAACTATTCAGAGAATTTTCTCAGGGGTCTTTGAGGAGCCCCCATTTATACACCAAGGTGATGGGGAGACTTTGAAGTGGCAATAGACACGGTGCAGCGTAACAGAGCAGAACTGGGGCACTTTGGCACTGCCTTGAGCAGGGCGACTGGGGGGGGGGGATCCTCTCTCCAGTGGAGGGGCAGAGCAGGATGGGAGGCTGAAGACTGGCAGTTTGTGTCCTCCCTGCTTGTCCAGCCTTCCATTCCTAGTGAATAACTGCTCCAGCCCTATAACAGAAGCTGCGGCTGGTGTGGGACCTGCCCTGAATTTGCATTTGTTCTTCCATTATAATATGATTCAGGAGTCCAAGTAACACTTTGTCTTTTGCTGTGGGGTTCGTTCTGATATTTCCCAGGTCCTCGGTCATCCCCCTTCTCCATCGAATCCATGAGCCGCGTGGTCAGGCCTGGCCATTCTGAAATTCCAGCATTACCCAAGCATAGCCTAGGAGGAAGCAACAGTGCCTGGTGCTAGAGCACGGTGCTGGGAGCCTGGATTCTTGGGTTCAGTCCCATGGGTGTGAGGGGAGTGCAGTCTATGGGTCAGTGGTGGCGGGGGGGCTGTGAATCAGGACTTATGGGGGTCTAGTCCCAGATCTGCTGTGTTTGACCTTCATCATGTCCCTCTGTGCCTCGTCCTTTCCGTCTGTCTGATGGGGCCATGCCTCCTGGCGGGGGGGGGCTTGGGGGGTGGAAAGGAACAGGGGCCTGCAGAGATGGGCCAATGCTTCCTTTCTGTTTGCTGTGTGATAGGAGGTTTGCAGCCGACGTGACCCTGAGTGTCCCGAGCGGGTGTCCTAGGCCGGGAGCCCGGAGTGCTAACATGGGACCATCTGGAACAGCATGTCCAGTGCTCTGCCCACATTCCTGCTGCAGCTGTTGCATTCGGCCTGCCTAAAATGCCCCTGGTGGCTTGAGATGGAGGCTATATTTTTTTTCCTACCTTCCGCCTTGATGTGATGCTGGCAGAACAGAACCAGTGCTATGGCCAACCCCAGAGGTGGTTGCATCTCTGTTGTGCCTGGGGAACTTGCACCTTTGTGTATGTTAACTTCCTTCTGTCTGATACCATCCACTACTCCATCTGATGTTCTGGAAGTATGCACCATCACCCTGGAAAATGACGTCCAGCAAATAGGAGCTGGATTCTGCCCTGCAACACCTACACTCAACCCCCATTCCCCTGCCCCTCCACTCCACTCCCTGGCCTTGCAGTGGATTGCAAAACCTCTAATTCAGGGCATGGTCAGTCAAAGAGAGTGAGGGAGCCTTCCCATGTGGGTCCTGCAGAAGCCAAGGGACTGCTGGGTGAATTTGACTCTGAAACTAGAAATGGAGGTGGTTGGGGGCATGCAAGATCCAGCCCATTTCAGGCCATGTTTTCTTTAACTGTCCTTCGACACAAGGATGATGTCTGCCCAACAGGATTTTTAGGTGGTTGAAGAGCCTAATTTGCGCCCTGTAGATTTTCCCTGACAGAGGAGACAAGTATAATCTTCCAAAAGGGTAGCCGTGTTCGTCTGGCTCAGCGAAACTAATCTTGGAGGCGATGTCATTGGCTAGCGCGCTGTATCCCTTCTTCACTCCTTTGCCGTTTCTGTGACTCATGAGCACGTCCTGTTCTCAAAATGGGCTGTTGAGTGGTTTGGAGTTTGGTGCCATTCTGCTCTGTTCTGCACCATCCCCTCCTCGTTGTTGGGTGGACACCACCCTTTTAAGGTGTGCTTTCAGGGCGACATGCTTCCACTGCTCTCCATGAGGCCTTCTCCCCTGACTCAATTGAGAGAAAAGGACTTGCTTTGGCTGACTCGTGTCAGGCCTATGTCTGCGGTGACCAGCCAAGCTGAGTATGTGTTTCATGATCTGGATGTCCACGTAGCTGATGGTGGCTGGAGAGAGATTGCTGATATTATCGGGTCAGTGGTCTCAGGGTCCTGAGGATTGTCCAGACAGTGCTGCAGAATCGCTCAAGCTACATGAGATGTTGTTTATAGGTGACTGGCACCAGGTCTTGCGCCCATAGAGGAGGGTGGGGAGGCCCAAGACCTTGGTGTCATGTAGGATACTCAGCATGTAGATAATACCTGGAAGGCAAACTGAGAGGCAAGTATGGGCAAGGGGACAAGTGTAACAACTTGTGCTCCAGCCCTTGGTGATGCAGGGCTCTGCATCTGATCCTTCCTCATCCTCTGGGAAATGGCTCTCACTGGAATTTCTTGGCAGAGAAAGGCAGGCTCACACGGAGGAAGTGACAGATCACAGGAACATCAGCTGCCTCCCTGGGAGAGTTCAGCAGGGCTCCCAGACTGGGAGCAGCGAGGGATTATCAGTTCATCGAGTCGTGGTGAACTCTCCATTGCTGACCATTTGGAAATTGAGCTGAGCTATTCTTCTGCCAGGTCCACTCTGGGAATCCTTGCAGGGCTGGCTTTTGGCTTGGGCTATGCGGGAGGTTGGGCTGGGTGATCACGGGGTTCCCTTCTGGACCTGAAATCTGTAAATAATTGTCATGGCAACGGTGCAGAGCCGAGATCTCTGCTGTGCTGGGCGCAGGAATCGAGCCCTGAGCTATGGCAGATGGGATTATTCCTGTTTAACAGCATCTCCTGCCCCCTGATCTGGGGGGGTTCAGTTATTTTTTTCCTTCCCTTGCAATGAAACAAATTGTTACTGGCAGTGACGGCTTTGCACAAGCACTCATGTGCTCTGGACTCCGCTCAGCACAGCTGGACAGGACACTGGCGCTTTGGGAAGAGGCTCCCACCTCTGGGCTCTCCCCACACCTGCGCAGTCATCTGCTCCATCTGACCTTGGAGTGTTCAGCCGTTCTCCTGCACCAGGATCTCCCCCTTGCTGGGCCTGGAGAGTTCTTCCATGCTCCAAAGGAGCCGGGCACCCCCCTTCCCCTGGGCACAGCGATTCCTGGCCAGGGGAGTTTGTTAGGTCTCAGGGTCACAGCACAGAAAGACTTTGCTAGCAGATGGATTAGAAGTTACAGCAGCAACCACCTGAGCTCCCTGCTGGCCTGCACAGCACAATGGCCTTTTTTCTGCTGCTTCCTGCTTAGACCCATCCCCTATCTCCTCCCAGTCCTTTGTCGCCTTCCCAAGCTAGGGGGCCACTCCCCTGAGCTTCACCCGCCCAACTTGCAACTTTTTGGCTCAGGGCAGGAGGTTCTGGCCAGCTCTGCCTGCTGGTGGCTGGGGAGCCCATCCGTCCTCTAGGTGCCTCTGCAGCGATCACATGCCTGGGTCCCATCCCTGACATACATGAGTAACACATGGGGAGGGGAAACTGAGGCACATACACTGAACCAAAGAGTACCCCAAAAGTATCTCCACTTCCTTGCACTGGTTCAGTTGTCTCTTGAAACCTGGTGTTGAGCAGGCAGTGGGGTCTGGGTGAGCACCCCGTGGGCTGGATGGGGGCGGTCAGGGCCTAGAATTGACCCATCTGTGGTGCGGCAGTGCCACCCTGTGGGCAATGGGGGCAGTGCATCATCTCCCCTTTTCCTGCTCCCCCCTGAGCTGTACATGGGGCTGTCTGCTTGCAGCCTGGCAGGCCTGGAGTGACTCTCTGGAGCCAGCTCGGGAGCTGAGAGGGCTCTGCACATAGCTAGGGGACCCTGAGCTGGGTCTGTTTCGCTGCCAGCTCGTTTGTGAGGGAGACGCTTGGCATCTGTTCCCTGCCCCCTAAGCTCTCCTTCGCCCACGTTTGTCTCCCTGCAGACGGCACCCCCCTTAGTGAGCTCTCGTGGTCTTCATCACTTGCTGTGGTGGCTCTTTCCTTCTCTGGGCTTTTCACCTTCATCTTCCTCATGTTGGCCTGTCTGTGCTGCAAGAAGGGAGACATTGGCTTCAAGGTAAGTTCATCAAACAAGGGGTCCCAGCCTAGATGGAGGAGGAGGAAAGAGGGGAGGGGTGACAGACCAGCAGGGGCTGAGTGAGATGGGGTGCGGCGGGGTCCCAGCCTGGCTAGCGTGTGTACGTCTGCAGAGCTGCTGTGAGCCCAGCCAGCAATGTTGTAGGGGTGCTGGTGGTCTGGTGCTGCACAGAAAGCTTTGGTGAGTGGGTCCCCATGTGGCCCCACAACACAGCTGGTATGGCTCTGCTAGCTACAGTCAGCTGCTCCCATTGCCCTGGCCTGCACCCCCCAGTGTGGGCCTGTCAGGAAGGCCGTGGTGGGGCTGCCAATCAGGCCACTGGTAGGTCTGGGACGCGGCTGCCATTCACTGGAATAAGACCCCCAAATCTAGGGCACACCAGGGCTTTAGGCTGCTGCTGAGTGGTCTCCTTGTGTGCCAGAGCCTCACAGGAATCATGTTGAGGTTCCCTCTTCTCCTTGTGGATCAGGGGTCTGCCTTCTGCAGGCTGCCCTGATCTCCACACATCAGTGTGGCCAGCCCCAAATCCAGCCTTGGAGGGTCCCAATATGTGACAGGGTCTCACAGGACTTGTGTGATCTGGACCCCTCTGGGCACAGGCAGATAGGAAGAAAGTGCTTTGGGAGGGCCTGCCACTGCGGGGTTCTCCCTACATCCGCGAAGCCATCTCCTCCATCTGACCCTGATGGGTTCAGCACTCCAGCTCCATCAGGGACTCCTCATGTGGGATCCTCTCTTGCGGGGTCCTGGAGAGTTCCTCCGTGCTCCCAAGAGCCATGCACCCCACCTCTGCAGTCAGAGTGATTCCCAGCCAGTATTGGCGTCAGAGAAGTTTGCTAGTTCTCAGGATTGCAGCCTAGAAGGGCTTTGCTAGCAGACTAGTTAGAAGTTACAACAGAGACCATCTGGGGATCCCCCTTCCTGGAGCTTCCTGCCGCCCACACCCTTCCTGGGAGACTGGCATCTTTCCCCCAGCCATCTCCAGACCCACGTCGTAGCTCATTCCTGTCCTTTGTCTCCTTCCAAGGCTAAGTGGTGACTCCCCTTATCTTCACCTGCCCCAAATTGTACAACTGGTCATGGCAGGGGGTTCTGGCCAGGTCTGTCTACATGTGGCTGGGGAGCTCATTCAGTCTCTAGTGGTCTCTGCAATGAAAACACACATGGGTCCCATCACTGACATACATGAGGAACACATTTGGGGAAACAGGTGCGCACACAGCGCACAGAGAGACAATCCCAAAAGCATCCCCGTTTTGTCACACCTCAGGAGAGGGGTCGTGTCCCAGCTTCAGTGGGCATTGCTTTTGCGGGGGGGGGGGGGGAGCCAGCTTGACACCCCAGCTCCACTGGGTGTTGCTGTCTGGCCAGACTTCACTCAGTATTTTGCCTGAAGTTAGACTCTGCCTGGAAATGCACCTGGTACCCTGAGGGTTGAAAGGAGCAAAGCAACATTTTTCCCCCAGTTGCCAGGATGTTTGTGGAGGCTCACAGTGCCTGAGAAGCCGTCAGGACAGGTGGGGTAGCCAGGAGGGGCAGGAGATGTGTCTTGTGATGCAGAGGCAGCTGCTGGCCCAAAGGGCTGTCTGGCTGCCTGGTGAGCAGTGGAAAGGGCAGGGCCGGGGAGCTGGGTTGAGCCTCTGAATGGGGGTGAGAGAGACCAGGAGCTGGTGAGCCTTGGCGGGCAGGTGATGGGGGCAGGCAGGCACTGGTGATGTCATGGGATGCAGAGCTTGGGATCTGATGGTTGACAGAGCAGCCCCTGACATGTGCCGGGGGCTGTACAAACACACCTGCTCCCAGAGCAGCCCCTGGCAGCAGGGGACCATGAGGAGAGAAGCAAGGCCTCCAAGGCTCCTTATGGCCCTGCCAGCTGCTGAAGGGGGCAGAGGAGGTGTACATGGGATGGGGGGATGCATGGGGCACACTCAGCTCTGCGTGCCATGCACGTCTGGCCAGTGCGTAACGTGTGAGGAAAGACATACCAGGGCTCGTGCCCATTCCCCCCGGCACAAAAAAAGCCCTGTGTCTTCCCCTTCTCATCCCCTGCCTCTGCTTTGTGCCCGACCAGGAGTTTGAGAATGCCGAAGGGGAAGATTACGTGACCGAGCTGTCAGTGCAGGGCTCACCAGCCACACAGAATGGCCCCGAGGTTTACATCCTGCCCCTCACTGAGGTGTCTCTCCCCATGGCGAAGCAGCCAGGGCGCTCAGGTAAGTGGGGTAGGCTGGGGCTAGGCAGCTGCAGATCCTGAGTAAATTGAAGCTTTGAACTCTGGTGCTCTCTGGGAGTCCTCATGGTGCTCCGGGTACTGACCAAGGAGAGGGGCTGGCACCCACTGTGTTCAGTGCTGTGTACACGCCATGGTCATCCACGTGAAGCAGGGGAAGGAGCTGTCTGCTGGGGGCTGCAGGTCACAGGGATGGGAGGCAGCTGTGACCATGGCCAGCATCCCTGTCCCAGGGGTGGCTCTGACGACTCTCCCTGGGGTTGCTGGGTGCAAACTTTTTTCTGTGGTCCCTGTTCTCCCCCCCACCCCACCCCAAATTCTTTGACATGTGGCTGGAGACAGCGGGCCCAGCGGAGCGGTGTTGGGTGGGGCTAACTGGGGGCTTCCCTCCCCCACACCTGCTGGCATGCAAAGTATTGCCGAGCATCTCTAGGAGATGCTCTTGGCCCACACCCTGCGGTTGGGGTGGGGATGGCGATGGCGGCATCTTCACTCCACAGCCATGTGGGGGAGCAGCCTGGACGCTGAGGTTGCTGGAGGCAGAGCTGCGAGCTGGGCAGAATGGGGAAGGGAAAGCCTGTGTCCCAGGTCTCCCCTGGCTGGAGAGGGAGCTCGACTCCTGGGCAGGCGGGGAACCTCCTGTTCCAGTGCAGGCCCCTGCTGACAGGTGCGCTCTGATCCCCTCCCACGGCTGGCTGTGTGCTCCAAATTCCTTCCCCTCGCCCTGCTCCCTTGGCCGTGGTAAACAGGCCTGCGAGTGGGAGAGGAATTCTGAGCTCGCTGGGCGAGGCGAGGAGCCAACAAACGCTGCTATAGAGAAGCTGCCCCGCGGCCCCCCCAGCCCTCAGCATGGCTGTGCTGGGTGCTGCCCAGGCTGAGCTCACTGGGGACCTGGACAATGGCCACAGTGTCCAGCGTGGCTGGAGTGGTGCTGGGCAGCGCGGCGCTACCCAACAATGGGCCCATTGCGGCCCTCTGGGGATCCGTGGGACTGGAATGCTGGGAGACTGGGGCGGGAGGGAGCGAGTACAGGGCAGGGATGGGCGGGGACATGGGGGGGGCTAAATGCCAGTTGCCCCAGAGCCACCCGGACTCCAGGCTGGGCGCTTGGGCTGGGACACAGGGCGCCAGCTCACTGACTTCACCCCACACCTCCTGTCTGATTGTGCTTCCTGGGGGAGGGGGCCACCCCATCGGGCGCAGCCTCCTGGCTTGGGAGCTCAACTGCAAACGGCTGGAGCCCATGCAGCGGACACCAACTGGGAGCAGCTCCCGGCCACAAAAGGAGCCACGACTGATACCTGCTACCTGCCTGGGACTGCTAGCTGACCCTCCTGGTCTGCTGCTCAGCCCAGTGCCGTCTCACACGGTGTGAGGCTGGTACCTGCTGTGCCTAGGCAGTGCTGTGGGGATGTGCCTGAGCTCCCAGGAGACAGTGCTGCGGGGCCGAAGGACGATGGCCATGAGGCTGCCCGGGGCCTGGCATTGAATGGCAGGATGGGGCAAGCTGGGCACGGCTGGCACACATGGGTAACTTGGGCAGGCAGGTGAGGCAGGCAGCCAGGTGCACTGATGCCCAGCTAGCTGGATGTGCTCTCTTACAGTGCAGCTCCTCAAGTCCACGGATCTGGGTCGGCACAGCCTTCTCTACCTGAAGGAGATCGGCCATGGCTGGTTTGGGAAGGTGAGCATGTCTCTCTTGGGGCTGGGCGGGTGGCAGGGGCAGGCTGTGCCAGGGATGGGCTCCCTGAGGGACACCAGCTCAAGCTGGGGGTTGTACTGGGGCTTTGTGAAAAGCTGAGTGTCTGAGCACCGGCTGTACCGTTCAGGACCCTCTGAGGCTCTGCCCTCCTGGAACGCCCCTTCTCCACAGCGCTGAGTGAAGAGACGGCAGGAACCCTGCGAAGAGGAGAACGGATGGCTGGGGATGTGGGTGCTGAGTCTGGGAGGGGAACATCTGACAGGCAGAGGGGAACCCATCTCTGGAAGGGTTGTGACAGGGGCAGGATGTGGGGTTCAGGGGCAGAGAGGGGATGAGTGCTCCCCCCACAAGAGGAGGTGGGATCAGTGACAGGCAGGGTGGGATTGTGGGGGGATGCCATGGGGCCGTGGGCTCAGGACTGATGAACATTGCTGCCCCAGGTGTTCCTGGGGGAGGTGAACATGGGGCTCTCCAGCACCCAGGTGGTGGTGAAGGAGCTGAAGGTGAGCGCCAGCGTGCAGGACCAGATGCAGTTCCTGGAGGAAGCCCAGCCGTACAGGTAGGTGATGTGCCCACCCTGGCCCCAGCTCCTCTGCCACAGATGGGAGTGGTTGGGTCCCTCCCTCCCAGCTTGGAGTCAAGGCTGCTTGTGCTCTGCCCTCAGGGGTACAGAGCCACCAGAAGAGAGGCGCTGAGTCTGCCTGACTGCCTGGCGTGGAGAGGCCATTGCCCAGACTGGCCATCCCTGAGGCACTGTCTGAGGGTCCCTGCTGGCTGTGCCAGGCTGAGGTCCACCATCATGGGCAGCATGGTGGGTTTGGGCCCCATGCAACAAACTGGCCCCATTCCAAGCCAATGCATGACTCAGCACCCAAATGTGGGCCTGCTTCGTGGGGGAAATGCAGGGGCCAGGCAGGACAGAGGGGTGGGCTGAGCTGGTGGGAGTCCAGGACTGGACTGGACGGGGGTCTGCAGTCAGGACTGAGGGGCATCGACACTGTTGTGTGCGTATGGCGGGGAGGAGTGGGCCCAGGCTAATTGGTGCGTTGTGGGTTGGGATTAAGGAATGTCCAGAGAACTGGGGTGGAGGGGCTGGGATTGGCGTCAAGTCACATTGAGAGATAAACAAACACCCTATTGTTGTGGGTCCTGTTGGGGCAGCTGGCACATCCTGGTACCCATTTGTGGTCTACCCAGCAATCCTGGCGCGTGGACAGGTCACAGAGATCTCCTTGCTGCCCCACGGTGACTCATTGTGCATGCTCCGTGGAATGGAGAAAGCTCTCTGAAAAGATTTCTGTCTCAACTCAGCTGGTCACGGGACCTTCCTCAGTCTTGACCTACACCCCTGCAAGCCCAGCCCTGGGCTCCCCTCAGCTTTGCTGATGCCCCTCAATCCCAGCCCACAACCCCCTGGCTGCCCCAGGCCAGAGGGGACAGGTAAGTTGTCTCTGCCCAGCTTCACTGGTTTCAGGTTGTCTCCATTGCTCTCTCCCCCCTGCACAGGGCTCTCCAGCACACGAACCTGCTGCAGTGCTTGGCCCAGTGTGCCGAGGTGACGCCCTACCTGCTGGTCATGGAGTTCTGCCCGCTGGTGAGTCGCGTGCTTGGCCCTCGGCTCTCTCCTCTGCCTCCCCGTGCTGGGGCTGGCCTGGAGCCCCGTGGGTTCACCTGGAGTCTAGAGCAGGGGGCTCAGCAGCAAACGCCGTGTCCAGAGCAGGTTAGTCAGGTCCTGGCTGGGTCCCCCTCACCCCCTGCCTGGGTGAATCTCAGCTCCCCACACTTCACCTCTGCTGAGCTGCTTGGCATAGGCTAAAGCGAGGGAGAGGCCATGGTGGGGTGGGGCAGAGATGGCTGCCCCTGGTTTAGCAGCATGGTTAGTGAGCTTTGGGCATTGCGGAAATGGGGCTGTGGTCTTAGTGAGTGTGCCTAGGCTGGGGGCCTGGCTTCACAGGGTCCTGTATGCTGGCTTCCAGCCGAGGTGAATCCGCCCTGGCAGAACAAGGCCCAGACCATTAATGGGGGCTAAGAAGACCCCTCTAGAAGACCAGCACTGGCAGACTCCCCATGTGGTTGGGGCATCAGACTGGCACGGTTCTTTCAGGGCAGCTTGGAATCACAAGGGCATGGCAGATCTGCCAGCCACCTGCCTGAGTCAGCCCTAGCCTTCCTGGGTTTGCCAGATCCCCATGTTGGGTGCTGCCGACCATCTGTGCCCTGTGCCACATCCCACCCACAGGAGGGTGGCCTGGGCATTGCCTGTGGCTTGTGGGCAGGGGCTGGGGAGATATTCCCCACCCACCCCCAGATGCCCTTTATGGGCCAGTCCCTCTGCTCTGCCCCAGCTCTCCTTTGCCTCAATACCCCCTCGTACTCCGATGCACTTGGCCGTGGCTCAGGGCTGGTGACGTCTGCTGCTCCTGTGCCAGGGCGACCTGAAGGGCTACTTGCGGAGCTGTCAGGTGGCCGACTCCATGGCCCCCGATCCCCTCACCCTGCAGAGAATGGCCTGCGAAGTGGCCTGTGGCGTCCTCCACCTGCACAAGAACCATTATGTGCACAGGTAAGTCTGGGTGGTGGCTGCCTGCCGGACCGACAGACAGACGACCTGATGCTGTGGGGGAAGCAACAACCCATCACTCACCCTTGCCACCCAGCACCCACGGTCCATGTCAGCTCCCTTCAGGATACGTGCCCTCCCTCAGGTGCCGTCCCCCCCACCCCCTTTGGCAAGTGGTGTTAAAGGAGCAAATGTGGCTTTGGGCTGGGCAGGAAGAGTGGCCTGGGAGTGGAGGGTGGGTGTCCAGTCCTCAGCCAGGCATGCCTAGAGGCCAGTATGCGGGGAGAAGGGAGAAGGGGAGTTGGGGGCATGTGTGGTCCACAGCTGGGCATGTCTGGGATGGGGGCTGGTCCCCAGGCTGAGAGGGCTGGGGGTCGCATGTGACTTGCCCTGTGGCTTCTTTAGTCCATAGTTTTCTGTGCCTGGCCCAGGGTGGCAGCTGCTTTCCCAGGAATCCGGGGTTCCTCTCCTCGCACCTTGCCCACCTGCCTGCTGCTGTCTGGCTTCTCCTCCCCAACAATATCCTGGTGCTGAGTGAGTTGCACATGGAGACTCCAGCATCAGTGATTTTGTTGAAGAGGGCGAGCGCTGGCTTCTGGGGCCTTCGGATCCTGTTCGCCTGCCTGGCCCATGCCCTGCAACAGCAGGATCACTCCCTCTGCCTCCTGGTGGGATCAGTCGGGCCACTGCTGTCAGCTGCTCAGGGCCTCCGCAGATCTAGTCCCGGGTCTCACTGTCTTGTGCTGGTGAATGCAGTCCTCCAGGTGTCTCTTTGGCTGCAGCAGGACCAGCTGTCAGCCCGCACTGTCCTGCCCCAGGTGGTGGAGAGGGTTCCTCTATGCCTTGGGGCAGTTCAGTCCCTCCAGCATGTGCACTCCTGGACCTGCAGCTCAGTGCAAGGCATGGCTGCAAGCATGTGGCATGAGCTGGAGTTGAGACCCTCCAAATTCATCCCACAATTGGGATGACTTTTAACCACTGTGAGCTGGACTGGACTTGAACCAGCTGCCTGCCCAGGGGGAGGCTGCCCTGCTCACGCTCAGTGCCCAGGGTGCACTAATACAACCTGGGTGCTGCCTTCCCGGATCACTTGTGTACCCCCACCCCATAGACACACCTGCATACACACCCGTGCCCCTGCTAGGAGAGCGGCACAGCTGCTCGGACAGAAATGGCAGAGATAGACTTGCCAGACAAACTCCATTCGGGATGGTGGTGGTTGCGATGGACAGATGGACGGACTGAGGTGGCTGGAGATTTAAGCTTCTGGGCAGCAATTATTAGAACACACTTCTATAGCCCCAGAGATGCAGGCGCTTTGATCCGTGCTGTCTCCATCTGCTCAGCCTCTGGCCGAGGTCTGGACCCAACTCACCCGCCCTGTGGCACGGGTTCAAATCCAGAATCCTGAGAGTGCCCCACCCTCCATCTCCTTTCTCTCTCCACCCCCTGGCCATTCCCCCGACCCCCCTTCTTCTTGCCCTGCACCCCCACCCCCTGGCCATGGCTCAGTCCCACGTGTGAGCTCCCCACGCACCCGCCTGGCGCACTGGGGGTTGTGTAACAGCAGCTGTGCGTTTCCTTTGTCTAGTGACCTGGCTTTGCGGAACTGCTTACTCACTGCTGACCTGACTGTCAAAATCGGGGACTACGGCCTGTCTCACTGCAAATACAAAGTAAGTCTGGTCTGGAGAGGAACCCGGCCTCCACGGGCCGGCCTGCTTGTGGGCACCCTCCCAGGCTGTCACAGTCACCTATGCCAGCTACAGCAGATTTGGGAGCTGGGGTCATGCAGCAGGACCCTGGCAGGGTTGGTCCTCTGGGATTCATCGAGGCTGGAGGCTCCCAGTGTCTGGGGAATGGGGCCTTGTGGTCTCTGTGTGTCTTCTCCTCCTCTTGGGGCTGCAGATTGCTGATCTTATCCTCCTCCGGCCCCTTTTGGGCAGGGCAGATGCTGCTGGCTGTGACTCAGGGACTCTCTCACACGGAGCAGCTGGCGGTGCCCTCCCTCTCTGTCCAAATAGTGCCCAGCAGGGCCTGGGGCAGCTGTGCCATCACGTAAGGAGGGCCAGGGGCTGCTCCCTGGGGAGTGAAGGGCAGATCCTGCTGCCAGCCTTTTCCTGTCTCAGGGTTTCACAGCAGTTCAGACCTTGCCTGCACTGAGTCCTGCTTCTGCCTGGCAAGTTACCATCTGCTGCAGCCTTCGGGGCCCTGCTGCCCTCCGGAAATTGCATTGCTGGAGAGGGCAGGGGGCTGGGTGAGGGAGGGGAGATGGAGGGGTGTAGGGGGAGAGGTGGAAGGCAGAGGGGAAGTTGAGGGAGAATGGAGGAGGCAGGGGCTGGCAGAAGGGGAGGAGGAAGAGAGAGGTAAGGGCTTGGGAGGAGGGGGATGGGGCAGACAAGGGCCAGGGGAACAGGTGAGGGTTGGAGGGCAGAGCCAGATGGGGCCAGCTAGAAGGGGAGCTGGGGGGTGCCACTGTCACACCTGGGCGTGCTGGTCCCTCATGCATAGGTTTGATGTTCTCTTCTCGCGCTGACCCCGCACGCTTGGCAGGAGGATTACTTCGTGACGGCCGACCAGCTGTGGGTGCCACTGCGCTGGATTGCACCTGAGCTCATCGACGAGGTGCATGGTAACCTGCTCGTGGTGGATCAGACCAAATCCAGCAACATCTGGTGAGTACAGGGCCTGGGCAGGGCCCATGCCAGCCTGCTAGTGCCTGCTCCCTGCCACATGAGTGACTCAGGCTGTGCCCTAAGCCAGCGTGGATGGGTGAGTCAGGCCTGTGTCCCTGCCCAGGATGTGTCAGGGCCTCATGCTCTGGTGGGCAGCCCTGAGCCCTTGAAGTGAGGCGCAGGGGTCAGAGCAGGGCTGCTGTTCCCATATGGACCCCAGCTGGGGACAGGTCTCCCCGCAGGAGAGCCTAGGGGCCTGGGGCTGTCCCTGCGCATGGTCTCAGCCCCGGCAGTGGGCTGACAGCACGCTGGCCTCTCCTCCATCTCCATGTGGGTCACCCTGCTGCTGGCCATTCTGCCTGGGTCAGAGAGGCTGTGTGGGGCACATCCATCCCTCGGCCTTTCCTCTGCCCACCATCCCTGGCTGCTCTGGCACCTGCTGACGCCCCTGTCTCTGCAGGTCTCTGGGCGTGACGATCTGGGAGCTGTTTGAGCTGGGCAACCAGCCCTATCACCACTACTCTGACCGGCAGGTGCTCACCTACGCCATCAAGGAGCAGCAGCTCAAACTGGCCAAGCCCCACCTGAAACTGTTGCTGTCTGACCGCTGGTGAGGAGGGTGCCCCAGGCACCAGGCAATGGGATGGAGCTGCCAGAGAGCAGCAATTTCCACCTGTCTTTTCAGTCCTGCACCACCAGGCTAGCACGGTGCTGGCCAAGGGCTGTCCTGCGTGTGCAGGCTCCCACCCTTTCCAGTTCCTCTCCTGGACAGCTTGTGGGCATGGGGGTGCCGTGGGGGGCTGGTGCCATCTGCTGCTGAGTGGGGGCAGTCCTCCTGAGCCATGAATCATAATCTGGAGGGGCACCGTGTTCTGGTGAAGGGGATGGTGTGTGCCCAGCCACTCTCTCTCACCAGCTGGTGGAAAGTTTCCTTCTGGTTGGGGCTGGGCACGGGCAGGCAGGGTGTGTGGCGTGGCCATGGAGTCCAGCCCCTCTCTGTGTCACAGGTACGAGGTGATGCAGTTCTGTTGGCTGCAACCTGAGCAGAGGCCAACGGCAGAAGAAGTGCACCTGCTGCTCTCCTACCTGTGTGCCAAGGGGGCGACGGAGGCCGAGGATGAGTTTGAGAGGTGCTGGAACTCCATGAAGCCTAACAGCAGTACCAGCAGCAGTCACCCAGGCACTGAGATCTCCTCCTTCCCTCTGCTGGAGCAGTTCTCCACCGAAGGCTTCCACTCCGACGGGGATGACGTGCTGACTGTCATGGAGACTAGCCACGGCCTCAACTTCGAGTACAAGTGGGAGCCCAGCAAGGCAGACTGTTTCCAGGCTCCCGCAGGGGGGCTGAGCCCCTGCAGCACTGCCCAGTGCCAGGACTTTTACTACCCTGCCAGTTCCATGGGCCGACTGAGCCTTGGTGTCTCACCGTCCTGCTGTGAGTGCAAGCAGCACAGCTGCCCAAGCCTGCCCAGGCCTGGTGTGGTACCTGTCCTAGGTGCCCACAGCCCGTCGCTCGGCAGTGAGTACTACATCCGCATCGAAGAGCCCCTGGAGGGCAGCGTGTGCTCCTACAGCCCTGAAAGGGAGCATGGATCACCAGCCATGGCCTCCCGCAGGAGCACGTATGACTCAGACAACAGCCCCTCCGTCTCTCTGACCATGGAGCCCCTGCTGGGCCACGCGCCTCCCTGTGAGGGCTCTTGGGAGCACCCCAATTACTACCCCTACCACTGCCATGGCAAGGAGCCCCCATGCTACCAGCCTTCCCCTGGGCATGGCACCGACCAGTACCTGCTGGAGGAGCCCTTGGAGGCTGGCAGAACAGAATGGCGGGTTCCCAGTTTCCAGAAGACCATCTTTGGGGACCCCCTGGGCATCTCCCCTTCAGTGAACTGTGCCTATGGTGAGCCCCACCCAGCCCCCTTGATGGGGCTGCTGGAGACGGTGGGGCAGAGGGCAGCTGGCAGGACTCAGGGCTCCAGGCTGGACTGTGTCACCCTGGATCTGGGCCAGGAGAGCCTGTGCAGCAGCCCCCAGTACAGGAGCAGGGACCATGGGGACCAGCTGTTCCCAGAGGAAGTGGGTGCCGTGACGCCAGGGCAACACTGGACATCCAACAGCTCAGCCAACAACAATGTCAGCAGCTGCCCCTCGCCGCCCTGTGAGCCCCCTGCCAACGACAGCTGGTGTTACCGCCACATGATCACCTTTCGGGGACTGATGGCAGAGCCGCTAGGCTCTGTGCCACGTGATGAGTCTGAAATTCGGGACATGCTGCTGGAGGGGAGAAGCCCACTGGCCAAGGACTTCCGGCTAGCGCTGCTCAGCAAGGAGCAGAGCTTTCACTTGGACCCTGGGCAGCGCAGGACCTTGACCAGCAAAGAGGATTCTTCCTCCAGCTCCTCCTCCTCCTCTTCTCCCTGTGGCTTGGGAGCCTGGGAGGACAGCAACTTACCGGCCCTCAATCTTTTGGAAGATGCTGCGCTAGCAGATGTCCCTAGTGCACGGTGTGCCTCCAGTGACGAGCCCCATGCAGACTCCTTGGTCGAAGCAGCAGCTCAGAAGTGCCTGGATGATGTCAGCTTGGGACCAAGAAAATCTGAGAGAGGTGAGGGTAGTCCCCAAGCCCAGAAGCCACAGCCAAGGGATGTGGAGCCACCAGGGTCTGTTGATACTGGGAATGCTGAGAGAGGGATGGCTTGCCAGCCGTCCGAGAGAACTGCTGTGCCAGCAGAGGGAGTCGCCCTCCCCCTAAGTCTGGAAAAGATGGCCGTCCCATGTGCCCACACAGAGGGCAAGCCTTGTGCAGACTGCACCCACGTCCTTTCAGAGGCCTTTGAGGCAGCTGGCCAGGTGTCCAGAGACATCACCAGTGACCTGGACCGGACTCCAGACAAGACCTTCTCCAGCGCCAGTTTCCCGGACATGGACGACTGCAGTGATGAAGATACTGCAGAGCTTACCTCCGGTGTCTTCACTGACTTCTCCGGAGACTATGTGGAACGAGTGGAGCTGGCCCCATCCTTCAAATCTCTCCAGAAGCAGGTGGGGACGCCGGACTCTCTGGAATCCCTTGACATCCCATCCACTGCCAGCTCATGTGAAATCTTCAGCCCCTCCACCTACGTCCCCTCCAGCCAGCCGAAGGCCCTGGACAGTGGCTATGACACCGAGAACTATGAGTCTCCGGAGTTTGTTCTAAAGGAGCCCCATGAACCCAGGGAACCAGAGGCTTTCACTCACCTGGGGAAGTCAGCCACAGACCTGGCAGGGGGAGAAGGGGATGGCATGGTCTCCCAAATGCACCTGTCCTCTTCCTTCAGTGCAGAGCTCCATGGCCTGAGTGAGAAGAACCCGCACCGTGACTCGGCCTACTTCTCAGATTATGACACGGAAGCTGAGCGGTACTTGAAGGAAGATGAGGACAGCGATGCCTCTGAAGCCCAGGACAGGGACGCAGGGTGCTTGCAGCCTGATGCACAGGATCTGGGACAAGCCCTGAGCCTAAACAGCAATGGGGAGGAGCCGCCCCAGCCCGACGACACACCTGACAGCCCTCAGGAAGCTTTTTGCACCACTGGGGCTGGAGTTCCTGGTGCAGGCTTCCCAATGGCAGGTGACGGGGGCGCCCTGGCTGCCTGCTCACCTCAGGAGCCGGATGCTGCTGGGTCTGGTGAGAGATCTGCAGGCCACAGGTCAGACTTGGACAGCTCCCGAGATATGACTTGGAGTGAGTGTCCCACAATCACCACTGTCCCATCCAAGCCCTTTTTCCTGGCTTCTGTGGCAGTGAGTCCGGAGGTGGCTGAAGCTGGTGAAGAGCCTGTGCAGGATGGGCTTTCAGGGGTGCTGATAGAGGCTGTGGCTCCCAGCTCCAAGTCTGAAGGGCAGCTGGGCCCAGAAGGTGCAGCACAGGATGATCTTGCCAGGGTCCCGACAGAAGAACTGTCTCCAGCTGCAGACCCACAGCCACCCCTGGACCTCTCCCTGCAGCAGACCCAGGCAGAACTGCAGCCACTGAGCCCTGAGCGGCGGGAGGAGGCCGAAGATGAGGAGGACACGGAGGACAGTGATGAGTCGGATGAGGAGCTGCGCTGCTACAACATCCAGGAGCAGAGCGAGGAGAGCGAGGATGAGCTGGCTGCAGTGCCCATCGTGGTGGCTGAGAGCCACAGTGCCCGGAACCTGCGCAGTCTCCTCAAGATGCCCAGCCTGCTGTCCCAGAGCTTCTGCGAGGACCTGGAGCGGAAGAAGAAGGCCGTGTCCTTCTATGACGATGTCACCGTCTACCTCTTTGACCAGGTGAGGGGCCCTGGGGCTGAATCACTTGTCAGCTCAGAAGGGTGGCTGACTGGCACCTCAGGGAGGGTGTCCCAGGGACCCATGCCTGCCTCCTTTCACATCCCAACCCAGTGGAGCTGGGACGTGTGACAAGGGGGCTTCATCCCTTTCCCCCTCACTGGGAGGCCACAGGCTGGAGGATGGGGGCTGGCAGCACTGTCATTCATGGTGGGATTTTCCAAGGTGTCTCTTCTTGTCCAGGAAAGCCCCACGCGAGAGTTCAGCGACCAGACGGTAACGGAGCCTTCTCTTCAGCCCGCACAGAGCAGCAGCCCTGGCCCTCTGAGCCCGGTGGACAGATCGAGTGCACCTGACGACTCTTTGGACGGGCATGCCTCTGAAGAGAGTGAGGGCTTGGAGTGGGGGCAGAGCACCTGGCACTGGGGAGGGGGCTCCGGGTCCCACCCAGTGATGGGCACCTCTTGCAGCACTGCCAGCCTCTTCTGGCTCTTTTCTAGTGCACTGCAGGCATCGGCGGGCACTAGCAGGGGGCTCCAGCGATTAGGTAGAAGATTCCCCCTAGAGCTCTGGGGAGCTGTGTGCCAGGGCGGAGCTTGAATTGGAGTGGAGGGAGGAAGGGAGCAGGTGGGCACTGGCTGTGCTGCAGCCCAGCAGACCGAGGAGAGGGCGAGCTGTCTGACGAATCTGTGTGTTCATCTGCTCCAGGCGGTGGATTCGAGTGGGACGATGACTTTCCGCTCATGCCCATGAAGTCATCCTTCATGTCCTCGCTGACAGTGATGCCCATCCCGCCCGTCGCCAGCCTCCCTGCGCTGGCACCAACCCAGAAGCAAGTGCTGCCACACCAGTTCTCCCGGTTCACTGTGTCTCCTGCGCCGGTGTCGAGGTTCTCCATCACACACGTCGCTGACGCAGCCATTGAGGCAGTAGGAGGTGAGGCTGGGCTGGGCTGAGTCTTGCAGCCAAGTGTCCTCAGCGGGGGGGCGGGTGCCTTGTGATCTGTTACAGGGAATAGAGTGGGGGGGTCTGGATGCGGAAAGTAGCCTTGAGCTCCCAAGTTCCGTGCAAATGCTGGTGCTGATGCTCTTTGGTGACCACAGGCAAGTTTCCCTCTCTGTTAGGGGGTCCTTATACCAAATCCTGTAGATGTACTGCAGGCTTAGGGTGGAGAGACACGGGATAGGGTGCCCAGGCTCCTGGGTTCTATGGCCATCACTGTCACCAAGTGACCTTGGGGAAGTCATGTTACCCTCTGTGCCTTAATTTCCCCACATCTGGCGTGAGTGCACTCACTGCACCAGGCAGTTCGATGAGCTGATGTCGGCATGCACCGCTACGAAGTGCTCTTAGTTCATACTTGTGCCAGTTTCCAGTGCCCAGCAAGAAACCAGGCAGCCCAGCTTACCAATTGGTCTGAATTCGCTGCTCAGCTTGGTTTGTGTGCTGGAGCTGAAACATTGTCCCTGTGGCCTTTGCATGTCTGCCCCCATCCCTGAACCCCTGAGGCAGGCAGCCAGCCCCATTGGCTAGGGAGGGATGGGTCTGTTGTGGTGACATGTTCATTCCTGGGGGCGCTGACTTTGAAAGTGCTGCAAGGTGGGCTACAGAGCCAGTCCCTTTTCATCCTAGCTCTTTCTCTTCCATCTAAGTTCCAGGGTGCAGCGAAGACGGCGCCAGAGAATGAACCAGCCACCATGGTCAGCTGGACTTTGCTTGGTGTTGGTATCGGCCTCAAGGCCAAAGAGAGAGGATGGAGGACGGGAGCCGGCACAGCACATAGGGCTCCTGGGACCTTGTTCTATTTTTCTAGGCAGATTTTATCAGAAGGGTTTTGTCTGCTGCTAGCTGGCCTTGCACCTGGCGGTGCTGACCGTGCGTGCGGGGCTGTATAAATATACATATATAAATTATAGCATTTACAGGGTAGAGCCGTGACCTTGCTAACATCTCTGAGTCTCCACCTTGGCCATTTTGCCACCCAGCAGCTCATTCCTCATGGCTTCTTGTCCTTCCCCGCCTTCCTGAGACGCGTCCAGCCTCACTTCTCTGTGATGTTGCCCCCATCCCGGTGCTGGCCGGGCTGCCCTGACATGTAAGGTGCTTGGCATTCCTGCGCTTTCGCTGCAGCAGATGGGAGGGGCTCACTGCCTGCCCCCTCTGCTGCATGGGCACATTGTTGGTTGGTCTCAGGGCCCTACCCTTTGGTGGTTATGGGCTTCCTCCTTCCCACTGGGTGTTTGTAAGCCCTTTGGGTAGATTTGCTGCTACAGGGTGAGGAGGGCTCTGGCCCAGTTACAGCTGAGCTGGCTAGTGGAAGGAGAAATAGCTGTAGAAGTGGCAGTGCAGGTCCGGCTTGCCTAGTCCATGTGCCTTGGCTTGGGAAGAGCTGTGGAAAAGCAGGGGAGAAAGCCTTGGGGGAGGTCAGACCCTTGAATGGTGCCTCTCCCGCTGCTGGTTGGTGGTGAGTAGCGGCAGCTCTTGACATTTATTTCTCTGTCATTTACTTTTCCAGAACCCTCTTGCTAACAGCGCTTGCCCTTTGCATCTGATCTCCGGCTCCCCTGCAGGGCATCTGGTAAGCGCCCCCTGGAGCTGGGCACCACCCAGGAAGGGCAGTTTGTCCTTTCCCCCCAGCTCCCTGCTGTAGGCTAGCCTTTCCCCCAGTTGTTGCCCCACTGTGTCCTTGCTGTGTGGGGTCCTTCTGGTGTCTGTGCACGCCGCTGGTGGCCAAACGCCTGCCCCAGCAGCGTAGCTTCATAGAATGGCCTGAGCCCAAGGACAGGGCTGAGCTGGGAGCTGGGCACTCCCAGCTCAGACTCTCACACCTTGACTCCTGTCTGGCCTGAGGGACGTCAGGGAGCCTCCTCCCTCAGTTTCCCCAGCTATAAAATGCCGAGCCTCGCAGGAGAGGATGTGAGGCTGGCAACCTTAATTCCTGTAAGGTGGAAAGAAGTGTTTTCTGGGCCGTCTCACCCCTGATGGGGCACAGTGCCCTGCGGGGGCTGTGTGTGGGCGCTACGTAGAAGATCATGCATCCCAATGGGCCTACTCAGGCAGGCACGCTGAAAGTGGCACCTGCTTGACATTGCACCCTGTGCTGGGTAAAGCAGATGCAAAGCCCTGTCCCTGGGCAGCAGTGCCAGTGGGTGCAGCCTTCAGGGGATGGGTTTTTGCGCCAGGTCTGGTGGCAGGGGCCGGAGGCCTGCTGGGAATTGGTTTGAGGGAGATGTGGGGGGCTGCCAGCCATACTGGGTCTGTCAATCCAACCCACAAAACTGCTGTTACCTGACCTACTGCCAACGCCATGTAAATTATTGTTGCCAAAGAGATGGAGGGAGTTTCTCAAGAGGCCAGGCCTCTGATGGGTTTTTATTTTTAGTAATTTGAGGCTGCGGAGACTTGTGCAAAGGAAAAGCGCTTAAATAGAGCAAAGAGCTCAGACTTAGGCAGTTGGTTCATTTTTGAGCCTATAGACCAAATGATGAGGTGAGACGTTGCCCCACGCTCCAGGTGCTGTCCCTGCCTGCTTGCATCGTTTGGGAGGCCGGGGGGGGGCCAGCCTCGGTCTGTATGCTCTGTTGCTCCCGAGCAGCATTTCGCAGGGACAGTGCAGGCCACTGTGTTCAATGGTGCTGGTAATGCAATGCCGCATGCGCCGTGGGCGTCTCCTTGGTGGAGTGTGACTGTGGGGGTGTGACCAGAACATTTTTTTTTTCCCTTGCCCTCCATACCCTCACCTCCCCTGCCCTCGGCCTGCTGGTGGCTCCTTTTGACTGCAGTGATGCCTGGCTGGCTTGTCCTTTCGTCTGTCCTGGGCTCTGCTCCCTGCCCATCCTGGCCCATCAGTTGGCCAGCAGAGGACGGTGGAGCTGCCATGATGCTGGGGTGGGGGGGGGGTGTGTGTGTGTGTGTGTGGGGGTGTGTGGCGAGGTGATGGGTGCCAGGTTGCATGGTGGGGGGGGTGACACTGAAGCCATGGGCTTTGTTTAGTGCCATGGCTGCCCATGGGCACCATTTGGGTGGGTGGTGGGCCTGGCACAGGTGCCACGCTGCCACTGTGTCGTCTTGGCTGCCCTGAGCCCAGCTCGCCTCAGCTGGCCCAGCCTGACCTACCTGGTGCCCCCCCCCCCCCC
>ML682071.1:11001558-11064519 GCA_007922195.1 Podocnemis expansa
GGCCGGGGCCCCCCCCCCCCCCCCCCCGGGCCTGCCTAGCTTGAGGCCAGGCAAATGGCATGGCCTTACCACTGGCCCTGCACTGTGTTGCCATGTGAAGGGCACATGGCCAGCAGCTGTGTCACTGAGTGTGCACCAAGCCCCCAGTACCAGTGTGCTGGTTTGCGCTGCCCTCCTTCCAGCTTTATGTGCAGGGGCCTTGCTGCCTTATTGGCCCCCCCCCCCGGCTCCTTCTGCATCCTACCCACTGGCTGGTTGTTGGTGTGCACGCGTGATGCATGGGCCAACAGGCATTTGTAACAATGAACATAAGCGGCGTTGATGGGCTCGTGCAGCTAGGCCCCAAGCCTGGCCGGGGGGGGGGGGGGGCGCACCAACACTACTTAATGCACGTCAGGGCACCGTGTGGGCATGAAATGGAGCAGAAGGTGCTGGCTGCAGCTCATGTGGGAAGCTGTAGGCGGCCTAACAGCGACACGTGCTTCCAGCCCCTTTATTTCAGCACAACGGCTTGCCATGTGGCACTTGTAAACAGTCAACAGGCTGGTGCAGCTGAGGGAACTGATGGGGGCTCGGGGGGGGTGCAGCAAGGCAGGGGGTGTAAGGGGGGGGCATGGCATACCATGGTAAAGAATGTGCTTTTTCTGCAGCTGGCCAGGGTTTAGTGACAAGACTGACGGCTCATGGGAGCCAGCTGTCAAGGCATCTGCTCCATCCTGATAGTGGCTTGCAAGCAATGCCTGTGCCACTGCTCTGGCAGATGGGTTAACACACCTGTATGCGCCAGCTGTATTGCAGCCTGCACCACTGGGGCGGGGGGGGCGGTTACACCTGCGGACCCCCCCCCCCCATGCATTTATCATTTATGTGTGAGGGATTCCTTGGTGCAACACCCCCCCCCCCCGGCTACAAAAGGGCTGGGACTTGTGTGTGCATCAGTGCTTTGCTCCAAGCCCCCCCCAGGGCAGAGGGTGCCTGGAGAGTAGCAGTGCACAGCTTTGTGTTTGCACTATGTGCACACTAGCCTGGTGCAGCGGCAGTGAGAAGCAGTCTGCCCCCTTCTCACAAGGCCACTGCTGGCTAATGCCCACCTGTGCCAGGGTGCGCATTTAGCAGAACACTACTGGGGCTGATGTGCTGCCTTTGGAGGTGGCCTTAGTTTATCATTATCCCCCCAGCCTTGGGCTGCACCATACCCCTGTACTCTTCGTTAAAGAGTTGGGGGGGGGGGACGACTGTAGTCCTGCAGCTGATGGGGTGGGGAGGGCAGTGCAGGAGCCAGCATAGCTGCAGCACATTAATGGACAGGTGGCACCCCCCCCCCCCCCCCCCCAAGGATGCGCTGGCCCTAGCTTTGGGGCGGGGGGGCAGGAGGCACATTAGGGCAGTGGTTGTCAAACTTGGGATCAGGATGCTGTAGTAGACACAGCACCTCAAGCACTGGGTTGCACCACACCCTTGCTGTCAGTGCCAAAAGACTGGAACGTAGCATGCGTTGCAGGCATAATTCCCCCCCCACAGAGTCCTGAGGGTCGGGGGGGGGGAGGGGATTACAGCCTGCGCAGGGTTAGACAGTTTGGTGGTGGCTGGCGTGTGCTAGAGGGCCTGCTGCACACCGTGAGCAAGCCACTAGTGCTTTTTCAGGCCAGACAGGTGTGTATAGGCACTGCATGGCCACAGTGCTGGCCCTAGGTAAATATCACTGCTGCACAGGGCCTGGTACATCTTCCCCCCAGCCCCAGCTCCTCCTCCAGCTCTAGGGAACACAGTGAGCTGAGGCCCAGGGATTTGGCTATCCTGTCATAAGCAGCTGCCTCTGGGTGGGGCAGCATGAGAACAGCATTGTCGTGGGCGAGTTTTCTTTTAAGGAGAAAGGACATCACATTGTATAGTTTATCAATACGGGTCATACTTGCTGTGGGCTTTTTTTGTTTTTGTTTTTTTTTTTTAAGTCAGTGCTAAAGGCCATACAGCTCCCAGCATGTGTTTGTGTCAAATATCATCCGGACAGTAATAAAGTTTTTAAAATAAATAGTCTAAACAAGGCTGCTCCTCACCGCCTCCCATCATTCAAAGGGGGGGAGCTGGGTGGGCCAGGGTAGGGTACCAGATACCAATGTATGGGAAGGAGGACAGGCAAGTAGGAAAAGGAGGACATTGGAGGATACATGGCGAAAATGTAATATTCTTCTGATCTTAGGGGGACCTGGCATGCTTTCCCCTAAAACTATAGGGTGTTTGGGGCATTCCAGTACACTTTAGCCCCTATAAATAAAAAGCCAGACACAAAAATCATGTACTTTTAACATGGCTGTTGGAGGGAGGATGTGAAGGTAAAAAGGAGGACAGGTCCTTCTTGTGCCTGACAGCTGGTAACCCTAGGCCAGGGTCACCATGCACAGGCCTGGGGCATGGCTATGCTTATTAACTTATCTTCAAGGTGCTGGGCTGGGAAGAGTAGCAGCAAGCAGGCTGTTTCCTAATGCAACCCATCAACAAAATGGTCTTGGCTCCTGCCCCCCTCACCTCCAGGCCATGGCCTGGGAAAAGGAGAGGTCCTGCCTTAAATTTAGGCAACTAACTTATTCAAAGCAATTTGCTGGCTGTCATTAACACCAGGTGGCCAAAACCAGGCTGCTTGGGCTTGAGGTGGGAAAGCATCATGGCAGTCTCTGCACCATGCCAGCAGTTGGGCATGTAAAGCTGCTAACCAGGCCACTGCCCTAACCTTGGCCAGTGTTAATTGCTGTCTCCCCCAGCAGCCAAGCTGTGCAGCACCACACAGTGCTGCTGTTAGCACATGCCAGGCAGCACACAGCGCTTGAGAGGCAAAGACGACACATGCAACCAACCCAACAGTTTGTTGGTTTATTGCTTATAAATTACTTTTCCAGCCAGCATTTGGCAGTTGCAGGGGACATCCACTAGCCCCAGCAGAAAGCACAGGGAAGCAGCCATTCAGTGCTGGGCTTGGCGGTCCATATTCAAAGTGCTCAGGCTCCTCAGGCACTTCTTTGCAAGTGGCCACCCTGTGAAGCTTTGTACAAGTGCTGGGCTGTAGCAATGACACATCTTCATTGGGAGAGCAAAACTTGTGAGGGGCTGGCAGCTCTCCTTGGCACATACAGGAGCCAGTGCACTGCTGGGTTACAAACAACCCCCCATCCACACAGCTGCTTCACTTGGCCCAGCCACTGTCATAACGCTATCTTTATTCTGCAAGGCTCCCACCTCCCATTTACCCTCTCCTGGCATTTGGGGCTGCAGGGCAGGCAGCGCTGTATGATCTCTTGCACTAGCACCACATGAAGGCACATCGTGATGGTGGGCACCATATTGAGCACTCCAAACCCAGCATGTAGCTGGCCTCCATGGGCACCTTGCAGCCTGGACAAGTTCCTTGGCTTCTCTTTGGTCTGACAGGGCTGGGCAGTCCAGTCTCTTGCACTCAGTGCCCATTGACACAACAGTTCAGTGATGCTATGGACTGTACAGGGCTGAATTAAGGCAACATAGGGCCTCAGGAACCATGTGTCAGAAGCCCTCCTTGGTTGCAGCCCAGGGAATGCAGCAGGTTAGAATCAGATGTGGGGAGGAGAGGGGCAGTGCTTGCAGGTCCTGGTTCCAGCTGGCTGTGCACTTGCAGATGCATCAGCAACCTGTTTGTTTGCATTTTCAGCTTGTAAGGGCACAAGGGAACTTCTTTACAGCTCAGTGTAAAAGGCTGGTCTCCTCCTAAACCTGGGTCAACAACATTGCCTACCCCATACCTGGCCTCTGCCCTGACCAGTGTCTGTGTTAACACAGCGTGGCGCTAGGCTGCAGGATGTCATTCCAGCATGCTAGGCGCTGGCCCTGCTCTAGTGAGCAAGGTCTGTGCAGAGAGACCCTGGGCCAAGAAAGGACAGGTGCAGTGAATATCCAAGACTGGTCGCCGAGCATAGCTTTTGAGGTGTCTTGCAACAGGCTGAGGCTTGGCCCTGAATGTTCTCATGGTTCAGGGCAGGGCAGGCCTAGGGCTTGACTGCACTTCACCTGTTTTAGCATGTCACTGCCACAAGCGTCTCTGTCTGGCACTTAGGTCTTTAACAGCATCCTTCATCATATGGCAGTCACACGGCCCTCACTTCCTAGGGCAGCCTAGCTGCTGCGAGTAGTGGAGCTTGCACTGGCCCTCCGTACCTCAGGGCTGAAACGCACGGGGAACTGCAGCACACAGAGGGGCATAGTGCTACAGGAGTTCAAGACAACACTGGTAAACAGAATTAACCCCATTTGCTCAAGGGCAGCTGCTTACACAGACTGCTCCACCCCAGCTCTCCAGGTGTGGATGAGCCGGGCTGCTTCAAAAAGAGCAGTGCAAACTGTGGCACCTGCCCACCAGCTGTGGAGCACCCACTGCTGTCAATCAAATTTCTTCTCCAGCTGAAAGAAGAGAAGCTACATACCCCAGCCAAAGCCCTCAACAGTCCACCTCACTGGGGAGAATGCTGCCCTCCCCTACCTGCAGACCTTCGCTCCAGGGGAAGGTGTACTGACAGCCTGAAACATACTGTCCTTTATGTACTATTACAAGCACTGACCTAGGCATTTGGTTTTGTTTGCTACTCATTGTAAGCATGTCAGGGACTAAACTATAGTTCAGCAGGAACAATCTAGCAATTACAAGTGCAAGAAGACAAAACAATAAAAAAGAAGCAACACCAAAGAAGGGTGTGGTCTTAGCTTCCTTCCCTCATTTTTAACCTAGCTGGGGAACAACCCCAATCAGTTACGGCTCCTGCTCACACACTTCTGGAGGTTGGTTTCCCTTTTCTCTCCCCCCTTTTTTAATCCGACTGAGGACATGAGACCAGGCCTTGCTGCTGCACCATTCACCTGTGGCACACCTTGGGCAAGCTGCAGCTGGGGGTGAAAGCTCAGACATCCTCACAGGGCCATAAGGGCTGAGTGAACTGACACACACAGCAAACATTCCCATAAACGCAGAGGTTTATCTGTAGAAAAAGCTGACAACTGTTCTTCTAAAAGCACTTGCAAGAGCAGCCTGGGCTGGACCAGCCACTAGCCTGTAACCTAGTCCCACAGTCACATATGGAGATGTACATCTTGACAGGGCCAATATTAGCAGCACAGGGGAAGTGCTTACTAGAAGGGAAGGTGAGCTAGGGGATGGGAAGTGTTTTCATCTCAAAGCCTGGAACCTTTCAAGGCCCACAGCTCCTGCTCCCTGCATCATGGGGCCCATTTCCACTGCCTCCTAGTTTTGTGACATAAGGAGGAGGGTGGGTAGGGTCAGGCATCTTTGCACAGGCTGCTTTCGGAAGGGACTGCTGCCCCATAAAGGATTATGGTTTTGGTTTGCCTAGTCTCAAGCTGAATCAAATACAGACTTCACAGCCTAAGGGCTGGACATTATACTGACTGCCATGCAGCAGGTATGTCTGGACCTACTCATTAACATGCAGCCATCATCTCCAGGAGTTCTTCGTAACAGCTCCTTTGCCTCAAGCAGTGCTGTGAGAAAGGCCAGAGATGCGCTCCACCAGCTCAATGGGCAGGAACTCCTGCAGGCCCAAAGGAGGGAACAGAAGCATTTTCTAGCATGTTCATGCAGTGGGCACAGCATTGAGGTAGGAGTCTCTCAGACCTGCTCCACAGGCTGCATGTGAACAGGACCAGCCCTGTCTGCACCCCTGTTCTCACTGTACGCTTTTAAGAATGATGCTGGGGGTATCTCAGTCCCAGGCAACTCTGTTAACATCCCTGCTTGAGATTGTGGAAGGGTTACTTATACATCCATGCACTGAATCTTCTGCAGGCTGAGTGGAGCTGGAGAGAGGAGCAAGAGGCTGTCAATACAGGATGAAGGCTGCTTTTACTCAAAGCCAGGAGCCTCATTTAGGGTGATATCTATACCCCCAATGCTGAGCTTTCTGCCTTTGGCTTTTCAGTCAACTATTGCACCTCAACTGAGATGATTAAGGGAGAGGCTGGGAATTCAGGCCCATGAATGATGGCTGTTCTACTTCCATATGGGCAAAGCCCAGCCTGAACAAATGTTAACTGTTTGATGCTCTAGACCTCTTGCTCCCATGAATACACTTGCTCCAATGGAGACACAATCAGAAGGGCAGCCTTAGTCTGACTTTCAAGCAGAAGCAGTTTTAAACAGCTCAGCCTACACATAAAGCTCTAGTAAGACAGACTTGCAAACAAGGAGGCTACAGCAGGTCAGATACAGCAATGCAGCTGGGCAGCACTAGCAGTCTCCAGCCAGCCCAAGGATCAGCTGATGAAGGGAGCAGACCTGTCGTTTGTCACTGTTGGTTTCAGATGGATGTTGGCAAAAGGGTTCCTGCAGAGAGAAAGGAAGGCACAGGTCAGTGGGGAAGGATTTTAACAACTTAGCCACACAGACTAGTACAGTAGGACAACAGGACAGCACTAGACACAACCTGGAAACACACAGTTTTCCCTACTGGACCTTGGCTTTGTCACAGCAAAGGCTGCTGTAGGGATCAGGTACATGGGTACACGCTCCTGCAAGGCTGGTTTGCTCTTTGAGACTTAAACACATGCATTGTACACATTGAACAGGTCTTGCTTGGAAGGCCTCAGCATAGCCAGCTCTGTCTGCCTTACCTCACTCACCCACGATGTGGCAACCTTTAAAAGGAAAAAGATGGGTGAATTGCCTTATTCTGCTTCCTCTATTGTATAAAGTCCCTTCACTCCAGCTGTACAGCACTGGAACGTGCAACAGCCATTTCTAGCATTGGTGGGGTGGTATTCAGAAGAGGCAACTCCTAGAATTTAGAGACAAAAATTATCTGGGGGAGTGGAGGCTTGGTCCCTGTGATGCTACTTCTACTTATCCAGGCTATTTTTAAAATCCCAAAGGCTGGAGTGTCCACCGGTGCCCTGGAATCCAAAGGAGAGTGTTAACACTGGGCACAGATCTCATTAGGACCAGATCTCCTGTGAGCACAGAGCAGCATGCCTTACAGAGGACCCACAAGATGATTCCAGAGGCAGTGGGCACCTTACCTCCACCAGGGAGTTCGAAAGGTCAGAAGACAGGAAAGCTGTTCGGGGGGAGAGGGGTTGGGAGGTCAGGGTATACGGCAGCTGTTTAACATTGCACAGAGGACAGATGCAGCAGGGGGATTCAATGTCAACTAAGTCTCCTTGCAGGAGGAAGGAAGGTGGTTCCCACCCAGACAAACAGCAGGCTGGCTGGAGGAAGCTGACTGATCTTGGCACACAAGCAGTTGCTTTAAGGCGGAGTCCTGGTTGATATTTGCTGTGGGGGTGTTGGCAGGGGGAGGTGGTACAAGACTGAATATGGTTGGACCAAATCTTTACACCAAAATATTCCATACACACAGAAGGAAACACAGCTTAGTGAACTCTTGCAAGTGGTCTGCTACAAGTGACAGACACAGCTGGCTGGCTCAAATAAATACAATTCACAACACAGGATTTAACAACCTCCAGCACCAATATCAACTTTTACAACTGTGTGAAAACCTAGGAATAACGAAGCACCATGCTCATGCCTGCAGCAGGCCTCCACCAAGCTGGCCCCATATTGCTGGTGCAGCACCAGGAGCATTGGAGCCTCCTACTGGGACTTTGGTTCTTGGCACCCCAAGTAGCCCAGGAAACCCAAGGCTGTTTGAAGAGGAGAGGAGAACTAGCCAGAGCCCTGAGGCAGGAACTTCAGCCAGGGCAGCACTGGGAAGAGCTCAGGGGGTTAACAGAGCAAGATAGAGACTGGCTCCAAAGACAAGGGCACAAAAATCCCCTTCAGGAAAAGGAAGAGTCATCTGGGTCCCAGGTACTGCAACCAGGGACTTCTGGCTGCTAGTGCCCTGGAGCCAGTCACTATTTGCAGAACAGATGAGGTTTTCCTACACTGTTGCATGTGACATACAAACAGCCGTAGACAGACACAGACAACAGCAAACAGGCTCTCAGGGCAAGCGTGGAGGAGACATGAGTCATGGCTGGAGAGGATCTGCCAGGAGTGTGCCCAGCTGATCACAGCCAAGGAGTGGAAGTACCTCCTGTCCACCACTGACAGCTCTCTTGGTCCATCCCTCCCCCAGTGGGCATTAGACCTGCCACTGTGAGGATGGGACTGTGGGATTCTGCGAACAGTCTGTGTCCCTGCTTTGATGACACCCTTATGATTCCCATGGCTTTGGCACCAGTCGTGGGAGTGGGGAGTCAAGTGAGGGTGGAGGATGTGGGGTGACGAGCAAAAGAAGCTGCAACGCACAGATGCTCTCGGCCTGTTTCCCAGGGACAGTGGCTAGTGGGGGTATGCACAGGGCTACCAGACACCAGCAGGCCTGATGCACTTTGGAACATAAATGCCAGGGCAGCCCAAGGTGCTGTGTGAATGAAACTGTTGTCTCGCCCCCCCCCCCCCCCCACTCCTCCAACCAGCTCTGGCTTATCACCTTTTCTCCAGTCTAGATCGGGGTCCTTCCTCCCTTCCACCAGCTAGCTCCTGCCATCCCTTCCCCATTGACCAGCCCACACCACCAATCCCATGGACTGCTGATGGCTCTCCCCTGACAGCCCTGGTTCCCCAAACTTCAGTACTCAAGTCAGAATACCTGCCTGGGGGTTTATTAATGCTGCAGTGCAAGCCCGCAGCCAAGTTTTAAGACTTGCTGCTGATGCTTCAAAGCAGCGCTGCAGGGCAGGTGGCGTGATGTCCTATGGCCAGCAACGTGGCGCAGAACTTGGCTGCCCCATGTCATGGGGGTGGTGCAGAGACTGCTCAGCACAGAGCTTCAGGTGCACCTGAGGGGTCTTTCTGAGTACCTGAATTTTGAGTTGCTCCGTCAGAACCACCAACTCTCTCAGGCCTGTCTGCAAAGCAAAAGCTGGAACCTTTTTGCAATGTGAGTTCTGTTCTTCCCCCACCTAAAGCCCACACTCCAGTGTTTCACTTCTGCTACCCCTGCAGCTTCTGCACAGCAAGTCTAACAAAATGTAATCACAAGAGAAGCAGCCCAGGTGTTTAGATGCCCCCAGCCAGCACCAACCCAAGAAGAATGGCTCAGCTTTCCAGCCTCTCCCCTAGTTCTGGCTCTCCAGTGCAACCCCAGCTCTTGTTCCAGGCAGGGCTTGGTTTCCAGCACTCAGAGAACTCCCTGTTTTCAAGCCAAAGTGATCAGTGGCCCAGCTAATTTATGCAACTTCTTGGTTCACTTTTTTCCTTAAAAAAAAAAAAAAAAAATCCATCAAGTGACAGGACTGAAAAAGCAACTCTGACTCACCAAGAGTAATTTAATTGTTCTGGCAAAGCCAAGAGATGGAGTAGAGCCTGCAACCCCAGGATAAACCAAAAATCAAAAAACCCTTGATCTCTGCTGACCGAACACCAGCAACCAGCCTGAGGGGACTAGATGGAGCTACCAAGCTAACACAGACAGCAAGCCAGGCCACTGGAGAATGGAGGGCAATGGGCATTACCTGTGCTGCACTCAAAACACCTTCTACAGGGCTTTATTTAAATAGGTCTAGCACTGTGGTTTCTATCCCTACGTGACCAAAGGCTGGGAAAAGGCCACCCCAGATGGCCAGGAAGTGCCCATCACCAATGGTGTGTTTGATGCAGAGAACATTGTTACTCAGTGGTAGCCTCAGCCTGGGGGACTCATGGATGACCTAAAACCAAGGTGGGGCATTAGAGGGGGAGCTCAAAAAAGCAGGAAGAGGACAAAGCTGCTCCTTGCCCAGCCATGGAAGCACAAAACCAGAAGGCTGCACACGCTCTGCCCCGGCCGTGCAGGAGGGAGGCGGGGAACGGGGCAGGTGTTGTGCTGGGAGCCGAGCAGATACAAGTGTGGCTAGAGAGATGGGAACAGAGGCTGATACAGAAGGACAGTATAGTGGAAGGAATCCATTTCAGGAGTTGGAGGAAGGCGAAGAAACTTCCACCAGTGGGGTTAGGTGCAAGCAAGTGACCACGCCCGGTGAGGTGCTGTGCTCTGTACTGACTGTCGTTTGCGGCTGATGGACATTAACAAAGTGGCTGTCCAGTGCTTGCTGTTTGAGGATCCCAGGGAGCAGATCAGTGCCTCATTTTTTTTTCCTCCCCACCCATTCACTAGCGTGTTCCTAGTGGCTCCAGCATCTGACCAGTCAGTACATAGCATGCTGAGAGTGAGGGGTTTGGCACATAAAACCATGAACTTACTAACTAGTCAGGGACATCAGAACCTGGCCACTTCAACATCGGGGCTGGAACAGAAACAAAATGCAGTTTGTAGGACATGTTTCATACATGCTCAGCAGCCTCCAGGGAGATAAAAAGGCTGTTTGGTTAATTTGAGAGAAGCTAGGCTAAGAACTGGGTGCTGCCCTGGACTTAGTTCCACTCCAAGGAGATTTCACCGGTGGTGTTACATGCTGCTTCAGAGAAAGGAAGCAAAAAAGGGAAAAAAGTTGTATTTATTAATATTTATCAATTATACAGTGTTTAACCAACTAACTCTTCCTCATCATAACCCCCTTGTGAAGACTGTAGTGATGGACAAACCCAGGTTTATCTTCTACATGCCAGCCGCAGCATTCCCCCCCCCATAATCGGTGCTGTACCACACTCCTTTCAGAATGCACCTTCCCCTTCCTCTAAGTTTGTGGAGGAAAACAACAACTTTTAGTTAACCACATTCAAACCTCCTGAGTGACACCCAAATGCAGTTTGGAAAAGGCTGCACTTGGTTTTGCAGTATTACAACAAGCCATAATGCAAAGCAACTAACTCTAAATTTATTCTGTACTTCAGATCCAACTGCAGCTGCCTTTTAAAACACTGGCATAGCACAGAGACTACTCATTTAAACACTATTGCAGTCATTAATACAAGTTGTCAGATTAGCAAACTCAGAGAAACAGGGCATGGAGAAAGGTCATTTTCTGACCCTCCAGTATCATGGTTGAGTGAGGGGGGAAAAAAAAAATATGGCATAGGCAGTCTGGTGATTGGTCAGCAATACAGGCATGGAAGCTAAAAAACCACCAAAGCCCAACTCAATGCAATAAATAAAACTTTTATTCAAACAATAACTCAGTACAGGGCACATGTCTCTTTAGCTTTTAAAAAAGGTTTTTCAGCACTTTACAGTCTTCATACAAGTTTTGCTCATTTTCTGCATTCATTCATTTAGCACAGAATATCCTGGATTAAAAATCTTTAGCAAAATTATGACATCAAACGCAGGAGGTTCTTATTACATATGCCCATAGTCTATTATATAAAACAAGCAAAAATCTTTTCTGTGTGGGAGTGTGTGCGCATGTGTGTGTATATACACGTGTATGTGCGTGTGTGTATTGCCAGCAATGTCCTAGTAAAACAGGCATGTAAAGAAGTGTGTGGGGGGGGGAAATCACATCAGAAAAAGGAAGTGTGTACAGCTTTGCAATGAAGACTTTCACCGGAACTGAAAGGGTTAAGTCTGTACTCTGGGTGAAGGCCACTTAGTGACTTCTCCGAACTCAGTGATTGAAGAAGCAATACCAGTAGCCATTAATTCCAATCCTACTGTGTTTGTCTCTAAAGTTATTAAGACACACAAAGAAGATGGACAGGGTTTAGGAAATTAAACAGTGGAATTCTTTCCCTCCCACCATCCCCAAGAGAGAAAAAATTGAAAGTAATTGCTTTTTCCCCTCCCAAGTCCAATTTTAAAATGCAAAAAAGTGTCTTTGGATTGCTCTGCAAGCTGCATATTCCCATTATTTACCCCCCAGAGCACTGAGGTACCAATACCTTGCTACAAAATATACATGGATGTGTCTAAAACCAACAAAAGGAAGAAAGAACCCACCAACAACGCTCCCTGGTCAGCCCTGGTAGAGCTGGTAACTATTTTTCTCTGAGGCCCAAGCCTCAGCACTAGCCACTTTTCTTAAAGCAACCTCGGAAACTTTGGTTGCACTTCAAGTGGATGCCCCCTAGAGAGAGAAAAATGGCCAAATCTCTACCATCTACACCTGCCTTCCCATTAGAAACAGGAGGTTGGCAGCTGAGTAATGTGGAAAGGATAGTTAAAGTAACAGTACAAATACCATAGGCCATGCATATTTGTTCAATTTTGGAAATGGTTTCTTCCGGTTTGTTAGTACAGTGCAGCTCCCGTTAAACCTCAGAAAAGGGAGAGTGCATCTTTTAACATTCACCAAGTACAAAAACTGGATCCAACCAGTAACTGTAAACTGCATCCAGGCTGTGCCCACATCTGCACACCCTGTTTGGCAGTTTCTGCTCTGAAAGGCTTCATAAGACAAGGGCAGTGTAAACGCCAAGGGGAGGCTAGCAGCACCATGGTTTCCTTGGATGATCACAAGAGTTAAGAATCCCAAAGAAGTAGTATAAAGGGAGAAAAGAAAAGAGGGAAAGAAGCCGAAAGCTCTTCAAAGCAGCAGCTGCCATTTCTAGTCAAGGTGTCCTCACACAGTTGATACCAAAGTGCCACTGCCACTGTGGAATAGAAAGCACACGGAGACTGCCAAACCACCCGTCGTTGCAGAGAGCGCACCCATTGCTGGAGCTCAGCTCAGTCCTCTGGGCCCTGGTTCTACCTTACAACAGCAGGGCAGGCGGAGGAAGGACTGGCTGGGCACACAGCACCTTACACCTTTACCTTCAGTAAAGCCTCTCGTGCTCGCTTTCTCAAGCGACTCCTGTGTTGCTGTTGCCCCATGCTCAGCTTCCCCAGAAGCTCCCCAATGAGGGAGAGGAACCCCATGCACAATGCTGGTTGAGTTCTGATCCTACATACCACAACTGGCTGCCATTTCACACTCAGCTCAGCTTTTGGCAAATAGTGGGACATTTCTTCTCTGTATTGTATATTTAATATTTCAGTCCCCCCCATGCACAGGGCCCAAAATAACAAGGCCTGGTCCCAGGGGCAGAGGCTGCTTTTCTTCTACTCAATGAGGCCATTATGCACAAAGCAGGAGAGCCTGCTTTTGGAGACAGACCTTCCCTTTCTGTAACACTTTGGGCTGAGTCCCCATCAGGCAAGGAGAAAGCAGAGACACTTTCAAGAAGGGAAAGTAACAAAAGAAGATACTCTAGGAAAAATCTAGAAAGGATTATGAGCTATGCCAGGCGTGGCTGCCCTGGTGTGAACCTGTGGGATGTGATAAGATGGCTGGGCAGGTGTTTCCTTCAGAACAGCCTGGATTTGAGAAGCAAGAACTGCTCATTTGGTTCAGCATCTGAGCCAACTAGCTACCCTGGGAGAGGCTATGGCTGTCCTCAGAATGGACTTATGCAAGCTAGTCCATTTTGACTCTCTTCCTAGGATGCTCTTGGGTGCCCCACTCTCAGAAGGGACAAATGAGATAGATGAATACCTCAATGATATAATCCCATTGTTAACTCTTCACTATGGAGGGCCAATCTGTTTATAGCCACTCCAGAAACTGCTTCCTGCCAAGTGATACTGCAGCGCTGTTACTGCCTCTGGAGCTTTGAATGGTACAATTCCCTTTATTGAGCACTATGTAAAATGGAGACTCACCTGCTTCCAGTTCTTGTCCCATAGTCATCAAGGCCCTAAGGGGGAAAAGAAAAACCAGTCATGAGATGGCTGAGTTAGAGGATGGGCCCTTAGATGGCATCAAAAGTACATGAACAGCAGCAATGTCCTTGGTCCCAATGGCATTTGGTCTCCCAGCTGAAGCATTTGAGTGTGTTAGAAGCCAATCGCAAAGTTGATTTCAATGGGGTTTAATGCAGGATGGAGGAAAGTTACATTCATCTCATCAGACAGTGTTTCTTTACCCAACAAGGTGGAGGGAGTGTTTCCTCCTGTCCAGCTCCATCTTGCTACAGAGATCCTGTCACTGAATGTCACACACACTTCTAAAGAGACCCAAAGAAACTAGGTACATGCTGGTGAAACGGTCTGTGAAAAGTGTGTGTGTGTCTTGTAACTGAATCCCACCAGAAATCCCAGTGTTCTGGGCAGTCGGCCACCACTGAACAGCATGATGCTGCCGGTGGCTATGGGCAGGATGACAAAGTGGCAGCCTACAGCCTTCAGAAGAGCAGAGATGTGGCAGGTTAGCATTGGGCAGTCTAGCCACAGGCCAGGATGCATGAGCGTGGGCAGGTGGAGGAGACTGCTGTAGCTTTTTTCTTGGTGAGCTAACCTGGGTTATGAGTCAAGACCAAGGTGATCCCTTGCCTTGCTACCCAGGTGTTCTGCAACCAGGGAAGCAGGCTCTGGCCAGCCCAGGAAGAGATTATTTCTCACCAGACACCTTTGGCAAGAGCAGTCGTATTGTTCAGCTCAGCTCAGCTGGTCCCAAGAAGTGAGACTGTTCACCTGACCTGCCTGAGCTCCAGGCACGGAAGAGATGCTTTGCTCCCTGCCTTGGAGCACAGCCTCTCTCAAGCTCCTTGTGGAGTGGTCTGGGAGCTGACATCCCAGTCCCTTTCTCCATGCCTCCAGACAGGGGAGGTTTCTGGCATTAGTGGTGCTCACACTGGGAACCTGTCTGGCTGCAGCAGCCCCAGGCTGGAGCTAGCCTCAAATCTATTTAATGCCAATGCTCACTTCTGTTTTGCTCTGGCTGAGTAACTGCATTATTTTAGGGGGGGGCCTGCTGGTCACAGCTGTGTATGAGACAACCCCAGGAAGCTGCAGGGTGCCTCTGAATGGAGAGCTTGGCTTTTCCCAAGTCAAGATCCTGCCCCATGTCCCTGCCTGAGGAGGCCATTCTACCTGGTCACCTCATGTCTGCAAATACCAACTGCACTTCTTGCCCAGAACTTCCCTCCTAGTAAATCAGCATTTTCTCTCATTCTGCTCTGTCCAGCAGCCTCAAAGCATCCACTCTCTCATTTCAGGAACTCTTTAAAGCTCCTAGGATAGATAGCCTTTTGCTAATATAACTGCTGGGCTTTCTTCACTTCAAAAAAAAAAAATCTATGAATACAAGACAGAAAAATTGGTTCAGTTGCCCCGCGAGTGATTCATTCCTGGTGGGAGGCACCCATGGAAGCAGCAAGCGTTGTCATTGGGAGTTTATGCTGCCATTTTATGCCATTCTGTGCATCTTGCCCATCTGGTCCAAGTCAGCCAATTGGCTCATCATCTCCATGCACTTTAGGTCTCCTCTCTCACTACAATCCTTGAAGGGATGGTTTTTTAAGTCCCCTGCTAGAGGGACTGAAGGAGAAAGGTCATGGAGCCCTGGGCAAGCGACAGAGAAGTGTCTGGCAAAAACAGCAGGTGCTGATAAACCCCAATGGACAATGCTTTTGGTTGGACTTACAGTTGACCTAGTGTAAGGCTTGTAGTGAGCGGATGGCAGTTGGTACAGGCACCTGGAGTAGTCTTTAGCTGCACAGCCATAGGCCGTAAGGTAGTCCTATAAATAACGAAGACAGGCCTGTTGGAGTGTAACCCTCAATCACAAGCACTAGGCCAACATCAAAATATGACCAGTTTAAAATTAAAAAAAACAAAAACAAACAAACAAAAAAACAAAACAAAACCCCCCCACACGTGCTTTGGCACATTTACTTCCGCTTCATATCACTGCTTTTCGTGGTGTAACAGCCACGGCTTCTTCCATCACCTGGCCAGACTCCAGAACAGGCTCTGTGTGACTCATCCTTCCCACTGCTTCACATGGTGGAGAAACCAGGGAAGCCCACTTTGTGTTCAGTGCCTGGCTAATGCTGGAAGTGGGCACCGCCTGAGGGGTAGAATCCCTGTGTTCCCTGGTTTAGTATGTTCCCTCAAGCTCTTCCCAGCTGACCGGCGTTCCACATGCCCCTCCTTTGCTGGCAAGTCGGAGCAGCTATGGAGAGTGAACCAACAGGCTGAGGCACATGCCCACACCTCGAGCAGAAGCTACAGGCACACAGAGGGACACTGTTCTAGTGCAGCAACAAGCTGGAGTCGGGAAGGAATGGTCTGATTTGCTACATTCAACGGTGATTTAATGGACTGAAACTGCCCAAGACAAGGGTAGCAGAGAGGTTGTGTCAGAGTTTTTTGGGGTTTTTTAGGGTAGGGCTTTTTTATTATTTTAAAACTCTCTTCTCTCCAGTCCCCCAGAGGGGAGTTCTTCCCAAATGCAACTACTTGTTTTGTTTAGCTAAGGCCAGAAAAAAACAACGTGGGGTAAAATGTTCAAGCACGCCCTAGTGTGTTAGGAGCCAGGCCCCATTTTGGAAAGTGACTTAGGACCAGATTTTTAAAGGTATCAAGGTGCCCAACTTCCACTGACATCAGTGGGAATCCAAGTCCAGCTGTGGGAGCCAAAGGCGCATTGGAAGTAAGTCACTTATGAAAAGAGGACTTGGGGGGTAACATTTCCAAAAGCACCCAAGGATACATTCTAAAGAAAACCTGTTTGGAAAACACATGTCCCAGAGATTGGTCAATAGCAGCAACATGTGCTAGCCACTGTTCCCTCTAAGCTGTGTGTGCGTGCGCATGCACACAAGTCATAAAGCCTGGGCACACAACAAATTAAAGTGTGCACAAAAAAATTCAATAGTGGTAATACTGGTGCTCACAAAGAAATGTTTTTGCGCACACACAGGAATTGTTTGCACACACAGCCTACGAGTAATTAGAGGGAACACTGGTGCTAGCCCCGCAACTTTGCTGCTGAGGCCATCCCCATTGCACTCAGGGGCCAGTCAGTTTGCTTGCTGATCTCCCCCCCCGGGCCCCGAAAGCACTGGAACGCCAGCTCCCCCCAGCTGCTGGCAACAACAGAGCCACCTCGGTCTCTGTAGCCACAGGTTACCAATTCTCGAGGGGCTCTGAGCACCTCACCTGGGAGAAGGCTGGCACCGCCACACTGTACGGCCTCTGTTTGAAAGTGCTGACAGGTTGTGCTGAGAAGCCCCGTGACGAGGATACACCGTAGTCTGGTGGAGGGATTGCAATGTCATCCTTGTCCAGCAGGTTGCCTGTGCTGCTGCTTTTCCCTTGTTGCAAGCTATAAGAAAAATCATTATCAGCCACCCACACCCACTTGCCCTACAACTGCCTGGTTCCCCTCCAGATCTTGCATAGTGGCATAGTGCTAGGAAGACAGCCAGTATAGCAGCCCATGTGACCAAGGGGGCTTCGAGTAAGCAGCATAATGAAGTCAAGTGGCACATTTTTCCCTACATACTCATTCACCCGTGGCAATTACTTATCTTTCACAACTGGGATGGGAACAAATCCTCTGTAGTCTTATGGTGTTGCTGCTGTGTGGGTCCCAGGACATTAGAGACCAGGTGAGCAGGTAGCATCCTCTACTGGACTGACTTCTCTGGGTGAAAATCATGAACTTTCAAGCATACTCCACTATATTCTTAGAGAGCTTGTTCGTCCTCCATGGGCACTCGGGTCTCCAGCAGATAGACACACCAATCTAGGGGTTCTGAGCCCTCCCCTCTCATCTGGCCTGGCCCCCACTCCCACTGAGCAGCAATGGGCAGGGAAAACCACACTCGTCTAAGCCCTTTTAAGACATTTCTAACTCAGTTGTCAGCATATAGATGCTGCCCAGAGTCCATTGCTAAACCACCCCAGGAACTGGAGAGCAACTCGAAGATGCCATGGAGTGAACGGCCTGAAGACTTTTGTACTTCTGCACGTAGGTGGCACACAGCCCTTCCCACCATCTTGGTGCCCAACTGAGAGGTGGGGCAGAAACCTACTGCTTTCATTCAGGTTGTGAACCACTCCCTAGCCTGGGAAGGAGATGCCCCTTTATGTTGGGTAGCCTGGCGAAGTGTCATCCAGCCAGCCCACCTGGTCTAAGTTTATCCCTCAGCTCACTGCACCACTGGTAGGGACCCTGCGTCAGTCCTTTTGATCTAGTCACCTGCAAGCTCTCTGAACCCCTCTCATCATCTGTTGCTGCAGTGGAAGGAGGCAAGCCTTTTCTATTCTTCCAGAGGAGAAACGTGAAATTTGCAGTTCCATGAGGTAGTTGAAGATAAGGGGCACAAGCTCACACATGCTCAAGTGCAGAGAACCCTCTCCAATTGGACACTCATTACGCTGCCCACCTGAAACCCTCTTAATGCCCTTAAGTGAGAGAGTGCCCCAAGCCTTCTACTCCTCCATTTCCTAGTTACAACCTAGGGCATCTAGAGCCTTTTCCTTTATTGTTCCTATGTCACATATGATGAAAAAAAACATGCCTGACGTAGAGCCTCACTTCTCTGCTCTGGGTTATTCAGCTGCAGACGCAACATCCAAAAAAATTCATGCCATCATGTTTCCACACTAAAGCCTGCAAGGCTGGTTTGACTGAGCTCGGAAAGGCACAGCACACTACAGCCTGGGGACCCCCATGAATGGAGGTCAGCACTGGGAGCTTTTCTCCACTCCAAACTGGCCATGCAGCACTAACATCTGGGACACCCTGTCTTTTATAGCCGTGTTTTTACCTCATATGCACCCTGCCACTTCCATCGCTGTCGAGAACCCGTGTGTAGGAGAAAGGGAACCAGCCTCTCCTGTAAGACAGAGCCACATGACAGATCGTCAGGGTCAAACCTAGCTTGGAACACAGGGCTGTGTGGAGGGAGGAGCCTCAGCTACACTGCACTGTAACAGCAAGGACTGAAATTCCCATGGCTTTCTAGGTGCTTCACACACTGCAAACCAATCAATCAAGTGCCGTAAGAACTCCAGCTCTTACAGACAATATTAAAAAAAGGCCCCTTCTGTGCCTAGAAGGCGCTTGTTCAGATTCTCTCCTGGCTCCCACCCTTACAGGAAAAACATGGGAGGACTAGTGCAGGCAACGGGACTGATTTTTTAATATAAACTGTTTCAGAGCTTGTATGTGGCATTAAAACTGATGCTGGCCCCAGCAGCAGTCCTCCATCACATCAGATCCCTGCCAACAGCATCTGGAGCGTGCACTTGAGAGAGTTGCCAGGGAGACACTATAGTGCTGGGAAGGAGGTTATTTAAGGTGGTCGGCATTAGGTGCAGTGCTGCCCAAGCACCCCAAGATTCTGCCCTTGGCCAGTGCCACATGCTCTCTCCCCCTTCTGCTATGCTGAAGTGAAACCAGGATAGAGTCAAGATGGGAAGCCCGGCAGACTAATCAATCATCAGCCGGTCCTGCTAATGAGGTCAGCGCTTTAATCGGAGACCAGCTTTGCTAGCCTGAATGGCTGCTATTTCATCTCGCTCAGAACAGACATTGCACAAGGCGCCTTCCAACTTCAATAGTCCCTGAGCAGCACAAGGGGACACCAGGAAATACTGGTTGGTAGTTAAGCAATGTTGGTGTTCCAGCCACTCCAGTTTTAAGAGCTGGGTGCTGAGAGTATTTGTCATTCTTGGGAGTTCACAGACAGCTTCCAAGTGAAGGCACTCACATTTTCGTTTTCTCACTTTCTCCGTAGTGCCACCCATCTCTGGCCTCAGGCACCAGGAGTGTGATGAGGTCACCCTCCTTGAAGCTCAAGAGGGTGGTGTTGTCACCTGCAGCATGAGAGAAGATGGCTTGCACTCTTGTCCGGCCATTCTTCTCAAGTCCAGCAGCCATGGAACTGGAGCGTGGCAAGGTCTTGTTTTCAGCTGGTGAAACAAAGAAACTCCAAGATATCAGATCGTGGGCTGACCACACCCTAGGCACACAGTTTTCTACTGTGGCATTTAGAGCCATTAATCTATCCAGGCTCAGCCAACATTGCAATTAAGGAAAACGCCTCCCTTTTAGCCAACACAGCTCAACATCCCCTTCTGCCCCCACAACTCTTGGCTATTTATTTATGTATGTTATTTTTAAAATTGTAGGTAAATATATTTCTAGGGCCTAGTGATTTGTGTAGTTCCTCAATCTCTCCAATTAACAGCATCTCAGGCAACGGTCACAACATTCACTTAATGGCTACACCCCATTAGACTGTCCTCATTCTACGCTGCAATACAATGGATGAATTTCAATTCCAAGTTATTACTTGGAACGTTACACAAATACATCTGCTCGTAGTCATGGTTTACGCCCAGGTTCCATTCATAATCCAGGCACCTTGCTCTTGGGTGTTAACATCAGTGAAGGGAAAAACCCACAGGAGAGTGACATGATCTTCCTGGAAGGATGCCCATGTGAAAGCAGACAAAAGACTGCATCCTTTTAAAGCATGTGGGAGGCATTGTCTTTACATACGAAATACTTACAAGCGGTCAGATGCAGATATGAGAAATAAAGATTCAGTAGGGAAAACTTGAGGATCTTTGGCCTAACCCATTGACCCAGTCCCATCATGCAAAAAGGCCATCATCATCATCAAGCAGTAGAAATCCAATTAAGGTCAGGGCCTCACTGTGCGAGATTACATTCAAACACACCCTGAAGAGATGGCTGCTGCCCTGAAGCATTTATAGGTCCCTCCTGCCACTGCAGATCCCACAGGTTCCTTCAGATTTGCTTATCAGAAATCCTGCCATAGGGTTGAAACCGTAGCTCTGATCTGCCCCCTTTATTTTCTAATCTTGTGTCCAGAGGCACATGAGAACAGCGACACCACTTCACATGGTTGTTGGGAGAGGCTGGGAATTATCACATGGTTACCAAGGAAATGTGCCACCCCATTGCCGTTCTCATTGGACAATTCCCAGCCATTAACTGAGACAGAAATTGTCCTTGCTCAGGCATTCGTGCCTCCGGAGCCCATCTTGTCTCCACTCAGCTGCAAAGACCCTTAACTAATGCTATCCATAGCTCCCTCCTGCCCCACTAGCAGATGTGCCAAATCAACCCTTACTGGTTGCATAGCTGCTTTTTGGTGGGACGCTTTTGCGCACAGGAAGTGTGTTGGAGTATGAGTCACTCAGCTGCTTATGAGGCTGGGGAGGAGATAATGATTTAGGCTGGACTGCCTTCATTTCGGACCAGCGGCTGTAGTCCTCACTCTCAGGGCCGGAGACACCGTTCATTACAGGAATGGTCTCCTGTGCGGACATGCGCTGCAGGAAGAAAGAGTGATGGGAAATTCCAGGATTAGGGATGTCAAGTCACTGACGTCATGTTCCCATAAAGGAGTTACACTCTTTGGGAGCGTAGGGTTCCCCAGACAGGGTCAGGCCCTGATGTATCACGTCCCGTATCCTGCCTCCAGTGGGGGCCTGAGCTTAATGCGTCAGGGGAAGGGATAATGCTGTCCTGCGTGATTCCCTTTCCGAGTTTTGTTGTGAGCAGCATATGACCTGCAGACCAAGACACAACTACCTCTGTGGGGTGTGGAGCAAGTGTGACATGCTATTGTTCAGATGGCCCCTTTCTAAGCCTGCCCAGTATTTCAGTTTATCCCCCAGCAGCGAGTCCTGCAGATTGACTATGTGAAGTGGAATTTCTTTTGATTTAAAATTTCTAGGCTGTTTTCACACAAACCTCCAAGACATGGTTAAGTGGGAGGGCCCATTTCAGACTGGCCCTCCTCAGCCTCCATCACAAGCATGAAGTAGGGGATTCCCAGAAAACCCCACTGCTGCATGCTGTTTGAAGCTCAAGGGAAGGGACTTCTTGTGACTGGCAGAGGTCAGGGGACAACGCTAGGCTCGCAGTGCCCAAACTTTGCCAGCAAGGGAAGCATGTCTGTGCCCCACATACTTACGCCCACAAAAGGTGCCAGCTCAGGTGGGACAGGTAGTGGTTTGGCCCCTGGGATCGGATCGGAAATGATTAGGTTTGATTTGGATGTAGACAGGGAGCTGGGGAGAATGGTTCCATTACTGCTTGCTGCCATCTGTTGCATCATTTGGATAGCCCGGTCCGGGATCTTGTTGGGGTCTGAGCAAGACTGCTGCCAAATTGGGAGCTTCTGTGTTAATATTTCCTTCCCCTAGAAATCACAAAGGGCAAAGAGTGAGATCACAAAAGACATGCGGACAAATACACTCCCCATCTCAAATCGAGGCATCCAAAACATACATGTCACTCGTACTGGCTTCCAGGCAGCACACAAGGCACATTGTGATTATACCACATCTACAGCCAAGTGCCACCAACCCAGATGTCCTCTCTACCCATCTAATTAGAGCAGCAAGTGAGATTTCTCTACCTGTGCGAGCAATAAAGACCACCAAGCGTGGGAGTTTACAATAAATGTGGAGTATAATGGCAAATGAACCACTATGGCCTTGTGAAAAATTTAAAGAAGGGAAGGCCAGGTACTTAGTTTCTCCTGCTTAGTTCGAAACATTCTGCTGGCATGGCAGCTTGAAGAATGGAGCAGCCAAAACAGAAAGGGAAGGGAGCTGCCCTTTTGGGTCATTTGAACTCTACTGTAGGAAAGGTGTGCACTGTAAGTTACTGGATCATCTGCCGACAATCTTGATGTGCAACCGCCATCACTGGCAACATGGGGACAGCTCCCAGCCAGCCATGCTCGGGAAGAACATGGGTGGTATGCACCGTGGGCAGTAATTCACCATCCGGCATCAATCCCTACCCCCTGGCACACATAGCACGGGGAGGGAGGAGACAGCATCTCTCTCTGCACCAGCAAATGGAAAGTCCAAAGCTGCTGTTCCTTGGAAAGTTTCTGATGTTTGGCTGGACAGGCTGGCAGCCAGCCTCAACTTACTTGCTTTGTAAGTGCCATTCCCAATAGTGGGCCAGCTAGAGCAGAAAGGTATGGGAAGGGGGTAGCTGGAGGCAGAGAGGAGAGGAAAACCCCTGCAACAGGTTCTGTTCATGCCTGTAGACAGGCACATTTCACACCAATAAAAGGCTCCTAAATGCAGCCCTGGAATCCTGGGAATAATCTATTAATCCAACAAACAGCAGCGACTACAGAAGCAACACATAAGAGATGCAGACTCCCCTGTCATGTTAGCGATCTACTTCACTGGGGAGGGGAGAAATGCAATGTGCTCTCTGGGAGCCTGGTGGCAGCACAGGCAGAGAAAATCATGACAGAGCTGCCCAGCCATTGTAGTTACCAGTCTGCAGGATTTTGAGGCTAAAGCTGTCTTCAGCATGACTCTGCTGACTCCTTTGGCCCTGGGGTACAGGTGGAATAAGGGAATCAGTTCTGATCCATGACAGTGCTCCTGCCCAGGGTGATAGGCCTGAACTCTGTTTAAATTAATATCAGCAGCTTCTGTCTCAACAGCAGAATTGGCAGTTTAGTTTCCAAGTGGGAAAAACCCAGAGAATGCTACAGAAATTGCTCCCACATCCAACAGAGAAGGAGCAACTGCCAATCCACCATGCAGTTCTGAATAGCACACCCGCCTAAACACTTCCGTAACATGGATGCTCACTGGAGAACAATACACCGCCAGTACAAAATGAACTGTAGCCTATTTTTTAAAGCCAAAGTACACAAGATGCTCTCCCAGAAGGTGAATTAACTCATTCCCAACTAACACGTAAAAGCAGAATTATTGCAGGGTGAGAATTTACCTTTTTGGGCAAATGTAAGTCATCTTAAACATCATCATCTAAATATCTTCATAGGCTTTAGGAAAAAACCAGATTTATTTAAGCATTGTTTCATTTCCCCTGCATAAGTCAGTGTGTTTTCACTTCAGCATAAAGATCATGACCTTTTTGCACATAGGCAGATACCCAGCCTGTGACTGACACTGTCCATGTCAAGCCAGGGCAAAAACAACAACGGCAGTGGAAATTCAGGTTTGTTAGCTTATCCATCCTTGGGAATTAGCACACTTGTTACAGATGTGGCCACCAGTGTCACCTGTGAGCTACCTGCAACATTCCCTCAAAGAAAATAGTTTATCACATACTTGGTTGTAATGAGCCATAGCATGAAACTGCAATGCAGTGTGGGCTCCAAAAGGGCCACTTTTAACATGTGATGTCTGTAGCAAGGTGACAGGTCATTTAAGACAGACAGTGCACTCTGAACAGCTGTCTCTGCAAGGAAGCAAGTTATCCCACCTGCACTTTGTCAATCTGTACCATATGTTGGTGATTGACTCAGTGCACATTATGGTGCAGGATATCGGTGACTCATCTGGCTCTTATGTTAGTCCCTTATTCAAAGCTCCAGCTTGACAGATGATATTAGAAGCAAAATGAGTGACATGTAGGAAACAAAACAGGAAAAACTGAGCTGCGAGCTCAAGCAGGTGGCCAGCTGTTGCGTTATGGGAACAGCAAGCTCCTTGACACACAGCATCTACTGGGTTATCTTACAGGCCACCCCAAGGGGGCAAGGGATCCCTGCACCAAAGTCTGTCCCAGGCTGACAGGTACGTGCTCTGGACCATCCCCACCCCCACTGAACAGTCAGCGAGTCGTAGGCAGCGTTAAGTGGGCAAGTGGGAGCGTGGAACGACAGCCTTCCTATTTAATGCTCTCCTTTGTTAGAGATGAGCTGTAACGTAACAATCACAACCGCTCACAAAAGAGAGCTAATTCACCATGTTCCCTGCCCCTCCACGAGGGTAGGAGTTTTTATCTGCAGTTCAGGACCAAGGTTGCTGCCCCAGCTTTTGGTCTGGCTTTGTGACCCATTAGCTGATCTGACCCCTCTTCAAGCTTGTGTATTCCAGCCCAGCGTGAGGTGACTAAAGACAGCTCAGGGACCCCAGGCCCCTACTGGAGAGCTGTTCTGACTTGGGTGGCCTGTGCCAAGCAGAGGCAGGTGTGCCAGAGATGGGGCTGGCACCTTTAGATGGAAGCCAGGTCAAGGTGATTTGCTGCTGCTGTGCTCTTGCCAGTCTCTGGCACTCTGGACAGAGAACGAATCTGCTTCCTATGGCTGGCCTAGTGCTTGCTTTTGGCAGCCCACCAAGAGAACTATTAAGTGGGAGCCTCTTTGGAGCCTTTGGAAGCACAGCCAAGAGGCACCAACATGGCCCTGCAGATAAAAAGCACATGCCCTGTACCACTTTGGCCTTTGGACAAGACACCCACAAGCACAGTCTGCGAGGAGTTGATGCAGAGTAAAACTGTTGCTTCACTGACAGAGGAGCTGATGGCTTACCTGGCCCAGCAATGAACTCATGCTCTCCCCCAGAAGCACAATGCACCAGTGATGAGCAGCTCTGCCCCCAGTCTGCCCAACCCCAGCAGCTAGTCTGCTTGAGCTGTAGAGACTCACGCTGTCTGTTGCAAAGGTGCCCAGTTCCAACCCCTAGCACCAGTCAAAATGGCAGTCAAGACTAATGATGGCCCATGCTGGTAGGAACAAGTGGAACCTCTTGGGAGGTTCTCCTATCAAACCAGCCCACAAAACAGCCTCAAAACAACGTGGGCACTCACCTTGCCATGATAGGTGATTGCATGCTTAGCCACAGCACACTGTTTCTCTACCAGGAAGCAGAACCGTCGCCTCTCCTCCGTGAGTGCCATCTTATAGCCATCTGAGACGTAGTTTTCTAGCTCCCCTTGTTTGTTACCAATAGCATCAATATACTAGAGGAGAAAGGAGAGAAGCAAACAGGTTACTGGACAGGGCATATGTTGGTCTCTCTGCAAACACAGCCTTGCATGACTATTTGCATCGTAATGGAGGTTTGGAAAAAAAAAAAAAAGGTTACCTGGAACCCCATAAAAAGAAAGTTCTTTTGCGTGTGAATCTTGTGCATTGCTGAAGCGTGGCTACTTGCTCCAAGATATAAATGCAGTATTCACCTTCGTCCCTCTCCTCTCCCACTTCAGAGGGGATAGCATTGGGTACTCAACACACAAAACTCTAGATTTTGGTTGATTTCAAATTTGCCTGTGTCACGGAAAAGCCTCTTGGATCCCCTCTGTTCACAGCCCACCAGGACTCTGCTGCGGTGGAGCCTTCTCCCGTCCAGCACCCAGGTATCCATGCTACCTGTAGCCAGCTCCCAAATCCAGGCTGAGAGGGTCCAACCCTTGCTCTGTCTGGTCTCCCTTGGGGGGGGCGTCCTCCCTCCACAAGGGTCCCAGCCGTCCCAATCAGCAGTGACACTCAGCCAGTGTAGCAGTCAGAGGGTTTATTAGCAATCCACTTTGTACAGCAGCTAGGACAGTTGGCTCTCAGATCAACCAGGAGGGCAGATAGTAAATCCCCAGGACGAGCCCTGGAGGTCCTGTCCCTCCGACCTCCATCTTCCTTCCTCCCCTCTCCTCCCTTTGTTCTCCTCTCCATCCAGCTGCCCTGCCCCTGGTCTAAACCGGCCACAATGTGTCACCCCCAGGGGGTCCACGTAAGGTGGCACTGAAGTCTTTTCCTCCCTAGTGGTACCTATAGTTATGACACCCCTGTGTCCCATCACCAGAATACCATCACCAAAGAACAGGAACAGAAAAGAAGAACCACAGTAGCCCAAGAGGTTTTCTTACTTCATCACAGCCTGCAAGCACCAGAACCCCTCTCTCTCTCTCTCTCTCTCATCTTGCACCAGCCATCCTTACTCATCCACACACCCCCACACAAAGCTCCTGACTCAGAACGTGGGTTTCAAAAGTCATGTGGGTGGGAAAGGAAGGGGGGGTAGAGCTGAGCTGCCTCTCACAGCCCTCTCAAACACCCGCCCACACCAGGACAGTGCTGATGCTCTGACAGACTGTAAAAACTGCCTCTGTTGCTTAAACCCTGCTGGCTTGATGCTGATCTGGGCAGAGCACAAGTGGCTAGATTCCTTCAATTTGCAACAGCAGCAGAGACCTCCTTCCTCCTAGGCAAACCATGGGGATTATTTTTCTCTTGCATGCGGACACAGACACGCACTTCAGACAGTAATAAGCACAAGAAGCTAGTGAAGAGATGAGCAGAGAGGCTGGTGAGCAAGACAGGAACTGGCCTCTTAAGGTTATGCCCCATCTGCCCCACCCCAAGCTCCTCCCTTCTGCTCATGAATTTAGCAGTCCCAGAGGCAGGAATCTGTCACCCTCTTTCTCTGGGGCTGCATCTGTAAAATGCATTAAAAAAAAACTCACACCAATGAGGACAGAATCACTTCTAGCCACCTTCTCCATCAACATTCAAGCACAGAATCACCATACAGTCTGTCCTGAATGGTTCCCATAAGTCCTGCCACATCAGCAAACCTGTCGTCGTTTCTACAACAGGTAGCAAGGGCTCACTCAACACTGCACTGCCAAACTCCTCAGAATACCTGCAGTGAGGGCTGTGGAATCTGCAACCCATCCCCAGGATTCCCTGTGGGAAGGCAGAGGCCAATATTCACACCACTATTTGGATCCGCATCTACCACGCACAACCTTCAGTCATTGTAAGAGCATTCTGCCATCATTCCATTTTGCTTTTGCTACTTAGCCCTTGGATACATCACTTCTGCGTGCAAATGTCATGCAAGATGTACACAAGGGTCACAAAAGTCAGCCACATACCACCCATGCACAGAATCATGTTATCCACAGCTTTGACTTCCCCTGCTCCTCTTTCACTGGGGGAATTCTATACTGGGAGAGGCCACCACCAAGACAATGGTAAGAGAGTTCTCCACCCACTCAAACCATCCCTGGTGTGCAACAGAAGCTGTCTGATCAGGCTAGGGATGACTTCTGAGGTAAGAGAAAATGTTGAGCCAGCCATGCCCATTGATGACTGCTGTCTCCAGTGAATCTAAAGTGGGGGCTGGTTTTGAAAAATAAATTCCAGAAGAGTCTGAGACAGACACCTCAGAAGGTCCGACACTTGCTGGGGTCAGGCCACAATTCTACTTCACAGGACCCCAGACGACATGACCACCTGCCAGTTTGGGTGGAAGTCAAGCAAATTCTGAATTCCACTGTCAGTGTCCTGAGCTGCCCCACTTTCTCCTTAGCAGCCAGAGAGCCACTTACAAACGTGCCATTTGTCTTCCTGGTGGTTTATGCCAACACCCCCCTTTCAGGGCTTCTTTGCCCCTCAAAATGCCTCGTTACAGGAAAAGCAAGATCTAGTGCATCAGCCCAACAGAGCAGTGGATGCAGCAGCAGCCTTGTCTCTTCCAATCACGCCTCTCCTGTGGATGTAACACAGCTACACATGAGCTCTTCCCGTAGTGCATCTGTACTGATACAGAGAGACTAGCCCCAACTTTCCTGGAAGACAACAGACTATGGAATTTATGCCAAGTGCCATCATCTTCTGCCTCTCTTCCTCACTTCAGACACAACGAGTCACAACCATTTTATCTTCAGAGCACTCAAATATTCTCAGAATAAAATAATATGAAACTCCTGGGTGGGGAAGAAACAGCAAGATTAAATGATGTGCGCGAAACCACAGAGCAAGCCCATGTCAGAGCAGAGATTAGCATTAGGAAATTCCTGCATCTCCATCTTGTGTCTGAACCATGCCTCCTCCTTAAGAGAAAACTCTTGGGAAATGCCTTTTGCGCAAAATTAGTCTTCCGGCTAGTTTGCTCTTGGGCCTCCCCACAAGCACAGAGCAAACAGTGATGAGAAGAAAGGAAAGAGAACTTCTCTCTCCTGCAGCCAGAACCTGCATTTAGAAACATTTCAAACACTGTTCCGTTCCCAGTCTTCCCCACTACTCAGCCAGCTTCTGTCCCCAGTTCTGAAAGCCAGGTACAGCACAGACCATAACTGAACAATGCTCTCTGCACACTACAAAACTCATCATGTGGCAGGTAAGGGGACTAAACAGCAGTTGATTTGAGAAAGTCAGTCAATGTCACACAGGCAGGCAGAAGTAAGGGTACTTGGGTGAAAAAAGGCAGCAGGGCTCTGCTGTGGCATGCCAGCAGTATAACAACTTGCATTAACCCCGACACTCGACCGGTTAGCGTGATCAGCAGCGAGTTACAGTGCGCACCACGTGTTCCCACAAGACAGTGCACAGATGGGGGGGGCAGGGGACGCACCAGAGAGCTGGAGGAGAAGCATCTGATCATTGCACAGGCCTAGTGCAGGAGATGCCTGGATCTTCCTGAGTGTCCCTCAAAACACCCACTTCAGTTTGTTCTCTCCAAATGAGCACCAAGGACAACACACAAGACACTATCCTGCCACATGACTGGGGATGAGCGGGTTTAAAGGGAGAAGTGTCACAAAACAGAAGAAACTGAAATCCTGGGATTTTGAGCCAGCTGCACCCCCCTCCCCCCAAAAAACTACTGACAGCTCTGGAAAGTGTTTCTGGGTTTCTAGGTTGATGAAGAACCTTCAAATAACTTCCCCTCCCTTGGGTACAGGAACCAGATTAAAAATGCGCTAGGAACAAAGATGACCTAATTAGCAATGCCAGCACTGCATCGCTACACGAAGGGAGCCAACTGTATCAGACGGGAGAGGAATTTTGTTTTAAAATAGCTTTTGCTTAAAGCCCAGAGAGTGTCACAGACACAAGAACTTGCACTGGAGGAACTGGCACCTTGGTTCCCAGGGAAGAGAGCAGTCTTTCAAGTAATGAAGAGTAAAACCCTCAAGTCACAGAAACTGGACAATTATCCCTGAAAGCTAGTGATTAATCCCAAGCTCTCTGAGCACTGTAAACAGCTTCCATTGTTCTTCACGGGGAGGGAGGCCCCGACTCCCACAGCCAAGAAACGAGGAAGGTGAAAGCCATGTTTGGCTACCAGAGAGCATAGGAGTGTGTCCTGAAAAGGAGGCTCTGCCCACGTGAATCATACCCAGAGCAGCAGCAGCCAGTCTTCCAGCCTTCAGCTTTAACTCTGGGGGCTGCTGGAATCTGTCACAGGACACCTGTAAGAGACTCTGTTAGAATTAATTCAAGAATGCAGTTTAGTAATGGACACAAGGGCCATTTAGCAAGTCTACATAATTACCCTCAGCAGAGTTTACCAATTATTTATAATAAAAAAATATTGGCTCTTATATAATGCTTTGAGCTGACTGGTCAAGTTTTCACTGTAAGCAGCTCGTAACTAGGAGAAACAAGGACTAATAGAGCCTGGTGGGAGACTACACACCACACCACACATGACTATTGATTGTTAAGTACCATAACAAGGATCAAAAATTACTTGAGGCAAACCCCAATTCAGTGCAGATAGTGATCAATTAACAGTTGGTGCAGACAAAATAGCAGATGTTGTATTTGGATTTCGCTAATGCATCAGTAGTCGTGTATTGCTAATGCATAAATTAATTCAAATAGTGTTGGATAGAAACAATTCCATGAAAACTAGCTAGGAGTGAATGCCAAGGGCAATGCTAATCAGTAATCTATTGAGTTTTACTGCAGGGATCAGCATCAAGAACCCTCTTTATTAAATGATTGAAAGGTGAGAGTGAAACACACGTTAATGAAGTCGCCCACTGACAGAAGCTGGAAGGAGTTGCAAATGCCCATGAGGGCTAAAGGGAACCTAGCAAACAAACACTTTGGCTTGGGGAAAAGAAAAAAGAAAAAAAAAAACCACACAAGCTAATCCATCTTGGGGAAACAGAACATGGAGGCTGGTAACTTTGCTGGAGATTGCTAGACAGATATGTTTACAAACAGGCCATGGCAGGAGAAATGGCTAATGCAATTCAGGGCTGCCTGCGCATACAACAGTAGGGCAGGAACAGTCAGTCTATACCTCTGGCAGGAATATGCCTGGAACACTAGATTCTGTTTCCAGAAAAATAAAGGCCAGCTGGGTGTGCTCAGAGAGTTAGCAGGTAATATGGTTGGGATAATGATGGAATTGGAAGGATTATGAATGCTGAAGAACCACTATGATAGGAAAGAACCTGAAAACAGCCTACATGGCTTCGAAAGATGTGAGCTAGAAAAGCAGAGGATTTATTTAAGGTGGGGCAAAGGGGAAATAATTAGAAGTAATGGGATAAAATTAAGAAAAAGGCTGAAAGCTTCCTAAAAAACAAGGAGTCATGTGGCACTTAAAGACTAACAGATTTATTTTTTGCATGAGCTTTTGTGGGAGATTATCACCCATGAAAGCTCATGCGAAAAATAAATCTGTTAGTCTTTACGGGCCACATGACTCCTTGATTTTGTTGCTGGGCTAGACTAACATGGTTACCCCTTTGGAAATTGAAAGCTTCCTGTTAGTGAGACCTTTAAGGTTGCAGACTAGATGCTCAAGGGATGTGATGAAACCCATATCACAAAGTATATTAAAATCAGACAGAAGATTACAATCCTGCAAGGAAATGGCTTCACCTTAAATTTCCAGGACTCTGTCCTAAACTAGCAGATTTATTCAGTGCACCCAAGGACCACAGGCCTTCTCTTTCTCGACAAGGTGCTTAGCAAACATTAAACATGTTTCCAGAGACACCCCAGCCAGGCTTCACCAGTAGCTGATGTCACTAATGTGAATGGGACGATCTGGCACAAGAGTGTGACCCATAGGAAGTTAAGTAGACAGAGGCTTTGATCCCCACCCCCAGAATGTTATGTTCATGAACAGATTTACATTCTGTTCTATAACAAGGGTGAAGGAAAGGAAACATGCTCTACTACTGTTAAAATAAAAACACCACTTGATTCTATCACTGGGCAGGATGACAAGTTTGTCTTGCGACCCTTACTTAAAACAAAACGAATTTGCTACTCGGAGCCCCTTACAATTATGAATGAGAGTGATTCTACTATGTACACCACCTAGCATCATCAGTAACAATTATTGTGAACCACAGATTTGTGTTATTTTATAGTCTGGCTTCTTTGGGCGACAGAGACAGAGGAGAAGGCAAAGTTTTGTCCTTCTTGGGTATACTGTACAACTGCTTGGACACAAATGGTCTCTTGGGGACATAGCAGGAATTACACTTAGCCATCTGCAGTTATGCTGCCTTAAGCCATAAGCTCCCTCACACGCTAAGCAGGGCTGGGCTAGGACTCTACTAGAACAAGCGACCAACAGAGCCGTAACGTGGTGTTTTGCCACCCGGGGCGCATTCCAATTGGAACGCACCCCTTCCCATTAGCGGCTCTCAGACCCGGTGCCACAAAGCCGCCCCTGTAATAGCACAGCTCCATTGAGCTGCTTCGGGCCGCCTGGGGCTGTGCCACGTTGCCCTGCCATAGTTATGGCCCTGGTGACCGAGGAGCTATAGAAACTATTATAGATTATTCTGAAGGGGGAAAACTCTTTAGCTATGTCTACACTAGTTCAAACTAAGTTGGTTTGAATTAATTAGTGCAAAACTAATTTTGATTAATTCAAACTAACTTAGTTAAACTAGCATGTCCACACTAGAAACCTAAATTAAACTAGCATGTCCATGCACAGGACTTGCTAGTTCCACTTAGGAGTGAAGCACCATTGGATGTGTGGTAACATGGCACCTGAGAAGGACCATGCCCCCACCCAATCCCATAAAAAGAGGAAGGCATTTCCTTCCTGGCGCCATGCACCCTGGGAAGAAGTCGAACTGCGTTTAATTTGAACTAACATGTCTACATAGGGTTAGTTCGAACTAATAACTTCAAACTAACCGTTAGTTCAAATTAAAGGCAGGTTTTACTATTCTGAAGTAAGCTTTCCATAGTTCAAACTAAGAAATTCCTTAGTTTGAACTGATGAAAGCCAGCGTGGATGTGCACTAATTTAGTTCGAATTAATCCTCCTTAATTTGAGCTAAATTCCCAGTGTATACACAGCCTTCCTGTTCAGAGTCCATATTAAGTCTATGCTTAGCTGAAAGACAAGGGACAACAGAGGCTACATGCTCGACCTGCTGCCTTTTGAATAAGAATACAGCACTTTCAACTCTTCAGTAACATACACATCTGAACTACCTCAGCAACATGATCTGGAGTCACTGACACACCTCTCTCAAAAAGGCATAAGAAGCTACTAAACCTCAAGTTGTGAAATGAGCTAACAAAGCCATCACCCCTCTCTTTTGCATTATGGTAACAGAACACAAACAAACAATCTTCCTCCTGGATTGGAAAATGCCTTCAAGTGGGTTTCCATGGAAGCCATATCACATTTTGTTTTCTTTTGAAAAGAAACAATCCCTCTGGAAAGCCAAGATGGTCTGAACATAGACATATGAATATGCAAACACCTCATTTCACAAACACAATGTCCTACCGCATAAGCACACTTAAATCTATAAAGGGAAATTCACTCAGCATGCTCTTGGCACAGTATCACCCTTCGCCATCAGTACCCTACTGTTTGGAAGGGAGCTGGGAGAAGTAAGGGTGAGAGACACTGACTGACTAACACCTTATTCAGGTGTCTCAGCAATGGAGGAGGAGGAGGAGAAGAGTCATTTTTATACACCAAATTTTGCAATAATATTCAAATTAATAGATAGTTTTTCCTCATTTGTGCACTTGAGAGAGACAGGGCTAATCATCTGCCAGTATCGGTGTCTGGTGGCTATTTCTAAAAGCCTTTACTCACCAAGAACTATTCAAACTTACAGCGTTTATGAGAGTTAACAGGTGTCTCTGTAGCTTTCTTCCTGCTACCACCTCTGCACCAGGTTCAACCCCCCATTCTGATTCACTGATCGCTTCATTTAAATACCTCAAACTCTCACTTCTTCCACAAGACGTGATACGTACCAGTGCACCCATGCATTTAAAGCCAGAATGCATCCCTGAGTTAACCACATTGTCCCTCTGTGACAGCTTCCTATCACCAGTCAACCATTGGTGACCTCCAGCTCTGCTTGTGGCTATAATTTAGAGCAGGGGTCTTAAACTCAAATCACCATGAGGGCTGCATGAGGACTAGTACAGGGCCACATGAGGACTAGTGCATTAGCCTGAGGATCACGCCACTGAACCTTTTCATACAATAATATTGCACATATCATTAACAATAGTGTTGTCGCAGGCCAAAGGAAATAGCTTTAGGGGCTGTATGTGGCCCGTGGGCCATGTGCTTGAGACCCCTGATTTAGAGCACAAGGGGTTTCAGGCAGGGACCGTTATCTAGGTTCCCAGAACACAGTAACAAAACGAGACTGAGAGGAAGGGGCTTGAGGGAAAGAATACATATAGTTTAATCCTACGGCACTTGCCACCACTGGATCTCAAAGTCCTTCACAATCTTTTAATGTATTTAAGCCTCACATTCCTCTGTGACACAGAACAGGGCTGTTGCCCCCATCGTACAGATGGGGAGCGAGGTAGAGAGAGACTAAGTGATTCTGACAAGGTCAGATAGCTTATCCTATCCGTGGCAGAGAAGGGAAGGTCTCCTAAATCCTAGCGCCCTAGTCATCTTTCGTCTAAGGAAAGGAGATAATACGTTCTCCCTTCTCCCCACTGCAAGGTTGAGAGCCTCGGAGTCACAGCCAGGGCAGTCCCTGGGGTGGGGGGCCCCACACCCCTCTGCTGGTGGGGGCAGGGCAGGCTAGCCAGATACTGGGCTCCATGCTCCCACCCTACCCCTGGGCTGGCAGCTTCGCCCCCAGAGGTGGACTGGCCCAGAGACTGGGCTTGCCACCAAGGGGGTGGGAGGACCAGCATTGGCCCACAGAACTGTGGGGCCCTGGTAGGTCACCGCCCCCCCCCAAGGATAGCAGTGGTCACACCATGCCCTGAACCTAAGCCCAGCAAGAGCTAAAAGAAATGCTTGTGATATTTTCAGTTTGTAAAGCTCTCTTCACCACTAGCACCTTTGAAGCAGTCTAATTTGCACACTGCTCACCTCTTGCTTCACAGTGTGGCCAGCTATCGGCCCAGGAGCACCACCACCACCCAGAGAGTGCCTCCCCCTTGTATTTTACTGTGCCCTGTGTCAGGTCCTCAGTCCCTCCCACTCCCATTTCAGTCAGCAAGTCTCCTTTTAAACACCCTGGTCATGTGCTGTGAAGCCCCCCAGACCCACCCCAAAATAAGACCCAAATTACATTCTTTCTGCTTCAACACTTTGCTAGCCAGCAGAGATGCGTGGCTGGGTCTTGCACTCACTAAGCTCATTAAATGTGAAACATGCACAGCCAGGTCTGTGAAACAGAGCACTAATAAATCCTCCATTTCCAAAAACCAGTCCTCCCATTTCACTTCTGCGTGTTCTATTTCACAGGACTGCTCCTCAGAGCAGAAACTTTGCCTTTTTCCTTTTCTGTAAAGTGCCATGCACACACGACATTCAGCTAAAACAGCAACTGCTCCTTTGTCTGACTGTGCGGGCGTTTTGAGATCAGCCACTTAAACCAACTCCTCAACAGAGAGGGCATCTGGGGTTGGTCTTTGTAAACTTGCAACATGCAGAGCAATTTTTCTACTGAAGAACACGTTTCAAAGTTCCCCCAAACCTGAACAGAAACTAACTGCAAGAGCCATTTTCAGGTGACTAGTTTAGGGCATCTCAACTCAGAGGGGGGAAAAGATAAAATAAAATCATTCAGTGGTTGGAAGAAGCATTAGTAGTGGCTCATACTTTGCTAATGACACTCTACAGCTCAGAGAGGCCTAGATCATCATGGTGAAAGACTAGAGGTATATGACTGGCCCAGCTAAGCTTGCCATGGCTACTGAATAAAAAGGGAGCATAGGGTCCATACCTCAATGAGCAACTCACCAGCCTGAGACCTTGAAACAAAACACAGCAAATGCCTTGACTGATCATCGTTCCCTTAGCATAAAATCATACATCAGCTACCAGAAACAGCCAGAGAGTTAGATGTTCTTCCAGATCATCAAGAACTGGGCTGGAAGTTTTAGAAAAAGCTCATCAGATTTCCCATGTTCTTTGCTCCTAATCAATGCTACTACAGTCACAATGGCGTGTTTTGTGGTTTCTGGAGCTGGCTATAGCAAGGAACTGCAGGAACAGCTGCAAAAACTCAGAAAAACCAGAGTGAAGACGGAGCATTTTCTCAAAAACTTCAGTACAAGAGATGCAGAGTTTTATGTAGAGCTAGCAGCAGATATTAACTGATTTCAAGCCTCCTCCCCCATCCCTAATTTGAACAGGCCAAGAATAAGAGAAGCAAGTCCAGCCAAACGAAAGGTGAGAGCAGCACAGCCAATAAGCAAAATGTGTGGAAACCCCACCAGGGATATTTTAATTGGGCTACCTTTTAGCTCTCCCTTTGCTGACTACTCTGCACTTCAGGACATACAGTCTGTCTCTCATTTTTAAACTTAATGCCAATTATTCTGAGCCACCTGTGTGCTTTTACATAATTCTCCCTGTCTGTCTTTGTATAAACGCTGCTGGCCTCGTTCGAGCAAAGTCCTTATCAGTTAGCATTTCCTGACCTATAACTAAAATTACTCCTCCTTATGGGAATATCAAAGTGAGACTTCAATTACAAAACCTGCGTGAAAACGACAAACTATTTGACCCAATGGTGTGCGAAGTGTTCAGAAAGGAGAGGAACAGCTTTGTGTTCTGCTCCAAGCAAGCCTTCCCCCACTGGCGCAGACCATACAAAGCAGCCAGAACAATCCAAGTATGAAAGAAAACCCTGCCACATTAGCAAGTCTTCTGGCTGTAGGAGGCCTGCTGTGCTCCTAGACAGTTCTTGCCAATACAACTGAATAAAAGAGAATGGTGAAAATGCTAAGGAAGGGCAAGCATCACAATTTCAGGATGAGCCATACCTGACCCGTTACCCAGTCCCCTGAGAGGGCCTGTCCAAGGGGCAGCCCCATCACACGTACTTCTCTCAGAGCAGAATCCTGTTATCCATCCCACTGTTAGACCAGGTGTCCCAACTACAGCACCTTTATTTCCTCAGCAAGTCCAGCTGGGGTCCTTCTAGGATAGGAGTCTAAAGCACGCGGCTTGTTGGCCACATACGGCCCCTAAAGCTATTTCCTGCAGCCCGCAATGACATTGTTGTTACAGATATTGGCAATACAATTGTATGAAAAGGTTTCAGTGGTGCAGCCCTCAGGCTAACATACTAGTCCTCATGTGGCCCTCGTGATTTGAGTTTGAGACCCCTGTTCTAGGAGCTATAGACAGTAGTGAATGCAGAGACACCACATCCAGAGAAAAAAGGGTTTAAAAAAAAAAAAAAAAAAAAAAAAAAAAAGGAAAAGTCTACCTGTATATACAGGCTCACTTAATCTTAGCAAGACTTAAGTAGGCTGGACTCATCACTGGTACCTCCAGCCTTCTGGTGACCAGATGAGACTCAGTTTCTCAGCAGAACCTCCTTATGTGCGCAGCTTCAGAGCTGAGGTTTAAGAGTTTTCAAGCTCTTTATTCAAAGATTTCCTCCTTGAATTCTCTTCCCCCCTGTTATCAGCCCAAAGACCTTCAAAAGGATTTGAAACCTGTTTTTTTCAAGTCTGAGCTCAATTTCAAACTCATTAGCATAATATGCTAATAGTAGTGGTCATTTTATAGGGAAAAAGTCAGAATATTAAACACAGCTTAAAAAGTAGCTTTCAAAATAAATTCATTTTGATTCTTACTTTTCTGAGGATGCAAATCACAGAGAATATCAATGTAGGGGGACTCATGGATACTTAATGCATGACCCAGAACCATATGACCTGTAGGAACAAATTGTATTTTCACACTCAACTGTACTACATAGACTCCGTTTTAAGACTTGTTACTCGAAGTTATGGTACTTAAACAAATGAGAGAGACAGGTTGCTTTTATAACTGCCAGCTAATGCAATGTATTAACTCGGGTTAATAACCAGGACAGAGGATCCTCAATACATAAAAGTCTACAACCAGCCGTGCCAGAAGTTGCTTGAAGGTGCCAACACTAACATCCAAGAAGAAATTCTTCCATTGTGGCACCGGGGGGGGGGGGGCACGAAAACAACACATGGTGCCTCAGTCCACAAAATTAATCTTCAGCGCTCCACCCTCAATCACTAAACCCTCTGGTGAAGGAAACAAGCAGGGAAGAGAGTTCACAACATTCAGACGGGCAGGTGATCAATGAGGCCAGGATTAGCTTATCTCTGAGACTCAAGCTGCTCAGAGGGAAGGTGCTTTAACTCACTCAGATTTGGGTTCATTTGGAAAAGAACACTGTTGCTTTTTCTTTAGTGGAATCCTGCTAGCAAACGCATCCGCGCATCCTTTATTAGTCTGCACCTCAAATCCCTCTTCTTCCCAGACCTTGAACTTCCCCACACAGAAGACAAACAGCCAAGTGAAGCCTGCATGTCTGATTGGGATTAGCCTGTGATCTTTTCCTTTGTGAAGGGCAGAATAAAAGCAGAGATCAGCAGAAGAATCGCAGGTGAGGTGAGCATGTTTGGCTCAGTTCCACTGGCCAGTCAGAAGCAGCAGTAACTCAAACTGTGACCCCTTTAAAGATTAGACAGCCATCATGGCAGGCTGGGAACTGAACAGCTTCAGGAATCTTGTTTAGCCCTACTATAACCAGGATGCATCAAGGAAAGGATGGGCTGGGCCACCTTGGAAGGCTGTGATAGTGGAGAGGAGGTGGAGGGAAAAGAAGTCAAACACATTTTGAACCTATTCACAGAGCAGCGACTAATCGTATCCTCCTGGGGCACAGATTTTAAGCTTCACTTTTACTTCAAGACAAGGAAAGTGCTGTAATTCAGCAAACAATGAAACTGCACAAAAGAGCAATTACACTTCATGTGGTCTAAATCTGAAAACAGAAGATTGCACCCATCAGAAAGCTGGCTGTTTAACAGTCCCTTGTATTTAAGAGCTACAATAACCTAAATCTGACTCTTAAAGATTCTTTTATTGAACAGAATGGACTTTTCTGCCAGGATATTTTTGCCAGCAGCAACTTTTCTCAGTGAAGCATGGCTCCAGTTAATTCCAATCTGCAGAAGTGCATCCCCATTAAAGCCCCAAGTTGGTGTTATATGACAGTATGCCTGAGAAAGCTTTTTTTTAATCTTTAGAGACTCAAATCAGTAGCATGTGACCCAAGTGCTAATTCCTCTCCCAAGAAGAGAGTGCTTCTCTAGTTTAAAGACGGAGATTTGTCAAAGAGATCATATATTTGTGGAACAAAACTGGGGGTCCATGTAACAGCAGCAGCTGCTAGGCAAAGAATTCAGAGCTGCCAATAAAGATGGGACTCTACTTCCAGCATTGGCAGGTTTCCCTTCCTCTGTACCCCTGGCAAGAGGTTCCTTCCTCAGCTCAGCTGCTCCTTTGATACAGGAAGTCAGGAGAGATCAACTGAAGAGGCAAAAGGAGAAGAACTCTAGCAGAGCTCCACTACTGGGCAGGGTGAACCCTTGGGTTAAACCAACAAGGACAGAGCACATGCTCTGGACTAGGATAAGAAAAAGGGTTAGGATTTAGCACAAGGCAGATTACGCTCAGCGCACAGCCCGAATGGATCTGCTGTTACGTTATGCATGTTAAGCACAGCACCAATGGCTCCACGTACTAAATCCAATGCTAGGCCACTCCCTCACACCAGACCTGTTACCTTAGGAACATTACACTTCTGTTTCTCCCCATTGCACGCTTTCTGTGCCACTGGAGGTGGCCCTTCTCATAGGGCTGCTGCATTTGAATGTTTGCACCAAGTTTTCCAGTGAGCGTTTACAACAGAGTCCACATGTGCCCATCTTGTGCCAACTAAACAGTTTTACTGATGCTGCCCAACAGCCATGCTTTCATTATGAAAAGGGTTGGTGAAGTGTGGTCTGAAAGGTTTGTTCTTTTTTCCTCCTCCTTTTGAAGACATGAAGCCCCACCACACAGACCAGAGATGACGCCACACTACTTGGTCAAGTTCTACAATGCCTAACTTTTTATTTTGATCCTGAAGAACCCAGCCACCCAGCAGTTTTGACAGCTCTTTTTAAGCTTAAAAACCATGAGATGGCTTTTTCAAAGGGATAATCTTTCCACAGTAGGAATTTAGCAGGAGCTTGAGTGCTTGACAGATAGATCCTGTTTCTTTCCTCTTTACTCACCTAAGTCCTACTAATAGAACTAAATCAAATCTCTGCTGCTTCATGTTAGAAGCATCAAAAGGCTCAGACAACTGAGCTGCTCAGAATAGTCACCCTCTCTTTGCAGCATGTGGAAGAGGAGCAGATGGAGAAGGGGGGGAGAATTAATTTAGCTAACTGGGAGCTGTACTCCCTGTAGAAATAAGGACAACACACTCCCTAGGCATTTAGATAAATCAATAGGAGGTAAATGAGCTATGGCAGGATTCTCGTTCTCTTTGTCTAGGCAGGCAACATTCACAAGTAAGTGAAAGTTAATTGCCAGTCTCAGTGCCTTGTGTTTTCCTGCATCTAAAGATATCCTTACCTACTGTTCCACAATTCCTTCTCTTTTGACTGGCAAGTAAGAAAAATACTTTGCAAGCAGGCAGATGCTCAGAAATGGTTTAAAATCATTAAACTAACACTTCCTGTGCACATCGAGTCTTCAAGCAGACTAAGCTCATAAATGGGATTTTTGAGTTTTTTACTGGACCAATACATTTTGGACTGGCTTTTAAAGTTACAAAAGGGTAGCTGTGTTAGTCTAGTGCAACAAAACAAATAAGGAGTCCTGTGGTACTTTTAAAAAGACTAACATTTATTTTTCACATGATTGTTCATGGAGAAAATTTCACTTTGTCAGGTGCTTTGAAGATGGGGCACTTGCAAAATGGGATTCCCCATCTTCAAAGTGTCTGAGAAAGTGGGATTTTCTCCCATGAAAACTCCAAAGAAATACATCTGACAAAGTGGATTGGAGCCTATGAAAGTTTATGCCTGAAGAAATCTGTTAGTCTATAAGATTCTGCAGGACTCTGGTTGCTATTTTTTTTTTTTTTTTTTTAAAACAACTTCAGGTATATTCGAAATGCCTTAGAAGAGAGCCAGGAATGACAAACTAGTAAGAGTTTAAAATGCTGCCTATTGAACAAGCACAAAAATGATTTCTGGAAGCTTGAAACACAAATTCTGATAAAAACACTGGGTTTTTCCTGTCCATGATATTTCCACTCCATGCGGCTAACAGAATAGCTCACTCACTGACTTTTAGTACAATTAAAAGTGTAGCCTCCCCTGCATAACCTTCATTCTAATTAGCTGGTGATTACTTCATATCTGCTTTTTGGTACAGAGAACTTCAGTAAACCCAGGCTGAGGCACTGTGATCTGCATTGAGGTCAGCCTAGAGATTGTGACAGCACTTAGGAAGAGTGACCTCATTCATATAACCTTTGGTTAACCCTGATCCCAGACACAATGTGGCTGGTAAAAGTTTGCATTAAAGACAGGAGCTAGCAAGTCATCTGGCCTGTGGTTAATTTTTCCCCTCCAAGAGAAACATGCCAATGATGCAGTGATTACTCCATAGCTGTGGCTGGAAAGAACTAACAGAGACAGACAAGCAGAAAGAGCATTTTAGGCCAGAAGGCATTTACAGATCCCTGCATTAACTGTGTGTTCAAACTTGCAGTGGTCACAGATGTGTTGCAGGTGAGGTCTGAATCAGAGATCAGCAACCAACACTCGTGCTAGGAATATGGTCATTAACCCACTGGGTGCCACACTCTCTCAGGACACCTTGCACCATGATCCAGGTTCAATTTCCACCATGCTCAGTGGAGGGTGCACTAAAACTGCACAGTACCAGATCTCAACCCAGGTCAGGCCAGCTGACTCTGACTCATGGAGACTTGTGCTCTGGGATTAAAAATTAATTGCGTAGATGTTTGCCTTGAGCTGGAGTCAGAGCTCAGAAATCCTGTGGGGGCCTCTGAGCTTGCAGTTCCAGCCCAAGAGACTACACTGCAATTTCTAGCCCCCTACCTAGCCCAAGCCAGAATCAGCAAACCTGGCCCACCACAGCCATGCTGTGGGTCTTTCACTGCAGCATAGGACATAGCCAAGAGAACAATTCCTGGTGCTCCACGTGTGTGAGCAGTGGCTTCTCAGAATTCTTTACTGAAATGAAATGTTATTCCCCCCTTCCTCCCAGCCTGGAAATTCTGAAGTTTCAGTCTCTTGAAATGTGCATCTTTAAAACAAAAATAAAAGAAAATGAAACTCCTCTCACTAAAGACCCAAACTGCTGTATACAGCTGTTCAAGAAAGAAGAGAGCACGTTTGTCTGGGGAATCAGATATAGCAGTCTCAGGAGGATGCAATCAAAATCTGATTAGAAGACAACATGCAGTTTTCAAGTATGCTTAAATCAAAAGTCACTACTTAGATAAGTTATTTGCTGTCTAACAAAAAACACCTCCAGCATGTGCAAGCTGTCATACCAGGGGAGTGGAAGGAAGAAATAAATAGGAGTTAAAAGCCAGGAGGCTACAGGATAATCTTCAGTAGAATGAGATCCAGAAGAAGATGCACCTGACAATGGAAATTCACCAGGATAAAGTTTTACTTCTTGTGTCATTCAAAGATAAGAGAAGTCAATTAAAAAAGACAGAATTAATGAATACAGTGGCTGAGTGGCTAAAGCTACCATCCCGAAGGCCATGGTTCATGTTTTGCTCGATTTCACATTGAAAAGGCCACCTCCAATTCAGCCAGATGTAAAATAGGCACCTGATCCATCAGGTTAGGACAGTCCAAGGAGGTTGGATGTGATGCTAGCCTAATCAGTCCATTGTTTGCCATTGGCTAGGAAACTGACTTGCGCCAGCCCAACAAGCCACTGGCTTGAGGAGCTTTGACTTCATACTCTTAGAGAGCTTTTCATCACTAGATCTCCAGGTGCTTTACAAAACAAGATTTAGAGAGAGCACAGAAAAGGTTAAATGATTTGCCTGGGGTCTTACGGTCAGACAAATAGCCAATCTGTATTCCCATGTTCTCTCCTCTGGACCATGCTACTTCCCTCCCTAAGGGAGCTCAGCTCCTTCACGATGAGAAACTAGGGAGCCACTAGGGATAAGAAGAATAGTAAGATGCCAGTAAGGGACCAGCAGGAGTGCTTAATGACCTGAAAAATCAAAAAATAATCCTCCAAGTGGAAACATGAAGGGATCTCTAGGGAGGAGTACAAAAGAAAAGCACAAGTATATAGGGATAAAAATCGGAAAGGCTGAGCCCCAGTCTATACCAGCCGCACGTTTCAGTGGCAGTCACTGGGAGATACGCAAGGCACGCAAAATACCTTGCATATCTCCTGACAACTTATTAAGTACTCCCTACACACCATGCTAAGCTGGTCAGAAGTGCCTTCTGGTGCCTTATGATGGCAATTTCTGGATTGATTGAGTGTCTACACAGACCTCTTAACTGAACCCTGAAGACTGCACTGATGGTGGCCATTTTGCTGACACCAGTATAGACTTAGCCTACAGTGCAAGAGAAGTTAAATATCTGGCAAGGCACACAAAAAGGCACTATAGAGAAGGTCTATGAATACATTAGAGGTAAGAAAAATCCAAAGGAGGACTGTCTGTTCTTCACTTAGTGGGGAAAGAGAGCTACAAATGGATGACATCAAGAAGACTGAGGTGTTGAATTCCTATTTTGCTTCACTTATCAGCCAAAAGAGTAATTGGGACCGGATACTTAGGACAATAACAAGAAGGGAGGAACAGAAAACAAAGCGAGGGGAGCAACAGGTGAAAGAATATTTAGATATCTTAGATGTGTTCAGGTTGGCAGGGTTTGATGAAATTTACATGAGGATACTTAAGTAAGTAGCTGAAGCAATCGCAGAACCATTAGCAATTATCTTTGAGAACTCTCGGAGGCTGTGTGTGGGTCTAGGGAGTGAAGAAGGGCAAACGTAGTAAATGTCTTTGAAAGGGGAAATAATGAGGATGTGGGGAAGACCCTACTCCCCATAGACCAGATGGCCTATATTTAATACCTGGAAAGATATTTGAACAGCCTTAAATTAATGTGAGCCCCTAGCATTACAAAGAATAGCTATCATGGATTTGCCGAGAACAGCACATGTCAGGTAATCTAGTTTTCTTTCACTGGGTTACAGGTGTAGCAGATGTGGAGGAAGCAGTAGCCATGTATGCCTTGGTTTTAGTAAGGTTTCCAACACATTCCCAGCTGATGTTCTCATAAGCAAGCTAGGGAAGTGTGGCTGAAATGAAGTTACAATAAAGTGGGTTCACAAGCACAACTTGTTGGAAGATGAACATCAAAGAGGTAAACAAACAAGAGGCCCTGTAGCTCACAAAGACTAACAAACTTATTTATCGCATGAGCTTTCATGGGAGACAAGAGCAGTTATCAACAGCTTGCTGTCATGCTGGGAGAGCACATTTAGTGGCATTCCTCAGGGGTCCATCTTGAGTTGTTCAAAATTTTCATTAACTATTTTGATAATGGAGTGCAAAGTATGTCTATAGAATGCATGGATGACACAAAGCTGTGAAGGGTTGCAAGCCCTTGGAGGCTGGGATTAGCACTCCAAACAAACCTGGACAAATTGGAGAACTGATCTGCAATTAACAGTTAAGGTGAAACTCAAAAAAGTGCAAAGTATGACATTTAAGAAAAAAAACCCAAGTGCACGACTTCAGAGTGAGGAATAAGGGGGGCAAAGGAGAGCACAGCTAAAAAGGATCTGGGGGGCTGCAGTGGACCACAAATCCAACAGGAATCAACAATGTGATGCAGTTGTGAAAGAAGCCAATATTCTGGGGTGCATCAACAGTATTGTCATTTGTAAGACATGGAAGATAATGGTCCCATTGTCCTCAGAAATGGTGGTACCCCTGTCACTGAAGAGTGTTAAGAAGAGGTTCAACCAGCATTTGTCAGGCAAGGTCTAGGTATGCTGTACTTGATACACAGACAGCCAGATTACATGCCACCCCGAAGTCCCTTCCAGCCCTACATTTCTAGAGGGTTATGAATTTAGCAGCCAGGGAGTGTCCAGCAAGGCCCAGTCAGTTAGTCCCACCACATACCCTGGCAGCAGACTACAAGACGCGAGTCCTACCTGCAGCTCCTTGTCCGAGTACTTCTGAGGGTTTTTGCTTCCTTGGCTCTTCTTCCGAAGCTTCTTCAGCTCTGCCTGACACTTGTCTAGTGCATCCCCTTTGCTCCTTTGCTCAGTCTGATATTTCTTCAATGCAGCCTGAATACAGAACAGGGGGAAGCTCTGAATAGCTGAAACAACAGCTCAGCAGATCAGCTGAGATTTTCTGCTCCTAATGAGCCTGGTTTACATTCTCCTTGTAGCTAAGGCCTCCACAATCTTGCTCCTGATGTGAGAGGCATGTTTTAGAACATGCATATTTACTTAACTGTGCAGCCATCTTTCCCGGGGGGGTGGGGGGGGAGGGGACACCAGATTCCTGGTGACCCAAAAAGCAGAAATATTAGCTCTATAGCCATTTTATAGTGGACTACAGAGGTAAGAAACAGAACCGGTTCTCTTTACCAAGTGCAAGCAGCAGTGAAAATTAAACTGTATTCTTTAGAGCAGGGCAAGGTGACTGGGAAGCGCCCAGCATGTTTTGGGCACTCCCACAATCCAGATAAGTTAATTGCTATTAGCTCATGCTGACTAAATAGGAAAACCTGCTTCTTACTGTATGGTGAACCAAGCACAGAGGCCAGGGGAAGACATAAAAAGCTTAGGTGTGACCATTGCAGAGGTGACACTGTTAGCGCCCTAAAACCTCCAGTCTCTAACAGAATATTTTTTGTTTAATGTCTGCAACCTGGTGAGTGGCTGGTCTTTAAGTCACACACCTACCCACAGGTTACATGAAAGTAAATCAGATCCTAAACAAGCAGAGCTAAGGTGGCACTCTTGTGGCCCTGGACTGACTAGGAGACACTCACAATGGTGGTTGGGAAGGTGGCAACGAGGAGGGGGAAAATGGTAAATGTTTGTGTCATTTAATACATTAAAATAAGAGTTCTGATTTACTTACACTTAGATACCTGGAATCCAGCTCTACTTTCTGCTCCAGCTGTGTCAGGAGCTCATTGTGAAAAGATTTTAGCTGGAAGACAAAAAACAAAAGGACTCATTCTAGCAAACACTGACCTGGCCTTGAATCGAAATACAGAGAGAAGGCATGTGCATGCTGCGCAGGGGACTGTTCCATGAGAAAGAGACAAGTGACTGTTTGTAGCCACGCACAGCAAAGTAGGAGGTATGCAGGCAAAGCGAGCTGCTGGAGGACAGTGGTTGGAACAAGGCAGAGTGTGAAGACAGACAGACAGTGGGTATGCCACAGAAAGAGGCAAATTAGCATTAGGACAGACAATTGGCTATGGAAGATGTACATGATTGGCTATATAAAGAAAGAGAGGCTGCTGGTCAGAGAGAAACAGATGGAAACCCATATGGAGAAAGAGACCCAGCAGGAGAGATGAGCAGAACGAACACACACACACACACACACACACACACACGATGGACCTCTGCAGGATAACCGCCAAGTTTTAGATAAAAATCAGTCAATGTGGATAAGAAACTGAAGCCCATTTTGTTCCCCACTCACAGTGCTAGAGGTTCCACTTAGACGCTAACTGGCTGGCTCTGTGTGAAGTGATCTTTTGAATAGCTGGCTCTTCTGCCCAAACAATGACATTTGCATCAGTGCTGTTCAGACATTCTAGCAGTTTTTGGTCCTCCCCGCCTGCTTTATTCTTTCGTTCAGTGAGGGTGTTTCAAAGCAAGGTTTCTACTTGCTGCTAAGTGCTTGGCAATTACATCATGCAGCGCCTCTGTGCATTTCACATGGACATGCCACTAAAGGTCAATAAATTGCTGAGACATCTGCTGGTCCAGAAATTTGCCTGCTGGTCCTCATGTGCATTTAGTCCCTCCAGACTCTCTAGAGAGCATGCCTGCAAGCTGTGCAATACTTACCATATCTTCCAACTGATTCTGAATCTGCCGATGAACTTCTGCCATCTGGAAAAGAACATCCCCTAGAAAAGCAAAAGAAGAGTTTTAGACACTTGGCTCTCAGCAGACAACATGGACAACAATGAAGCAGAGAAGGATGGGAGCACTGGCATCAAGAGGGCTGAAGGAATGAGAGATCAGATTAAGTGCTTTGCAGTTTGAGTTTACAGAATAAGCGTGGTGCTCTCAGGGATTCATGGAGCATTTACATATCAGATACTCATTTAAATCTTAAGCATGCAACTGTTTAGTTAGTTTTGGATACCTGCATTGCTGCCTTTTCTGATTATGCAATGGAAACCAAAGGGACAAGTATGAGCATGAGCAGAGTCCCCCTGGAACTCAGCACACTCGTGAACTACCCAGACCCGAAGACTCTCCTGGAAGCACAGCTCTGCTAGCTACAACCGGCATCGAGCATGAACACGGGAACTGCTAGCCTAGCACGTGAGGCTGCATAGCTCTGCGTCCACTATATGCAGAGCCTTAGCCAGCATACATAGCTCAAAAAGAAGTCAGTTTACATCGACTGAGGAAACCAAAGACTGCAGGAAATGAAATGGTTTGTGTGTACTCTGATTTCAGCTGGATCTAGAATCCAGGGGTTTGGAGGGAGTGAGGGAATTAATACACCTGTCAGGGACACTGGAATAAGTTTACCAAGATAATTTAAAAGCCCATCAAGCATGTGCCATCAGCTAGATCTCCAGAGAAGTGGATTGCTTGTTTGACTAAGTGACTACCAAGACTGCTTCTCCTCCTTAGTTGTGCTGTAACTGTGCAGTTTGGTCACTAGCAAGAAGAGCCAGGCAATCAGCTCAAAGACTGTGTGCCTCATATACAGATCAACTGCCATGAATGAGCTGAACTCTGCGCACAAACAAATATTATTCACATCTACAATATTGTTTCAAAAGACAATAATGGGGAGGGGGTGGGAAATTTTCATTAATGCCTGTAATCACATCTTCCAGTCAAGTATACGAGTTGATAGCTCTTTCTTTGACACTTTCCACATCGCTGACATCCCAGAGCTTGAGAAACACAGTAGGTCACAGTGCGACTTGCATGCTCCCTTCTGCCCTCAAAGTCGACAAGTAAAGCATTTACAAGCCTTCTCAAAACCTGCTGCAGTATGATCTATCAGCAAGACCTTCAGGAAACTCTGAGCCAGATATAAAACAGAACAGGACCAACATTGGAGGACTCATTACTAGGAGTCCTCAACACATTTTACTTACAGAAACTCTTCAGCAGTATCTAAGTTCCACAAACAGCCTACAAAAGTACGTTACTACACCTACACGTCAGGAGAGCATACTCGCTTTATAGGCTGCGTCTACCATAGCTCGCAAGTAATTTGTAGAGTGAAAAGTCATCATGCTTTCCACCTATTCTAGTCTCTAGGCACAAAGTCATTCTAGCTCAGGGTCTGATAAGCTAAGCAGACCCAGGAGAGGTCAGCAATGGGGTGGGGACGAACAAGGAACACCCAGGATGGTGATGTAGGAAGAGGTGATGAGTCAAGAGGTCCAGCCCCATTCTTGAATCAGTGCTGAACCTGTGCTGCAGCATGGCACTAGAGGGAGCTGCAAAGCTGAAGGTACTAGCTTTTGGACCAGTCATGATACAGAAATCCCCACCACTCCTATCCATTCAGAGATCCCCCTTAACACTTACTCTAGGATAGTGTGTGGTCATTACAATCTGGCCAGGAGACCAGGCCTAGGCTGGTTACTTATGTTCCGCATTTCTATAACCCCCATCAACAGAGAATTTCCACCTCACTTTCAGAACATGCAGGGTGGTGGACAGTATGGCTGCTGCACCCTCCCCTAGCAGGGAATGCAATCTAGCCGTGGTTGTCAAATTGCCGGTTGGGACCCAGTAATGGGTTGCAAACCCTCAGGGACTCGGTCACGGCACCCCCTGCTGAAAAATGAATGCATTGCTCAAAGATGTAATCGCTGGGTCATAGGCATAAATGATTTTTTTCAACTGGGTCCACAGAAGAAAGTTTGAAAACCACTGCAATACAGTGGGCAGTGACCCACCCCCTCTTCCTATAGCCATGTGGGTTTTTAAGAAGTACTCAGATCCCTCAGGAGAAGAGGCTATAGCCCAGCCTCCTATGGGATATCTTAGTATCAGAATAAAAAGGAACCGCTGCAGGAGCCTGTCTCTGCTCTAACAAAAACATGGAGCATATGTTAGAGGAGGGGAGTTTCTTCAGTCTGGGAAGCAGAAGATGTCTGGCCGAAGGAACACACACTCCCAAGTCAGAACCTATGGAAGGGGCTGGGAGAAGTTGCTCATGGCCTCATGATGCAAAAAAGTGACATACCTACTGCCAAGAAAGACTAAGAACAGTCGCCATAGTTACAGCCACCAATGCCAGCTGAGCCGTGCATTGCTCACATCAAGCGCAGACATTTTGAACCGAAGGAGTGATGTAGTTTGGAATGATTTTATTACAACTTCCCTTTCCGCATCCAACACAAGGCCAGCCATGCTCTGCTCCCCCAGAGTCTGACAGTGGCAGCTCAGTGGCAGAGGCGGCTTTTGGGGTAAGCAAAGCAGGTGGTGGCCTAGGGCCCCCGAGCTGTAAGGGGGCCCCATAGCCACCGCCTGCTTCACTTACCTGTGCACTCACAGGGCAATGAGGAAGAGGAGGGCGGCAGACCACCAGGTCCAGAAGCTTTGTCACCTGTCTGCCAGAACGGCCTCTCTCTAGCAGGGGTGGACCAGTGCTCCCCGCCTACTCCCAGCCAGCTGCACCTCTCCAGGGGTAGGGAGGAGAGCGGCTGGCGCAGTGCTGAGGCTTGCCAGGAGTGGCGCTCCATGGAGCGGCCCGTTCCAAAGAGTTCTGGCCGCTTCCAGGCCTGGGGTGGCCAGCGGCAAAGCGGCCTGAACTCTTCGGAGCAGGTCGCTCCAGGGGGCCGCACTCCCAGCAAGCCGCAGCAGCGCACCTGCTGCTCTCCTCCCTCCCCCATGGAGGTGCAGCCAGCTGGGAGTATGTGAGGAGTGCTGCTCCGCCCCTGCTGGACAGAGGTCAGTCTGGCTGGTACATGAGCCAGCAAGTGGCAAAGCTTTTGGACCCGGTGGTCCACGGACCCTGCTTCTCCCCGCCCCCCCGGGGGGGCAGTTAGGGTGGCAATGGGGGCCCCACAAAGGGCCTTCGCCTATGGCCCCCAATTGCCAAAGGCCGCCTCTGCTCAGTGGCTACCTGAATGCAGTTGAACAGAGGCTTCCTTTTCCTCTCCCAGGGACCTCTCCATGCTTCCATCCTCTTGCATTTTACAGGGCAAGCATCAGCATCCTGCTTAACTCACCCTGGCCCCAGTGTTCCCCAGATAAAAAGTACCAGTTCAAGTCAGGACTTCCAAACGGCTCCTTCCTGATCATACCTCCCCGCCAACACACCATACTAGGAATTGCCCAGTGTTGGTCAATTCTGATCTGCTCCAGCGAGGGCTCAACCTCCAGCAGTAAGGCTGTGAGCATCTGGCTATCAAAGGGAGTACACAACACAAAGCGGAAAAGAGAATCTTCACTACAGCTCATTCCCTCCAGATCAGAACCAAGCTACAGGTGCCACAAGGCTGTCAGCACACCCCTGAATTACACAGGGCCGACCTCACGCCGTTCTGTAATTCCAAAGCAGTGACGCAAGGGTGGGGCAAGCAGGTACAATCTATCTTATTGGTGTCGCAGCATAATGCCAAAATTAAACATGCTGAAACTGGGCTAGGGTCTCACAAACATTCAAATGAGGGATCTAACTTCAACCCACAACAGGCTGCAAACCTGGAATCAGGGCTCCCACTCTGCCCAGCTATTCGGCTGGGCCCAGACTTAAAAGAATTCTGGTGTTCTGGGGAGAGCAAACTTGCCTAGATCTTGGACACATCTGGATGGTCTAGCAAATGAACCAGCAAAGGCTCCCAGGTAAGACTGGGCAGAGCAGTGGAAAAACTTCAATGGTCTAGGCAGCCTTTAATGCTCTGACAGTGCTGGCTATCGGCTGTTCCCATGACAAACCTCTGCACTGAACAGTTTCATGCATGAAAGGGAAGGTCGGGGCAAAAGGTTAACACCATAAAGCCCACAGGAAATTGTTCTCTGGTTGAAAAGCGAAAGTTAAATGGTGGGAAGTGTGTGGTTCCACTACACTGAAGACAAGAGAAACAATGTAGTGTTATAACTCACCCACAATGCAGTGTATTTTTATCTTCAAAGCACTCTGCTACCATTAATCTTCACAGCACCACCTCCATGGCACAGGGAGCCAGACAAGTCAAGAGATATAGCCAACGTCACAGGAGGAGGAGTTTGTCTCAGACTCACGATTGAACGTGGAACTTTCTGGCTCACACCATGTCTTTTGTTCAATTGTGCAAGAGCTGATGTTCTCACAAAGTGTACCATGTGTGCCTGGCCCTTTAGAGAAAGGAAGGGCAATTGCTGCTCTGAGACCTTTATGGAGAGCTCCCCCACCAATTTAATAAAACCACCTAACTGAGCGGCAGTAGCTATGTCGATCGGAGAGCGTCTCCTGCCGACACAAACACTGTCCTATCAAAGGCTTATGCCAGCAAAACTTCTGTCACGCAGGGAGGTGGTTTATTTTTCCACACCCCTGAGCAACAATGGTTTTGCCAGTACAAGTGCTAGCACAGATAAGGCCTAATTTGGAAAAGTGGAAGGGCCCACCCCAAACACTAGGGAAGACTGACGCCCACCCACCTTTCACACACTTCAAATCTTTGCCAGGTGGAATCCCTAGGATCTAGTTTCAAGTCTTAGTTCACAGCTTCCCTTCCACATCAAGCTCCATCTGCGCCCCCCCACCCCATGCTCTCCAAGCACTCCACGGTACATGGCGTGGGGAGGAAGGTGAAGATGTCACTGGGGCTGAAACCAATCCCACTTCAAAAATGAGGAAACGTGGCATGACTGAGTAAGTCCCCCCACTGAGTAACAGCAGCAGTGACCCAGGCAACATCTGTCATACCAGCTTACAAGCCATTCCCAGCCTCCGCTCCCTCCAGCCTGGCAACGGGGACACTAGCAGTTAACAAAATGCACTTTGAATAAACATTTGAATCTCCCTGGGCCTGCAAGGTGTACTGCGACGTTCAGAGTGCTGGTCACCTTGATCTCTAGGCAAGCCACAACCTAAGTCATTGTTTGGCTTAGCTGAAGCTTTCAGATGAGTGCTGTGTCAGCAAGGAAGGGGTTAAAATCAAGATTAAACCCCCAAAGAAATCCAAACTTAAGCATTTAAAGCTACCTAGGATGTGGATCAGAGTCTGCAGCAACCGAACGCTCCAGGACATCTTTGGCTGATGAGAGTTCAGTGAATTGCAGTTTGTGGGGGGCAGGAGAGGGAGGGTGTGTGTGTTTGTGGCTTGTACCCAGCTAGCATCCAAAGGCCCAATGGAGATAAGTGCACTGTTGGGCAGGGCCTCGTATAGAGAGATGAGCTGCTCCCAGGATTGTGGGCTTGTCATTCCAGCAAAGTTCACTCCCACATCAAGAGTTTCTGCACCACATAAAACAGGGTTCATAATGGTAACACCAACGCAACCGTGAATGTGCGAGGGAGGTGCTTTGCTTACACAATTACACACACACACAGACGCACACGTTAATTAACCTGCATAATTCACCACTTTACAGGGAAGAAAGCAGGCAGCAGCAAGATGCTTGACTGGGGCCACGGGGGCAGTGATATGGGAGTTGAACTCGGGCATTTCGGTCATGTATCCAGAACACACCCCTTGGTCAGGTCCAGAGTTGGCTAGTGACAATGTCATGGCTGCAAAGACTGTAAACAATGACATGACACACAAAGCAAAGCGGAACTTGCTATTTCAGTCTCCGTCTGACTCACACACGACTGTTTTCAGAGAACTATAGACACTATTGTGAATTCACTGGGCTTTAAACCCACCACACCCAAGGAAAAACAGCTAAACAGGTTGTTTCACATGGTTTTCTGGGCTGGCTATCAGCCAGCAAAAGGCCACAGCAAAAAGCATGCAAAGCTTATATAGTTCAGAACAACAAGTACAGGGCTGCACCTCTATTTCTGCAGAGACGACATTCCACCTTGAGGTTTTCCAGGTCTGGAGATTGTTTTCCCCCTCCACGCACAGGCCCATTATGTATTTGTCACAGAGAACCCAGAAAAGCCTCTTGGATCCCCTCTGTTCACAGCCCACCAGGACTCTGCTACGGTGGAGCTTTCTCCCATTCACCTGGGTCTCCACGCTACCTGTAGCCAGCTTCCAAATCCAGGCCCAGAGGGTCTGACCCTTGCTCTGTCTGGTGTCCCCGGGGGGGGGGGGGGGGGCAGGTCCTCCCTCCAGGAGGGTCCCAGCTGTCCCAATCAGCAGTGACACTCAGCCAGTGTAGCAGTCAGAGGGTTTATTAGCAATCCACTTTGCACAGCAGCTACGACAGTTGGATCTCAGATCAACCAGGAGGGCTGACAGTAGACCCCCAGGACGAGCCCCGGAGGTCCTGCCCCTCTGACCTCCATCTTCCTTCCTCCCCTCATTTTCCTCTCCATCCAGCTGCCCTGCCCCTGGTCTAAACCGGCCACAACCTGTCACCCCCAGGGGGTCCAGGTAAGGTCACACTAAAGCCTCTTCCCCCCTAGTGGTACCTATAGTTATCACACCCCTGTGTCCCATCACCAGAATACCATCACCAAAGAACAGGAACAGAAAAGAACCACAGTAGCCCAAGAGGTTTTCTTACTTCATCACAGCAACAACAAACAAAAAATCAAGCAGTTAAGTGCATCAGACCACAGGCTATTGCTAACTGGATAGCCTGTCTCAAACCATGCAGCTACTTGTTCTAAAAACCCATTGTGCTGGCCTGTGATAGGAGTGAGAAATAGTGCTGGAAGTAGGGAGGCAATCAAAACACATCCAGAAGGGCCAATGGGCCAAAGACGACAGTTCTTCATTAATTCACTCAAGTGGCAAGGTTCTTGCTCTCCTCTAGCCCTGGGCTAAGTGCTGGCTCCTGCCCCAAGTTCACAGGCCAAATCAACAACTTTCAACCTGACTGACTGGGAGCACCACCCTACAGAGAGAAGAACAAGCCAAGTAGTGACAAAACTAACCCTCCAATTCAGTCCAAATAGCCAAAGGCCCTGCCTTGCCTGCTAAAGGCATTTTTAACCTTAGAGCAATGCATGCACATTAGCTATTCAGAAGTAAAAATACCAGCATAGACATGTCATTTCAATTTTACTGTGAGGAGGGGAAAAAAAAAAAAGTTATGGGGGTCAGCCACTGGAGCAGGGCTTAGCACAATTTACCTTGTGGTAAAACAAGTGCCTGGTCATCACTGGGTTTGGAACCGCAGGGTAGCTCAAAGGCGTTAGTCACCCTGAGGTAAACAGAATGCCCCCCCTCTTCTTCTACAGCATGTCTATTAGCCCCCCGTTTACCCGCAGCCAGACTCATTTTGCACTGACATTACCAGAGAGTAATGAAATGATCATAAACCTCTGCACATTAAGGGGAAAACAAGATTCACTAACTAAATTTCCCAATGTAGGGCAGACAGATGGTCTGATGTTTTTGGGACCATCCAGATATTATGGGCTGTGTTCCTGTGTCTTATATGGCAACTGTACCCTCTCCCCCACTTTCTCCCTCAAATAAGTGTCCCAGTTTGTCACATTTGCTATCTGGTCACCCCATTCCCATAACAAAACCACATTAAATAATAAGTGAGCAAGCTAAGTCCAGTTCTTGCTGACTGTAGGGAAGACTGAAGGGGTCACAGTGTGCACAATATGGTAGAGTTTGAAGGACATCTGGCTAACAGAGTGGAAGACTTTGTACAAAAACCTGCACAGAAACCATCTTCCAATGTAGAATGCACAAAAATAAAGACAGTAACTGATCTAAATAACTTACAGTCCAAAAAGACAGGACGTACCAGTTAGAAAATTATATATAGTATCCTCACTTCCAGATTTATCCAGGGTTCTAAACTCTTTTTGGTAGCATCACAAAGCAATTCAAAAATGCAATAAAAGGATGACAGCTACAAGTACACTATACAGATTAGGTAGCTCTTGACCAACGGGAACATTAGCTTTGCTGATCAAACAAACCTTCTTTGTCCCAGTTACACACCAGCGCTATCCTGGTTTGGTTTCTTGTCTTCCGAACATGTACCTGATTAAGAAAGTTGCAGTCTTTTAAATTAGTCAATTAAATAAATTGGGTACCACTTCAAAACCAGGTCCTCATTACCCAGTGCTCTGTTAAATGGGACATCTAGAGAGCTAGAAACATCAGGAGAGGAAGAGGAATGCTTCTTGTTTCCAAGTCATTACTAAGAAGCTGATCAGAGAGCCAAAAGACAAGCTGAAAATCCAGTATTTGGGCATCAGTTTGGTCAACTGAAACCCATCCATAAGTCAAGCTGAAGTCTGGGGAACAAGTTTATATGAGGATATTTGTAATCCTTTTCTACAAGCAACTTGGCTCTAGTGAGCCACTTGGGAAGGGCTGAAATAAAACAACAATTCTGCACTGCTCTGCAACACTGGCTGTTGGGGTCCAAGGAGAACAAAATTCTTGGACTCCCTGCAGGCATCCAAGCCCATCTTTGTTGCCAACATGGCTGGAAGTCTGGGAATTCAACATTTAAATGTGTAAATTTAAAGATGAACCTGAAACAGAAAGGAATGCTAGGGGAAAATGGCCACAAGCCAACCAATGTTTTCCTAATTGCGTCCCCTGGTTATGGTCAACATGGCTGGGGGAGATGCAGTAGAGGCTAGAATACACCCATGGGGAGTTAAAAAAACAAGACAGTTAATAATAGAAAACAGATGAATTGCAAGATTGTGCATCCAGAAACCTAGATGGAGATAAATCAAATTTTCAATGGCTGGTTAGATGCCTTTAGCTAAAGCCTTTGATGTCAAGCAAAACCATTAAAAAAATTAGAAGAATGACAGTGTCTCAGAAGTCAGAAAGCATATTCAGCCAGAATTATGAGAACATCTAGCATTTAGGGAAGGAGGACAAGCCCACGAAAGAGACTTCTGTACTTTTGTTTTCCCCAGTGGTGCCCAAGCAGCAGTCCATTTCAGTTCTTGTGTGGTGGTGGAGGAACTTTGTGCATTTGTTGAATAAGGCTGTTCTGTGGGCAGAAGGTCTTAGCTCATGCTGTGTACAGAGCTGGGCTGAGGAATTCTGGGTGAAATCCTGAACCCAGGGGAGTGGGAGTTTTGCCAGTGAATTCAGCAGGGCCAGAATTTGAACCAGCAGCTTTCCATCTTCGAGAGATGGGATAAGTAGCTATATGGACACCGTGCCCAATTTCACCTCTTTGTGAAGCCACGCTAATAACCTCTGGATGCTGGGAAATGGGAGCAGGAGTGCAATTCTGCTAAGGAACAGCCCCCTGTGAAATACCCAGACTGCACAGACCTCTCACTCAGCCCCTGCTTACAGAGATGTTAAACCTAACCCCTCTACTCCAGTGAAGCCACTGCATGTCACCAGCTATGATTCCAACCTTGCTTTCCAAGCTTATTTCTCCCCAAAATTAAACTTAAAGGCTCTGAGCTTGAGAAGTACAGCCAATGGCTCAGATGGGATCCAGTTCAAGGAGTTAGGTTCTAAAGGGGGAGCTGGGTTAGTCTAATTCAGCAAAACAAATGAGTCCTACAGCACTTTTAAAAAAAAGACTAAAATTTACTGCATGAGCTCTCCTGGGAGAAAAATCCCAGTCTGTCAGACACTCCAAATTTTCAATTCCATTTTCAAGCATCTGATGAACTAGGATTGTCTCCTACAAAAGCTCATGTGATCAATAAATTTGTTAGTCTTTACAAGTGCCACCGGACTCTTTGTTAGTTTAAGATGTTCATTTCAACACTGAACACCTCAGCCAGGCAACGAGACTTTAGGACATGGGTCTCAAACTCGAATCACCATGAGGGCCGCATGAGGACTAGAACATTAGCCTGAGGGCCTCATCACTGTAACCTTTTCATACAACAGTACTGAAAGTATCGGTAATGACAGTGTTGTTGCTGGGCCGCAGGAAATAGCTTTAGGGGCTGCATGCGGCCCACGGGCCAGGTGTTTGAGACCCTTGCTCTAGGACTTGCCCTTGTCATCAGTCATGTAAAAAGGCAACGTGGAGCAAGATGAAGATTCACAGACCTACCGATGGGGCAAAGGACCTTTTGGATCATCCCAGTGCCTGGCACAATTTCCCTTCACTGTTACAAATAAATTTTATCCTGAAGTGGTTTGCCTCAAATTACTTATGGCAGATGAAAAACGACCGTTTGCCAGGGATTCTATTACCAGAACTATGTGACTGTGCTGAAAACCAAGGAAATCTCTGCAGTTGATCAAGTCTGGTGGCTTCACGCTTTATTGTGACCCAATTATTAGATAAAAGTTTCACAAGATCTAGTTTCTATATTTAAAGCAGCAGCAAGTCATAGAATAAGTCAACTGCTTTCCCCCTGTACTTAAAGCAAACTCGAGTCTGCTAAAAAAATTTGCCACATTAGTTTCATGTAACTAAGCAGTTAAGCTGCATTTTTACTGCTTATATGTTGAAGAGATTCTGCATAAAGGACTGGCTCCTTTCTTTCAGAAACAGTTGCCTTCCAAATACATGCCTTCTTCCCCTGTGTTCATCAGTGGATCTCCAAGGTCCAATTACCCAGATAGCTTACACAAGGGAGAGGTGGAGACTACATTCAGGGTAAAGAACTAATTAGCAGATGCAGGAGGGCGTCAATACACAGACCTCAATACAATGGCAGAGATTCTAGCAGCAAGAAATTGCATGAAGCTTCTGCATTTGAGCATTAATAACCCCAGCAAAAGAAGGGAAGCTAAACAAATGCGTGCAATGCCCAGACGTAGCAGAACAACAAGGCCCATTCCCCTGTGCTAGTTTAGTGTCATGGCAGCTGTAGACTTAGTACAAATGGGATAAATACAAATAGACTTCTTCATACCAGACACAGAATCCGTTAGCAATACCCGTACTGTAATGACTGGTCCTACCTCCCCCAAAACAGGTCTCCCTTAGCTGGCAGGTGGAGGGGGCACTCCATTTAAAGCTCCTGGCTGCTCAGACTGACAGCATTTTCTACTCTAAAGCATGACCAGCTTTATCACAGGCAAAAAAGGAAAACAAATCAAATGTGTCAGAAGGGACAACAGCACCTTGAAGGTTAGTTTCCTGTAAAACATTAAGTACAAGTAGCTCCAGGTTTGTTGTGACCACTTTTGTGGTTTTGCTAGCACATTTTTCTTTCTTTCAAATGGCTCTCTTGTATGAAAGCTACAGAAACAGGGGACTCTAGCTACACACAAAGTGCTGACAAGTGCATGAGGTAAGCAAAGTGAAGAGAGATGGACATTTCTCTGTCAAATGGTAGGTAGATGCTGAAAGAAGACAGAGCTCCATCCGCTTTCTGTTTAAAGGGCAATAATCTCAGTCCATCTTTCCATACACTCCACAATTTACATGAGTATATAGAATATATGTATATTAAAAGAGAGTGTGCAAGCAAGCGAGGCAAGTAGCATAGTTGGAAAAGGTTAATTCAGTCAAGAGGCAAAGAGAGCCCAGCCCCATGCAACTATTTACACAGCAACTTCCACATGCATCCTGCCCTTTTCTGACACACAACAAAACATTCTGGAGCCCATGTGAGGAAACCTCTAGCCAGCCTGGCTTATTTCTATGGGGTCAATAGATCTTCTTTCCCTTTCACAGAATGTCTTTTGTTTTTGCATGTGCCAGCAGATGTTTGGAAGGTGATAAGAATTTTTAGCATCTAAACTTCCCACTCACCCTCACCCCACCATGCAAAATGGAGATGAGGAAAAGGTACCCTCCACCCACATCTGAAATTTGTCAGGCTTATCAAGGTTGCTAATTGCACTGTTGAAACTAACTCACTGAGGATCAGATTCATTTCTTAATATGATGGCTTGTAACCATTCCTTGTTAAAGGGACAGTTGGTCTCTTCAAGATCCAAGGTAGTGAGACGTCTGCATCCAAAAAGGTGAGTGAGTTTAGGAGCCTGAACAGGCTGGCAATGACTCTTTAAAGATATTGTACTACTGGAAAAAAAAAGAGTGACTAAAAATAAAACAGAGCCTTCTGTGCTATAGAGTGTGGCTAGAAGTGACCACTAAACAAATGTACTCTTTTTAACAGGTGTTCATTTAACTGCACCCCACTGTCTTTTGGTTAGGAAAACAGAAAAGTCTATTTGCTTAATACCACCTCCTTCAATAGGAAAACTTCTGGAGAAAAGTCAATATAGCCCCCAACAGAAAGTCCATTGTTGTGGCAGTTATTTAAGGTCCTTGTATTTTAATACCTTTTGATTTAACAAAGGAAGATACATTTCCTATGAATTTTGTGGCTACATTTAAAAGGGAGTGTACTGAATTCATGCTAGAACTCCCCCCTTAAGTCACAAGAAAGCAATTTAACAAATTGATGTTCAGTTATCAGTGCAGTGAGCCTAGTAATGCTGATGGTTTGGGCCAGCATTAAAGCCAAGCCTTTCTTTAATGTTTATGAAAGCCAAAGTCCCTGACAACAGACTTATATTTAGAGGAACTAAACTACATGTAGTGGTGCATAGTACAGATTCTGGCTCATTCTGCACCTGAAGAAAACCAAGACTACCGGCGCAGAGGGAAAGGGAAGTGAACTTCATGCAGCTTTCTGGTATTCAGACCATATCATAAAGAGCTGCTCTTCATCTTCATGCTGAAGAAATCAATAGCCCTGTAAAATAGGCTCTCACTATGTTTGCAATTTCATTTGGACTCCACTGCCAAGAATCAAGCAGCCAAAGAATCCCACATGCCAACATCAGCAATTCATCTCTCTCCATGCCGGACATCCAAGGAAGCACATTCACAGCTTGCCTCTTTCCAAGCAGCTGAAGAAAGGCACCACAGCTCTCAACCAGGGCACAAGAGAAGCAGAGGTTATGAGTCTGTTTTTAAAATCAGCAGTAGCTAGTGTCACAGCTGCACCACCACCAAGATTTAAGGGAGGCTAGAGAGCCACTGCTAAGATGGCTCTAGTGACCCCACGTTTCAAACTGGAACTGAAGAGACTCACTACAGCAGCATGCCGAGTCTGACCCACTTTTCCTGCTGCTTTGCTAGTAGTAACCACTGGCATCATTGCCAAGGGCAGTTAAGCTAAGCTGAGAAGTTTTTTTGATTACACCATCCCCGGGGCTGCTTCCCACATGGAAAGGGCACACATTTATTTCACAGACAGTTTAACACCCACAGGCTCACAGACAGAGGTGCAGGTTCAGAGAGTCCATTTTCTTGCCAGTTCAGGGTTGCAATCTATGATTCAGTGCTTTGTCCAGTCTCCTTTTAAATGGCTCAAGCACCCGGGCACCAACTCCTTCCATAGCAAGGTTATTTCCCAGAGCAGCCTGATTCACTGGAGGGGCCTATTTCACAGTCTGCCGTATGGCCCTTTAGGAAACATTTCCTGACTCAGACAAGGATGTAAACAGATGTGTTAACACAACAGTTCGCAGAGCACAGCAGACACCATTAGCAAGCAGCAGACCCTGATCCCTCACACGTTTCCAGATTAATGGCGTTCCCCAGACAAACGACCTTTAACATTTACAGTGTTTATAACTGTAGATCTGCTGCCATAAGAAGCTGCTAGTTTAGACAACTGCAAATCCAATTAAGAGATTAATACAATGCCCTGGAGGACTCGGCACAGCATCACAAAGCTCCAATCTGGGCCAACCCCACCAGTGCGTGCAGGAGCCAGAGTGCAGAACCACGGCCTGATCCAAGAGCAATGCGCTTCACGGTAACCATTTTTCTAAAATGTAGGTTTAGCAAGTATAATATCATGGGGGCCCATCATGTTTTTTGCTGATCTCCCCTACCCCTGATGTGCACACTACTGAGTTCTCAAATGTGCATGCACATGATTGTTCATACTTGAAAGCAGACAGGCACCACTCTGGTCCTAGGATAAGATTCTCCTGATGGGATGCACCATGGAGCCTTGCCAGACTTTATTCTGCTGATCACACTACAGAAATCCTTCAGCACATGGTGAAAGCTAAGCAGAACATACCCTTTTCATAAAGGTGTTTATCACAAAGCCATCTGCAATTTCTAAAAGGGTATATTTTAACTCTTGCCTAAGAATGGCAGTTTAAGGTTTGAGGGCATATTCTTCACCACAAACTAAAAACAGCTCCACGACAGACAGCTTTAACCTCGTGGCACCATAGGTTAGAACTCAATCCTCGGGCAAACTGCATCAGATGCAAATCCTGGAAGGAAAATTGTTCTCTATCAGAGGGTGGTATTATCTCAGCAATGAGTGGTCAATCACCACGTTTTCCCTCTTTCAGGGAATGTTCCTGCTGCAGCAGCCTGGACTGACCTAAGAGGATTACTGTGACCAAAGAACCATGCTCCTCTGTCATCTCTGTAGGGTTTTTCCCAGCTTGCTGTTCAGCTGCCAGGGGAAGACTAGTTGGAGTGGTGAAACTCCAGTGCCTATTGGGCCAAAACGAAAGTCACTAGCTGCCAACAATTTCTTGCAAACCAGAAAATCATGAATTTTGGGGAGAGTGAGAGAGAAAGGAGGGAACATGCGGTGCCTTAACTGTGACCCAGTTTGCAATGTTCCAAAGGGGCAGCTGTGTTAGTCTAGTAAAGCAAAAAAGCAAGGAGTCTTGTGACACTTAAGGCTAACAGATGACAAAGTGGGATTTTTCTCTCATGAAAGCTCATGCGATAAATAAATCTGTTAGTCTAAGTGCCACAAGATTCCTTGTCCCTCCCCTCCCAGTTTGCAATGAGTATCTAAAGTACAGCAAACACACTAGGTATGTTTGAAAGCATCAACACTTGGCCAGTATCTACAGGACTTCAAAGATTGATTGCAACAGGACTCAAGAGACTCGGTCACTGATGCTTTCATCAAATTTTACTCCAGTTCTCCAGAAGCCCTTTCCCAATGGCAGTTCCCAACCATCTCTGCAGGGACCAGTCAAACTCCATTCAAGTTCTCAGTGTAGAGCCCCCTTCTGAAGTCAGCAGCTGCTCCTCAGGCTGACTGGTCAGAGATTATATCTTCACTGTGTTACCATATAGCCTAGGAGCCCCAGCTACAGACCAGGATCCCATTGTGCTGGGAACTGCACATGCATAAAATTCAACAGTCCAAGGCATCTCCCCTGAAGGTAGTGTTTGCACATTGGACACGGTTTAGTTGGGAACAATAACTGGAGAGATGCCAATGAAATGAAACAAACAAGGAAAGGTTTTTGAAGCCATGCCATATTAAAGTGATAAGACTATGATGCAAAAACAAGTTGCAGTAGGGTCTCTGAGCTTGGGTCACCTGGCTTGGGCTCACATTGTGGTGCTAAAAACAGAAGAACATACTTGGGATGCTGCCCAGGCTCTGACACATGGCAAGAGGAGTGGATCTCGGAGGCCAGGCTCCAGCCTGAGTGGGAACATCTGCCAGGGGTGTCAAACTCATTTGCTATGGTGGGCCAGATTGGACTTAAATGTACTCCACATTGGCCACACATACCATAAATTGAAATACTACCGAGGGCACTCCCATGGTATCATGGATTGGGGAGTCACGCCTAAGAGGAATGGAGGCACCCATCTGTTGCCCTGACAAGGCGTCTAGAGAGGTATGCTGCCTGCCAGGTGCCCGTATCCGAGATGTAACGGAGGGATTGTCAAAAATCATCTGCCCCTCAGACTACTACCCTATGCTTCTTATCCATGTGGGTATCAATGATACTGCAAGAGGTGATCTTCAGCAGATCAAAGGTGACTTCAGGGCTCTGGGAGCGAGGGTGAAGGAGTTTGGAGCCCAGGTGATGTTCTCGATCCTTCCAGTCAAGGCTAGAGGCCTGAGAGGAGACAGATGCATCTTAGAGGTGAATGCCTGGCTGCAAAGATGGTGTGGTCAGGAGGGATTTGGCTTCCTTGAACATGGAGTACTGTTTCAGGACAGAGGATTGATAGGCAGAGATGGCCTTCACTTGTCCAGGAAGGGGAAGAGCATATTTGGGCACAGACTAGCTCACCTAGTTAGGAGGACTTTAAAACTAGGTTCAACGGGGGAAGGAGACCAAAGCCCACAGGTAAGTGGCAATGTAGGTGATCTGGGGGAAGGGATGGAACATGGGGGGTGCTGGGACTGTATCAACAGCAATAAAAGAGAAGGTAGTTGGAACATTGGGGGGGGGGGGGA
>ML682071.1:11064919-11095236 GCA_007922195.1 Podocnemis expansa
AACTGTTCAGGAAAGACAGGCAGGGAAGAAGAGGGGGAGTAGTAGCATTATATGTAAAAGAGCTCTATGACTGCTCAGAGCTCCATCGTGGAAGTGGAAGCGTGCCTGTAGAAAGTCTGTGGGTTACATTGAGAGGGGAAAGCAACAAGGGGGATGTTGTGGTGGGTGTCTGCTATAGACCACCAGACCAGAAGCAGGAGGTGGATGAGGTGTTCCATGGACAACTAGCGGAAGCTTCTAGATCACAGGCCCTGGTGCTGATGGGGGATTTCAATTACCCTGACATCTGCTGGGAGGCCAATACAGCAGTGCATGGGCAATCTAGGAAATTTTTAGAGAGTGTTGGGGACAACTTTCTAGTACAAATGCTAGAGGAACCAACCAGGGGCCTTGCACCGCACAACCTGCTGCTCACAAACAGGGAAGAATTGATCAGGGACGTAGAGGTAAATGGCAAGCTAGGCAGTAGTGACCATGACATGGTTGAGTTCAGGATGTTGGTTAAAGGAAGGAAGGAAAGAAGCAAAACAAAAACCCTGGACTTCAAAAAAAGCAGATTTTGGCTCCCTCAGGGAACTGATGGGCAGGATCCCTTGGGAAGCTAATCTGAAGGGGAAAGGAGGCCAAGAGAGTTGGTTATATTTTAAAGAAACCCTGCTAAGGGCACAGGAAGTTGCCATTCCAATTAGGAGAAAGAACAAACATGTGAGGCAGCCAGAATGGCTTAGCAGAGAACTCTGCTCTGAGCTTAAACATAAAAAGGAAGCTTACAGGAAGTGGAAGCTTGGTCAGATGTCCAAAGAGGCATATAAAGATATTGCTAGGGACTGCAGAGATAAAATCAGAAAGGCCAAAGGACAAATGGAGTTGCAGCTAGCGAGGGATGTAAAGGATAACAAGAAGGGGTTCTACAAGTATGTTAATAACAAGAAGTGGACCAGGGATGGTGTAGGTCCCTTGCTGAGTGGGACAGGCATCCTTGTGACGGAGGATGAAGAAAAAGCTGAAGTTCTCAATGCTTTTTTTGCTTCAGTTTCCACAGGCAGGGTCAGCTCCCACCCCACTACCATGGATGTGGCAGATGGGAGAGAAGGAGACAGGCCCTTGGTGACGGAAGGTCAGGTTAGGGACTCCTTAAAGAAGCTGGATGTGGACAAGTCCATGGGGCTGGACGAACTGCATCCAAGGGTGCTAAGGGAATTGGCCAATGAGATAGCAGCACCGCTGGCCGTTATCTTTCAAAACTCATGGAGAATGGGGGAGGTGCCAGAGGATTGGAAAAAAAGCAAATGCAGTGCCTATTTTCAAGAAAGGGAAAAAGGAGTATCCAGGGAATTACAGACCTGTCAGCCTCACCTCAATCCCTGGAAAAATTATGGAGCAGGTTCTCAAAGAAGCCATCCTCAAACACTTAGAGGAAAATAAAGTGATCAGGAACAGTCAGCATGGATTTACCAAGGGTAAATCATACCTGACCAAATTCATTTCCTTCTATGATCAGATGACTGGTTTTCTGGATGCAGGAAGAACCATTGATGTGATATACCTTGATTTTAGCAAGGCTTTTGATACAGTTTCCCACAGCATTTTCATTGGCAAATTAAGGAAGTATGGGTTGGATAGGTGGACTATAAGGTGGATAGAAAGCTAGCTAGATCAGCGGTTTCAGCGTGTAGGAATCAATGGTTCCATGCCTAGCTGGCAACCAGTCACGAGTGGGGTGCCCCAGGGGTCGGTCCTGGGGCCGGTTCTGTTCAACCTTTTCATCAATGATCTGGATGATGGAATAGACTGCATTCTCAGTAAGTTCGCGGATGACACCAAGCTGGGGGGCACAGTAGACACGTTGGAGGGCAAGGACAGGATTCAGGGAGACCTAGATAAATTGGAACAGTGGGCCAATAGAAATCTTATGAGGTTCAATAAGGACAAGTGTAAAATCCTGCATGTGGGACGAAAAAACCCCATGTACTGCTACAGGCTGGGGAACATTCAGCTAAATAGCAGCAATGTAGAGAAGGACCTGGGGGTTATGGTGGATGGGAAGCTGGATATGAGTCAGCAGTGTGCTCTTGCTGCCAAAAAGGCCAATGGCATACTGGGCTGCATCAAAAGAAGTATTAGCAGCAGATCAAGGGCTATGTCTACACATGCAATGTTATTTTGAAATAAAATCCTTATTTCGAAATAAGTTAATTCGAATTAACAAAATGTCAATTCGAATTAAGGGAAAGCCTGCAATCCAAATGGCTGTTATTTCGGAAGGGATAGTTTGAAATAAAGCCGTTTGGACCTGTTCTTTCGAAAGAGCTCTTTCGAAACAACAGGTCTACACAGTGTTGTTTCGAAAGAACAGCTTTATTTCGAAATATCCCTTCTGAAATAACAGCCATTTCGGGGGGGGGGCAGGTTTTACTTTTTCAAAATGACGATTCTTATTTCGAAAGGACGGAGGTCCGTCCTTTTGAAATAAGAAAACGTCATGTAGACCTAATTTCTTTTATTTCGAAATAAGTATTATTTTGAAATGAAAGTGCTGTGTAGACATGCCCAAGGGATGTGATCATTCCCCTCTATTCTGCACTGGTGAGGCCACATCTAGACTACTGTGTTCAGTTTTGGGCTCCTCACTACAAAAAGGACAGGGACATGCTAGAGAGAGTTCAGAGGAGGGCAAGCAAAATGATTAAAGGGCTGGAGCACAAGCCCTATGAAGAAAGACTGAAAGCATTAGGCTTATTTAGTCTGCAGAAGAGAAGATTGAGGGGGGATTTGATAGCAACCTTCAACTACTTGAAGGGATGCTCTAAGGAAGATGGAGCTCGACTGTTCTCGGTAATAACAGGACAGAACGAGGAGCAACGGTCTCAAGTTGCAGTTAGGGAGGTCGAGGCTGGATATTAGAAAAAAATTTTTTACTAGGCGAGTGGTGAACATTGGAATGAGCTGCTGAGGGAGGTGGTGAAATCTCCATCTTTGGAGGTGTTTAAGGCCCGGCTGGACAAAACCATGACTGGGATGGTTTAGTGGGAGTGGTCCTGCCTCTGGCAGGGGGTTGGACTAGATGACTTATGAGGTCCCTTCCAACTCTATGATTGTATATGCAAGACTATGCCCCACAATACTGTGAGACCTCTCTCTCTTTGTTAGGGAGAGGTGTGGTCTTGCAGAGCATAGCTGCAGATGGAAGAGGTTTGTGGGCTGTATGTTTCACACCCCTGGTCTACACTGCTATTCTTAGCCGCACAGCATGAGCACCAGGAGATGGAGTTCCCTGATCTATCCTCAGTCTCCCTGCCACTTTGGTGTCCCCAAGTTTCCAGGAACATCAAGACAAGACAACTATCAACAGTTCGACTGTTGGCTGGACTCCATGCCACACCACCCACCTGGTCATGCTTTCTAGACTGAGCCCCACCCCAGGAAGAGCCCTGAACATCCTATGTTCTTCCTTCTCCATCCTCCAAATAGGTACTACAGGCTGCAGCTACACACAAACTTCATTTACAAGTCTGACTGCCAGTTGTGTTTCTTTCAGAGCAGCATAGGGTGTAAGCTCGCAGTACAGCTAGCATCTAAAATGCAACTCCCACTCTACAACTCATTGACAAGGGCTCATAACACAGTGACTGCTCATGGCAGTTGGTGTTGCACTTCTGTTCGGCAAGGATCCACAAAATCATTTGAGAGTCTTGCAGTACACCAAATCAGAGCAGCAGTCTCTCCCATTAGTGCAGGGGTTTACAACCTGCAGCTCCAGAGCCATATGCAGCTTTTTGGCTCTCCTCTTGTAGTCCTGGGCTCCCCTGCCATTGGGGGACCCTGCAGGCAGCTGGCATCAGACTCCTGGCTCCCAACCCTACCACCCTGGCCCAGCTCCTGGCCCTCACCTCTCCAGGAGGCTACACCCTTTGTGGCTCTCAAAACACTTGGTTATTGAAGGAATTTATAAAAATGGCTCTTATCTTTTGGGTTGCCAACCTCTGAGTTGGTGCAACATGTGAACCTCAACATCAATGAACACACAACTTATTGGTGGAATTTTTTACTTTGTGCTAGTACCTACCTCATAAGGGTCTCTATTTCTTGTGTTTATTGTATGTCCCAGTTCTGCGCACACATATAAATGTAAGGCATAGTCCTTTTACCTAAAGAAGTTTCTGTGCCCAGATAAACACACTATGTGAAATGCACCCATGCCTACAGCAAGCATGAAGTGGTGATGACATCTAGGAGAGATTGCTGCAGAAAGCTTAAATTATCCATTTAATCACAAATGTCTCCAGACAGAAGAATTCTCTAGTACAGCTTCCACACTTCTGGCTCTTTCTGCTACGGACACAGAGAAAGCACCAAATCAAATTCCTTGGTCCTCCAAGTAGATCTCCAACTGAAATCTGAAAGTCCCTTATTTTCCTGATATTATAAAGGCAAAAATAGAAGCAGTGAAATACCTTTTGTGTTTTGTCCATCAGAGAAGCATGCAAAACAGTAAAACCCTTTTTCCCCCTGTACCACCATTAACATTCTCTCTGGAGAATATAGGCAAAACATTTCTAGATCCATTGCTGTCTGTTACTAAGCCTTCGAGAAAACTGAAGGCATTTTCTCCCCCCCTTTTCCAAGAGACAGTCTTTATTTACAGAGGACTAGAATTAAGCTGAAGAGCGGGGTTGACTTGTGGCTTCCTACTGGAGTTCTGGTCAAAGCTTACACCAGAGACTCTTCTATTTAAATGCTCAGACCTGAGAGCCTATTGCAGACAGATTGCTTATTATTGCTCCCTTTTCTGTTGCTACAGGAGATCATCTTTTCAAACACATTTGTCTTTTATAACTGTTCCACAATCAGATTTTAGATTAAAGAACTGGAGAGCAGGGAGTTTAATGTGGGCGGATGGAGGCTGATGGGGATTAGAAAGGCTGCTGAAAGATTTCAATAACACTCACATGAGTAAGCAACCAACAACAGGATGATTCAATAGGCCTGGGTTCTCAGGACAGGCAGCAAAGTTGCACAGCACTAAAATAAAACTCATGCTGGCAAATTTTCCACTTTTTGCCTAGATGAAATGGAAAGAGCTCTTTGCACATACACAACTACTCTATAAAAGTTACATCAGGCTCAAAATCTAAGATAGTGAGGAAGATTAAGGGAAAGTCTATGTTTTATAAAGGAGTGCGACTCATTTGACAACAGTTCTCAACCTAGAATGGCAATAAGGCAAGAATTTCTACATTGCTGGGGAGGAAGGGCTAAGCAGCCAGCTCTCTTGGACTTTCTTCCTCTGAATGACAGGGTTGCAGATTTCAACATGTGGCTGTTGCAGACTTGGCATTCCTCTTTAAGACAAGGAACACCCAATCGAGCTATAAAGAACCAAACAAAGTGCCTGTATACATTTGGCAAGATCTTTTCCTGTTAGCAAAGAAGGAAAATGCACACCTGCCCCCAAACACAAAAGGGAGGCTCAGTTTAGGTTTGTTCCATTAATGCAAGATGTAATTTATTAATTACCCATTGAAACTTCTAGTAACGAAAGAGGTAACCTAGATGGAAGTAAACACACAGCACTTGCCTGATGCTAGCAGCAAGTGAATTGTATCTTGTTAAAAAGGATTAATAAGTTCAAAGTCTTCCCAGGAAAACTAATACCTTCATTTACCTTCAGTGAACAAGAAGCCAATATCAACAGGTCTCCTCTCCCACGCCCTATGAAGAATTGTCTGACTACAAGTAAGGCTAGGAAGCACTTTGTCACCAGCCATATCAGCTCTCCTTGACTTCGGGCACAATTCCAGTCTTGCTTTCAAAATATCCATAGAGTAAACACTGTAAATATTAGACCATCCCCAACATAATGTGTGTACGTCAAACACAGGCTTTTAATTAAGGTCTAGTTAATCACACTATAGAGCAAAAGAGCATGACTTATTATTTTAAATTTTAAGCCTTGAGCCAAGGAGCTGTACAACAAGAATTAAAGATACATACTGAAACCTTTTTAAATGCACTGAGAGTACTGAAGTCACCCCAGCAAAAGAACACTGGAAGATGGCTATGTATGTATTCAGCATGCATGCACCAAAAGTTGTTCTTTAAACCTTTCTGCTTTTCCCAAACGGCAATGAGTTCCTCCCAGATCCTCAAATGACATGGACCAGATCTCAAGTTTCTACCTCAAACCACTGAGACAGTTAAAAAATGGAAGCCAAAAAGCTTTGGACATAAACAGGAAGGTTATGATTCACATGGCTGGACAGCTTTTGCTAAAACTTTAGATTGCATCCCAGAAGTGATGGCTTTGTACAACTGCCCCATATTTCAGCCAAGGAGGTAAAGAACTAGGAGAAACAGGAGATGAATCCTTCAAATGAAAATGCTCATACAAACATCATGAGTGGAGCTGCTCCATGCACCAGGTAGGATTTCAGATTCCCTTTTAGTTCATTTATTACACAGAAGCAGATCATTGAGGGCATTTTTAATCTGATAAACTAGATCTCAACAGAACCAAACACAAAAGCTTCAGAGGAAGCCAGCATATTGTGCATAGTAGGTCTTGGCTCGTTGTAGCTTTAGGAATGAAAGTATGCAGTTTTTCCTACTGATTCTGCCTGCTGGTCTTGCTAGCCAGAGCACCATACTAGGCAACTCTGAATACTCATAGTACGAGGGTTAAAAATAAATAAAATAAATAAATAAATAAAAGAGAACACCTAGTAATGAGCGCTCTGGGCTCCAAGCTCTGCCCTTTGTTGGGCTCCAGCCTGAGTGAGAATTTCTACATGGCTCTTTTTAGTCCCATAGCATAAACCCCATGAGATGGAGTCAGCAGAGACTTGCTACTGTGGGTTTTTGCATTCACAGTGTAGACATGCCCTAGGACAGTCAAATGCTCAGAGGATCATGGTGCTGCCACAAAGGGGAGTTTGGGAGAAAGGAACACATTTACAAAATGAGTGAAGGATCTTCTACGCAAGGCAGGAGCTGCTTTGAAACTTGCCAGACTAACAAGGAAAAAAAAAAAAAAAAAAAAAAAAAAAAAGGTGTCATTGGAGTAATTCTGATCTTCTGGACAAACAAGTCCTGGGCTACATTCTAACAGGTAAACTGCAGGTCACATGTACCAGAGCCTACAGATCACCCTTGTGCAGTTTGCAGAACCTAGCCCTCAAATGCAGCTCCAGCAGCATTCAGCCAGGTCTGTCCACTAAAATGCAGTGTGAGATTTCTGCTGGAATAAGCACTCCTTTTCAGGCACCAGAGTAAAGGCCAGCACTGTTCTCTCTCTTTGCATCCAACCCCATCGGAACCAGCGAGATGGCTGAAGCTTCTGTTCCGATTGTTCAAGCAAACCCAGTGCCCAAAACCCTTCAAACCCAAACATTTTCAAACAGGCTGTAAAACCCAAGTGGCCAAGATCATGCGACTATTCCACCTGCAGTAATAGCTCCAGCAGCCCCCAGAAAATGGCTGTCAACATGAGCCTGCAGTCGACCATCTTCACATTTACTCAGCTGAGTCAGGCCAGAAACGGAGTTTTCCTTAGCAACAGCTGTAAACACATATGACTAATTGGCATGACAGTGCCAAACCACATCCTCTTCTAACCTAGCTAAAGCAGCAAGGGAGCTAGGAAGGCACCCTTCCCTTGGCAAGCAACCTGACTAGGCCAAGCAATCAAAGTGATTCATGTGCAAAGAAAATAACCTACATTCCCATCTTTGGAGGAAAGAGTGACTAGGGAGATCCTCATTTGTCTTTTTATCCCTCTGGGGTCCTCAGACAGGGCTAAAGCGAGCGTCAGCAAGCATGCAGCAAGAAATCTTTGAAAATATGCTTGTTCCTCTGTTTGCATTCTTCTGTTGGTTCCAGGAAAGGTATGGATGGTCTCTTCTCCTGAGAGACCAGAGAAGAAGTGACAGCTTCACTTTTCAAGTCACAGCCCCAGCACAGTCATTACACCCACTGTGTGTGTTGGTATCCAATGTGGAACCAAAAAGCATACCATGTCTGTCTTCAGCTTTAAAGAACTGAAGACTTGTGCTGACAACAATTTTCCGGTGATTGATCCCAACCCACCATGTATCAAGACAAATGGCACCTTACACAGACTGGAAGTGGATTTATTCCACCATTACAAATATTCAACCTAGATGGTCCATGTATTCCAGGTTTGCCCAATTATGATAGATGTTCACTCTAAAAGACTCAGTGAAAAACCACGCAGTGAGATCTTGCCAAGTTCCAAAGGGGTAGCTGTGTTAGTCTAGTTCAGCAAAAAAAAGCAAGGAGTCATGTGGCACTTAAAGACTAACAGATTTATTTATCACATGAGCTTTCGTGGGAGAAAATCCCACTTCAGACGCTGGACGAAGTGGGACTTTTCTCCCACAAAAGCTCATGCAATACCTCTTTTTTCACTCAAAGAGATATTTCACTGCCCATATAGCAGGACAATGTCACATGGTGTCCTCGTGTTTGTACGGGAGGAGGGCACTCCTTTTGGTCAACTTCCTCCTTTGTCCAGCAACTCTAGTTGAGGAGGCTAGGACAGGAACAGCGCTGGTCCTCCTGTGCAGCCTATAAGGAGGCTGGCTCTTTAGTGTTTAGAAATACACAGGGACATCTCTACCAGAGGGCACCCATTTGAGGTAGGTTGGGGGAGCACCACATTCCATCTAAGAGCACTCCTCTTCTCCAGCAGCCATCTGGTTTGACTCGTTACCCAACACCACTTTCATTCTTTTTAGGGTAAAGCTGCTCGACTTACCCAGTTCTTTAGATCCTTGACTTTCACTGGCCAACTCGCCCATTTTAACCAGAGCATCAAAATATCCTTTCGCAGCATATGTCACACCTGAAAACACCAAGAAACAAAAGTGACTCATTAGCTTCAGTCCTTATAATTTCTACAGTGCCTAATAGTGTGCCAGACACCATACAGAAGAGACAAGATGCCCTGTCAGAAGAGCTTGCAATTTAATCGGAGAGGAAAGACTCTGAATGAGGGTAATAAATTAGCAAGGAGTGGGACAGAATGAGACAGAAAAAGATTTACAGCATTAAAGATTATGGGGTTATTTGGGGGCAGGGAGGTAGCACTTAAGAAATGGATGTGTTTTCATAACAAGCTCCAGCTTAAAAGCATCACCCATAATAATAATTCTATTGTTCAGAAAAAAAAAAAAATCACTGTGAAATAATTAAACAACTTTCATCACAGTTCCTTCTTGTGGCTAGTTTGTTGACATTTCACCACCACACATCACTTTAATCATACAAGTGGGGGTTTCCCTCTAAACACAAGAATGTGCTGTATAGTTTTTGGTCACCACCATTTAATTATATGCAGTTTCTTCTAACATGTGTTACTGACTAAAATAATTTCTTCAGGTGCCCTTTAGAAGGGCTAAGATCAGAAGTACAAGCTAACAGAAAGCCAATTTAAGAATTACAGAGACCCTTGTGTTGCAAGGGAATGAGGCTAGAAACAGAATCTCAAAGCAAGTTTCCCCCACACAGCTTTCAGACATCAAGGGAAACAGGCTGATGTTTCTAGTCATAGGTTTAAAAAACAAAACAACCCCCCTCCTAAAAAAAGCTAAAGGCTCTGATTAAGTTGGCAACATTTTAAATACGAGACTCTCCATCTCTCATTCAGGTCCATAAAAATCTTTAGTCTCACATACAGACAACTTTTTCTCCAGACAAGATTTTGTGCATTACTTGCCCAAGAAAAGCCAGTTTTTAATTCCCCCTACACAGAGGATGGGCCCCCAATATAAAATGAATAAAAAAACCTGACCCAATTCCCAAAATACAATTTAGTGAGGATGGTTTAATGCAGTCATAGATCACTGCTGCATATAAAGCACCATTCAGCACCAGTCCCCTGGGAGACTAAACTTCAGGAACAATTACATGTTTCCTTTAAGTCTGCAGAGACTGAGTGAGTCCTGTTGGTTATCTACAGCTGGTGCGTGCGTGGGGATTAGTGGTGGCTGTTCAAAGGAGTCATCTCTGAACTCTCAGCCAAAGGATATGATACAGAAGAAGTCTGAGTCACCAGATACACATACAGGGGTCTTTTTGTTTACTTTTTTAAACAAACTGAATGCAAGAACTTGAAAAGGCAAGGAGAGACAGGAACTGAACTCTTGTAAGGATCCTGGGGCCACCTACAATAGAGGCTTTCATACACGAATACTTCTAACCACTGCTGAATCCTTCGGGACTTCTTTCTCTGAAGGTAAGAAGCAATTAAACTCTACACGGCAGCTCAGTTCTCAGAAGAGACTGCCAATGATGCTCTGCTGGACTCGGATCAGGAAGCTTAGTAAATAGAGCGCTACTGCTGATTTTCAAGGTTGCAAGTGATTCAGCTGCACAGATCCACTTGCCAGGTTGTGGACTTCTAACTAAAAACCTGCTTAAAACACAGGGAAGTGTTTCTACCCAAAGGGGACATGGGAAAAGCGTTTCTCTAGAGAAGCCAGTTGTTTCATACCAAATGCCATTTTGGGGGGAAAAAAAAAAAAAAAAAAAATCTTAAATCTGAAATCCAGGCAGATCTAGGAGGGTTCACATTACAGTTTACCTTAAAGCTCAGAAACTTCACTTTGCTGTGTTATAGACCCCTTTCCATAAAAGCAGGTCTTGGTAGAGACTGACACGAGAACAACTAGACCATCAGATGTTTTCATGTAGCTCCTTTAAAAATTATGAACTTGTTCTTGAAGAAAAAAAAAAAAAAATAAAAAAATAAAAGCAACTAACAAAAATGTTTTTTCCCCCCCATCAGTCAGAAGACTGATGGAAAAGGGGTATACGAACACGATCTTCACAAATGAGGAAGGCAAAGTCTAGCCTATAGCTATTTTTTTTTTTCATTGTGCAAACAAGGTGATGGCTATTTGAACATTGACAAAGTCCAGATTAGTGAGCCAACAGGTAACTTCAGAAGTGGTGTAACAGAAACCCAAGATGTTCCAGCAAATGTTTGAAGCAGGCACTCATTTATAGTGCCGCTCATAGTTTGACACACGCTCATGCTCTCATCTTCCAGAGATACAGGAATTGACAACATCTGCCAGCTGATGTTGTGAAACACTTCAACACTATTTATGGAGTAGAGTGAAGCTTGGAGGTCCTTCCAGGGGCTGGCAATCGTGTGTTTGGAACACTAGCATTATCCCAGCATACATGTCTTCGAAAGATTCTGGAAGTCCTCAATTAGTCCATAAATTCCGGTTGGCCGCAGTTTGCTCACACTCACAGCTGTATGGGACACTCGATCCTGCACCATGGTGTACATGGTGGAGTGGACAACCATTGATCTGTTGTTGATTTGAGCATCACAGTCAGGATGGAGCACTTACTGCAGCCATGAGACATGCCTAGAGATTTGAGTGTGTAAGCTCCACACACAGACTGGTTCACAACATTCACCAACCAAGCATACCAATGCTTGACCCTGTTCAAACTGTGTGTGTATGTCTGCACCCATATCATGCACACAACCTTTTGGACAATGTTAGTCCTTGCATTCAGCTCTTCACAAGTCTTTACATGAGCATCAAAAGTCAAGTTTCTGTGCAAGCTTGTAGCCATATACTTCAGACAAGACTCATTTTGGAGCCACTGACTGACAAAGGCAACAAAGTTGCCTGGCAGCTTTGTCTTTGAGGTGAGAGGATATTGCCAAGATTTTGGAGGCAATGGAGTGGGGATTCCAGTTCGGAAAGGATTTTGCCATTTTCCAGACACCGGTGAAGGCCATCACTAATGGTGATGAGGTCTTTATATTCTGTTGCAAAAGCAATGTTACCAAGGTAACAAAAAAGCCGCATCAAATTGTATTAGGCAAGTCACCAATATATTAATAGTGGCACTAATAAGTCACAAATACGTTAATAGTGAAGAGGTACATACAGCTCTTGGAGGTAAGCCTTCATGGAAGGGGCATGCTTGGCAGGATGGCCTCTTTCAAAGGCCTACAGTGTTGAGCAAGTAGATGCTGTGTGAGGAGTTATACAGTGCTACAGCATTTGATGACTTGAGCAACATCTTCACACTGTGTCATGGGCAGCAGATGCATCTTGGTGTTGCTCCGATTTCTGAAGTTCTGATGGAAGTCAGTCTCTTGTGACATCAAATCCATCCCAGTCTGAAACTACCCTGTGATGACCTCAAAGATAGGGGAGGCAGCCCAGTAAACCCTTCCTATTAACTGATAACATCATTTGGTGGTTTCCCAGTCTGAGGCAATCAGTGAATAATGCCTCACACCAGGTTTCTGGGCTCTTCCCTCTGGATCATACAGCAGCTGACAGGTCTGCCAACCACGTTCACTCCACTGGCCCCAGATTCTTAAGGAATTCAAGATAATACCATCCATGCCAGCAGCTCTTCCACTTTTATTTCCTATTTATTCCCTCTGTAGTCTATGGCAGTGATACAGTGATGAAATAGGACTTGGTTCAGAAAGAGCATTCTCTGACTTGTCAGTTTTGGTCCATGTGGGAGAGGACACCAGTCACCCCCACTTGATGGAGTTTTACTGAGCCAGCAGCTCCAAGCTCACAAAGGATCTCAGGCTTTGAGACAAAAATCAATCCTCTGCTGTCTCATTCCATCCCTTCAAGTGGGCAGAATTTGATGGCTCTATCAGTGCTTCTGCTGCATCTGGCTCACCACTCTTCTCACATTTTTTGAGGAGTATTTCTGTCTCTAACTGAAAGCAAGGAGACTATAACTTGCAATAGCCATGAGGAAGGGGCGTTTTTGTGGACGCTTTAGCGAGAGGGTGAACAAAGTGCTCAGGCTTCTGGGATCAGCTTAACGTGATGTAACCCTTCAACTTCCAAACACTGCTCATGAAGCTTACAGAAAAGCTCTTACTGTCTTTCCATCAGACAAAGGAGGCCTAGCTTGTCTTTAGTATTTTATCTGGCCAAGAAAACTGTGCCTAGTAGTTTGGAGTCAAAAAGAAGGTGGGCATATATGCACAAGATCCAATCTGTAAATTGCTCACCAGTGCACCACTTCAGCACTAGTCCCATTGTGAGTGGTGGCTATTGAAGTCACAGCAAGGTACAAAGGAAAAATAGGCAATATGCACCAAGATTTGGAGGGTGATCAATTAATCACAATCAATGCCTACAGTTAATGCAAAACAAATTAACTAGGATAAAAATAGTCATGATGAGAGCCAGTGTTCTTTGCCCTGTTAATAATACCCATTTAAATTTATTATAAATAGCAATTTTTAATTCTCCTCATGCAAGTCCACTCAGTCCTGCTTCTTGTTTAGCCAGCTGCCAAGGCAAAATATGTTTATTTACCTGTATGGGAGATTTGCTGCTCAATTCTTATTTACAATGTCACCTGACAGCGAGAATAGGCGTTTACATAGCACTGTTGTAGCCTGCCTTGCAAGATAATTCCATGCCAAATGTGAAATATTCTTATTCCCCTTCATGCTTTGATTTATAGGATCAAAAGATCTATGTTAGTTTGTTTTTGAGTGAAGTTATGCAATAATGATAAATTCTACATATGCAAGTTGCATTTTCACAACAAAGATTGTAGAACAGTACTTGGTGAACTGAAGAATGCTATTTCTCGTGTATTTTTTTTACAGTGCAAATATTTATAAACAAATATCAAGTACTGTACACCATGCTCTGTATTGCAACTGCAATCAATATATTTGAAAACAAATGCAGAAAAACATCCAAAGTATTCATAATTTAAATTGATAGTCTGATTGTTTAACAGTGCAAAGAAAACTGCCATAAATCATGACTTTTTTTAAATTTAACAATTAATTGCAAGTAATTTAAGCATTTGACAGCCTTAGTTTCTACTTGTTCATAGATGTTGGAGGTTTACAGATATTTATGATAGTGAGGAATTCGATTCTTATTGCAGCATGAGATTTTTCTTGGCCTTGGATTTCTCCAGGACTGAGACTTCAAGATCATGCCTGAAGAATACAGCAAAGCCAAAACCTGTTATTCATGGTGGTCATGAGTTCACAGCAATAAATTTTGTGAGTAAGGTCTAAGAAAAAGTACAGTCATGCTTAGCATGTGACAGATCTCCCATGTTAACTTGATGCACACAGGGTTTGTTCTATGGTTCTCCTATGCTGTTCCAGACAAAGATGCTTAATTTTACATTGCTAATCATACAGAGAGATCGATATCCAGTGACCTTTAGGAACAAGAGAACCACCTTCAAGTAGTGCTTCTGTATAGGTTACTAACTCAATGATTGCTATCAAAAGGCTTCCAGACATCAATCTGTCAATTGTCCAGAATGATCTGCAGCACGAAACCTATAGCCAGGCAACCTGCCATAAAATGTGTGACACAGTAAGCACTGGGTGACTTTCTATGCCCTCTGCTGGCCAGGAAATCTGACTAAATGATCACAATGGAAGCTAACAGGAAATATAGCTATTTAAAGTGAGATTTCTCTAATGACTTCCAAGGGGGGCTGATATTCCAAGTGGGTGACTACAGCGCACTTTTAGGGAGTGGTTAGCCTGCATGCTCTCAGCTTGGAAGTGGCAGTCTTTGAAAATCAGAGTTGAAAATAAAAAATCTCCCTTTTAAACAAGATTTTTTTAAAACAATGTTTTATTACCATTTAAAATGGAAAGAGGCTCTTGAAATAGACTGAAGGGACATTGGTCACATCTACCAGCAGCCAAACCTTTGCGGCTCAAGCCCCTTCATCATTCCTCAAATGCCTTGGGGGCCATTTTTCTTCCAGGCTCTGAGCACATGGGAAAGGCTTCCTGCCTCATCTCAGTGATATAACATTTGCATCTTAATTCAACGAGACTCTGCAATTTCCCCGTGCTTCAGGGAGACATGACATTTTGAAATGCCACTGAATGCCTTAACAATACTGCCAAGCTGCACCCAGTAGGCCCATCTGCCTTTAACTAGGCACCCTTTCAGAACACCACAAGACCCAATGTATCTGCAGTGCAACTTCACTTACTTGCCAAAGCTTTTTCGTAGTTCTTCCCCATGGAAATGAAGTTCCTGAGGCTGGGATTGAACTGTTCCATGATGGTCTAAAGGAAAAGCACAAGCAGTGGGAGATGTTAGCAGAGCTGGTTGGGCGAGGGACAATTAAGAGTTTGAACAACTTCTAGCAGGAAGACTAGTGTCTCCACGTCTGCTTTGTGTACGCACCCAGAGCATCTGGTTCACAACGTACCATTCTGCCATGCACAGCAGTGTCAGAAGCAGATAATTGTCCCACATACCGCATCCATAGACCACACAATCCAAACTTCCAGACACTTACAAGAGTAGACTGGTTGGAAGCACACTAGACCTGTTTTAAGCACACCCGTGTCTTATTAATAATTCTAGACATCACGAAGATTCTGTTTGCCTAGAAGGAAGTTTATTTTATCAATGCTGACAGTACACGAAACCCAAAGAGTAACAGGATCATAGGACGAGTTATATGATCTCAGTGGCTGGGGAGAAGCTAGAATCATTCCTAAATCTAAATCAAATGTGAGTTGACAGAAAGCAAGCAAGTACTATTTATATTATCTAGATTGTAGTTATAGCCCACATATCATCCTTTTCTTTCATGGAAGGAGATGATATCAGAAGGATGCATTTCTGTATTGACAATAGCACCCACATTCCTATTTATGGGGTTGTACCTGGATACAATACTAGTGTTCAGTATGCCGAATCACTGTTAGTGAAACTGTATTAATGAAAGCGTTTACTGATGAGCAAAACCACCCACTCATACCTCTTCCTTTGACCATATATGCAAAAACCTTCAAAAAAATAAACCAAAGAGGAACTGGCTGCTTCTCCCCCCATTTTTTCAGCCTGTTATAATATTTCAGAACACGTTTGCTTCAGCTCTGCATATATTATAATATGGTAAAACGTGTGGAGGAGAATTTTCGTTATATCTATGCCTAAATGAAAGAAAAGGATAATGTACTTTTTGTTTCTTTCAGATGGGAAACTCGCCCTCCCCTTTGGAAGGTTTTTATGTTTAGCGACACAGTAACACCATCTGGAGGGGTGATGTTAAGACAAGTGACTTACAGCGCATTGGTCATTACCCTGCAACTGGCTGAATCAACTCAACAGATTAAGGAAGGAGATTTAAGGAACCTTCATTTTCTTTTATGATCCAGGCAACTCCTCCACAGAGCTATTCCTGTGCCCCAGTACATCCCCCAGCAGGGTGCCTTTTGACACAGCCCTGCCACCTGTCAGAGAACAGGAGCCCTCAGGCACATTTAGCAACCTCTCCTTCAGCCCCCCTGGACCACAGAGCAGAGCCTGCTAAAAGGTTGGGGTCTGACATTGATTTCAATGCACAGTCATGGTCCATGGTGGGGCAATGGAGCTTGTGAGACGTCATTCTCAGCCTGTTCCTAGCAGAACATATATATTGTGGTTGACCCAAGCTGACCATTTGCCTGAGATTTGCCTTTACAGAACACAAAAATCACCCAAACGCCTGAGTTTTCTCCTGCACTTATATGTTGTTATAGCTTTTCCCCCAGGACTCCTTTGCCTCAGCCCTCATCACTTCCTCAGAGAGAGGCTCCAGTCCCCTTATGCTACTGTGTGGTTGCCAGCAGGACTCAGTAGAAGCAACTGGAGAACCATGCAGCATCCTAGCATCTGGGTGAGTCAGCCACAGAGCTCTAGCCAAAGGCCTTGCTAGCCAGTGACAGCAGCTTTTAAACAAGTGACAATTAAGAGAGGATTCAATGCACTGAAGCAGTGTTACTCCAGACAAAGGAACTCGAGAACTAACAAGTTAAAGACTATGATTACTCTGTCTGGCTAGTCCAGAATTAGCTGGTTCTGCAGCAGCTTATCTCAGACCAGCTGTGGAGCTGACGAACAGCGCACATGTCCAGGAATGCCCAGGGTATCACCACATAAGCCAACAGTCTCATCCCTCACACTTGACAGAAGAGGATTTGAAGGAGGGTTTTTATTTATTTTTTTTAAAGCCATCTAAGCACTGAGGAAACAACAACAGCAAGCACACAACACAATCACACCCCCTTCAGGCAGAGTTCATTTCTGCCTGGTCTCAGGCCATATGCAGCAAGGCAGAATCTGTGCTCAAAACGGCTAATCCTGCTGCTTCTTGTCACTTCTGTTGCAGTAACTTAGGGAGGGACCAGGAAATGTCCCTCCACCAGTGGTTTTCAGACTTAGGGTTGCAACCCAGTACTGGGTTGCAGATCCTCAGACACTGGGTCATGGCACCCTCTGCTGCTGCCAAAAGATTAAAATGCATTTCTCAAAGGTGCAATTGTTGGGTCATGGGCATGAATGTTTTCCCCCCCCAGACTGGGTCCTGAGGAAAAAGTTTGAAAACCACTGCCCTACACAACTGGCACTTTCTAGATAGGGAGAGTTTTTCATTTTAATGGGAAAGTGTTTACTTCTCTAGCTCTACAAAGTGAGCAGATCACTAAAACAGAATGGTTCCTTGCAAGTTTGTAGCAGGCTGTGAGTGGATTGTGTCCCACCCAACTCTGCTCCACAAAGTCATTCAATCTCCTTGTAACTATGGCATCTCAAAAACTAGACACAAGTGCACCTGCTGAGCTGTGTGGGAAGGATAACCAAGTCTCCATTCTCTCACTGATCTTTGAGCTAAACTATGGCTATCAAGGGGGAGCAATCTTGCGGTTAACACAAGCTAAGGTCTGACTAAATGGGATTTTCTCCCACGAAAGCTCATGCAATAAATAAATCTGCTTGTCTTTAAGTGCCACGGGACTCCTTGCTTTTTTTGCTGAACCAGACTAACATGGCTGTCCTTTTGGATACTGGATATTTGCTTCTCAGTCTTTGGAAAAAGGACCCCAGCTTCCTTCACTGACAATTGCTCACGGCTAAGCGAGGGCCAGTAAACAAGAAAAGTGGCATGAAATTCAGCTTGATGCCTCTGTGTTTAAGCATGAACAAGCAGTCCCATAGGGAAGGATGGGGTCCTCAGATTTTCACTTGCCACTCACGCTCCCTCTACTGTACTACACATTTTTGGAAGAGGAAGGGAGAAGACAGACAGATCCTTATGTTGAATAAGCTGATTAAACATCTGTCACTTCATTTGAAGCTGGCCAAACACCAGAAAGCTCATTTTCTGCCTGAAGCATTTTTATTCTTGGTTCCTGGTGCCTGCCTGTTCTTTTGAGAGCATGAGATTGTTTAATTTGCTTCTGCAGACACATCCTCACCCACTGAAGTTGACCTGCATTGCAAGTGTTTGCCCTCTCAAAGTTGGGAACAGCAGGTTATTAATTTCACTAAGCAGGAATCACTTTGTGGGATGCATTTGAGCACAGAAGCTGCAGTTAATATACTATTCACTAGTAACATTTTAGACTTTAATGTTTGTTAGCTCAGGAATGTTTTAATCCGCAGAGTAATTCTCAGCAATGGCTTCACTCCAGCACTTTTCCTAGCAGGCCAGCCAGAGTGACAAGAGAGCACTGATGCCTGTCAGCTGATGAAGGGAAAAAGATCACCTCTGTCCTATCTAGAAATTCACAGCACTCAGGGAGCTTTCCAGAGAGATCAAAAGACCAAACGTATAGACAACCTTGATCTAAACTGAACCCAGCTGTGAAGCCTCAGCATGAATTCCCCTGCCATCACCCTGGATTTGAAGGCACTAGATATCACAAGCAGAAGGCACTAGGACACAAGGTTAGATTTGCATGTGACAATACCCCACAGGGGGCACTTCTAACGGGTGAGACAATAGACAGGAGGTCTATGTTAGCATGTTGGGCTAACCAGGAATTTTACTGCTAATTAATGCTGCCTGCCCCCTTTGCAGTTTGGTTCAAAATATTTCAGACAAAAGCTTTTAGTGAACATTCTGACTGATTGAGCAAAATGATCCCGTAGCAGCAAGCTGTTTCAATGATTATCTTCAATAATTATAGGAGGCAATTACCTGTGAGAAGTTAATTAACAGCAAGGGGAAAAAGGGTTCACCTATTATTCCTTGTTCACATTTAATACATGTGAAATTTGGCAGAAAGTTATGCCTGGGAGTTACTGCCACTGCTAGAAAAAAGTTGAAATTTGCGTAATTCCCTCCACCAGAGAACCTATTGTATCGGCACCATGTACAGCAAGTTTGACAACTCCACAACAGACATCAGTTAGAAATTGGGTCAGTCCCCTTTCTTCACCATTCAAAACACATAGCAACCATTATCAGTTCAGGCAGAGCTGTTACAATACTACACACTTTTCTCCACCAGAAACCCAGCCCCAGAAATTCTTGGCTGAATGATGTTTACACAGAAGAAATATTGCCAGGATTTCTGTGGGGAAGGATTTTAAATACATTTGCTACATTAACTGCAGCAAAAAAAACAACAAAAAAAGTCACTTTTGCAGCAGAGTCTGAGGGGATATACATCTTATTAAAGGAAAAGACTGATATAAAAAGCTTACATAAAATAAATGATTCAGCAGGATCTGCAGACAGAAGAAAACATTATCCCTAAACACAGCAAGACTTTTAAGAGTTCTCCATGATCTGTTGCAAGCTGAGCTGCAAGGCTGGTCACCACTGGCTGCCTTGTAAGATGCACCTTTGAGACCTCCAAGTCTAGTGTTTTATTTTCTTGTGTGTAAAATTCTGCGCCCACTGCATGAAACAAACTTAAATCGCATTCTGGAGCTGGCTGCACATCTTGTGTGGTAATTAATCTACTACTGCATAGGTGCAAAGAAGCAAAGAGGCAGCTGTGTTAGTCTAGTTCAGTAACACAAATAGGAAGTCCTGTGGCACTTAGACTAGCAAATATATTTATTGCTTGAGCTTTCGTGGGAGAAAAATCCCACTTTGTCAGATGCTTTAGAACTGGCTTCATCCATCTTCAAAGCTTCTGATGAAGTGGGATTTTCTCCCACAAAAGCTCATGCGATAAATACATTTGTTAGTGTTTAAGCACCACAGGACTCCTTGCTTGTTTTTTTGTAAGTGTGGTGTATCCTACAATTAAGAAGGGACTCCAACATGGGGCTCATCCCTAGATGTGCACATCTGAAACATGTTCCGTAAAAAGCTTAGACCGCTCCTTAGTTACTAAGGATATGGCTCTAGCCACTGTTACACAACTAAGGACAACCACTTTAACACATCAAATGAAAAGGAAGGGGCACCAGCTAGAAAAGAGACAATTAATGGGAAAAAGGAAGTCAACTCATTGACAAATTTTATCAAACAGGAGGCTTGCTGGCAATGAAAGGCTGCAAAAGCTCTTGTCACCTCTAAGACTTACTTTGGACTCTTGAGGTGGGATGAGTGAGAAGCCTCCTCTAGAGTTAATGTACTTCTATATCAGGTGGAAGGGTTAGCACAGGAAAAACTGGAGCAATCCCAATTTTGATTTGCTTAAAGACTCTGTAAATATGAGTTTGCCCTGTATATAACATTGCATACAGATACTAGTCTAGTGCAGTGGTTTTCAACCTTTTTTTCTCAGAACCCAGTTGGAAAAATATTTATGCTCGCAACCCAGCAATTATGGCTCTGAGCAACACATTCCAGTCTTTTGGTGGCAGCAGCAGAGGGTGCCGTGACCCAGTGCCTGGGGGTCTGCAACCCAGGACTGTGGCCCAACCCTAAGTTTGAAAACCACTGGTCTAGCACACCCAGATTCAGCCAGCAGAAGCTCGGAATTATTTTTATTAAACTGAATGGTGCAGTGATACAGAACAGGTAGCCATAGCATCAGCATCACCGGTGAGGCTCACCATGAAGCCAAATGGACGAGGAAAAGCAGCAGCATGGATTTAGAGAGCATTAACAACCAGGCTTCAATGCAAAAGATTTTACAGCACCCTTCCACAAGCTAAATATTCCTTAAAACAGAAGGTCCACTGGAAGAGTTCACTGTGCAGAGAAGACTATGCTGTGCTCAAAGGCACAGAAAGAAATAAGCTGTCGTCTCATTCTGCCTTCACTGGCTTTCTTTTCTTGACCCAGCAAGGTGTAAATCAGGGGTCTCAAACACATGGCCTGTGGGCTGCATGTGGCCCCTAAAGCTATTTCCTGTGGCCCGCAATGACACCACCATTACTGATATTTGCAATGTCATGATATGAAAAGGTTTCAGTGGTATGGCCCTCGGGCTAACGTACTAGTCCACACACGGCCCTTGTGCAGTCTTCATCCAGCCCTCGTGGTGATTTGAGTTTGAGACCCCTGTTGTAAATAGATTGGTAGGAAAATACTGCAAGGTCAAATCCTCAAACCTTTGGCAGCAAAAGCAGCCACATTTTTGCTCAAATTCTGCCCCATCAGCACCACCCACAAGTTGTCAGCCTTCCATGCGTTGCCTGGGCAGAGCCTGAAAAAACAGGGCAGCGAGGTCAAAAGGGCTTCGCTTTGTTCCACTGCACTAAATTCCTCTGTAATACTGCTCAGCTCCCTGGGATTGTTAGGGCTTTATTCAGCTGCCAAAAATGAAACTAATGCACACCACAAGGTCTCCAGGACATAGTCCTGCTGAATCAAAGAGCAGGAGAAGAGAAGTTCCAGAAGCAATACAGACAAGCTTCCCTTCTCTCTCTTTACACATGCTATGATTCCTCCCAAGGAAACAGAGGGGATGCAGCCCCTGCCACAGATGTGAGATGTTAGCTCTGCTCAGCTCAGCCCATTATAGAAATCTCAAGTCTTCCTGTGTCTGGGGGAGGGAGGATTTGAAGTAAGCTGCTCTTTTTTTGTGCAAGGGTTCTGTTCAGTAGGAAATAACAGAACTCCCTGAAAGCCCTTTAAAAGAGCTATTTAATTAATTAAACTGAAAAGGCAAGAGGCAGAACTTGTCTCATGAAGGCTGTCACCATGGTTTCAAACTACCCCTAAAACTGAACATAGAATTAAAAGAAAATCCTGTTCCATTCTCCGCCAAGAGGCGGAGGGAGAGGGTTAGAAGGCAGCCGAGTTGCTGACATCGGTTGATTAGACACCGCTGTGCGCCATACTGAATGGAGGAACGGGTGTCTTCGATCAATAAGACAAGGACCTTTTGCATTACACATGCCATCCCGGTCACTGCACGTCACTGTGCACGCCGCCGGTTTGAGCATGTCAGGAACACACATGCTCCAGCAGTTATCCCTCCATCAGCTAGAACCAGACCTCCCTTTGGTTGGGCCAGCTCTCTCCTCCTTCGACAGCAATGCACAGTAATGTGCCACAATACCATTAGCAGTAGTCGCAGCTCCCTGCATGAGCATGGGCAAGTCGGTTATGTTCTGTGCCTCAGTACCCCTCATCCTGCTTACAAAGGGCTCAACATGTACAGATCAGCAGCTGTGAAGAGGAGGGCCTTAATGCCAGATCCATTTCTTGGAAAGACGTGTTCCAGGTCTTGGCTGGCGTTACTGCTAAAGCCATTGGAGGCACTTGCTCCACAACTATGGCTCACTCTTCCTTCAGTCTGCCTACACCCTCCATGTTATGAAGCAGAGGACCCTAGCTGGTAGTGGGCAGGGCCTTGCTGGAGGTCCCAGAGAGTGTTCTTGTAGTGATTCTCTCCTTGTTTCCAAGCTGCAAATTTCATTAACTGGCGCTAACCCATCTAAACGCTTGCCTGTTGCTACCACTGTTTAATACCCACTAGCTGCAACCGAAACAGTGGCTCTGTTGTGTTAGGTGCTGCACCCTGCCCCAAAGAGCTTCTGCAATTTGCCACCTAAGGAACTGCTGTAATGTCCCTGTGACAATATGATCATGCTGAGGGCTGGTCCCACCTGGCAGTCATGAACAGGAGGGGAAGCACCCCAGAGACGTTCTGGATCAGGATGCAGTCACTCTACAGCAGTCTAAGAACTGCTGCAAGGAATTCAGATTACTAACTGGGTCATTCCAGCGTCAGAAACTCATCTCATTATCTCTGTATTTATTATTAATATCCAAACCCTGATGACTGTTTACATCCCAGCCTGTCTCACCTGGTGTTTAAAACAATGCTTCATAGTTTCAATAGACTCTGCTTCTGCGCTAGACTCATCAGTATGGCCAATTCCAGTTAGATGCAGGCTCAGTACATACCTTCCATTTCTGCCTCAGAGACTCGTCCCTCCCTCCCAGGAGCCCAGGCTCCAAGGTACATAAGTGAGAACAACACTGGTAGCTATGCACTGCAGCCACACCTGTCCCCATGTCACCTACCAGTAATAACAGTGTGACATAACGCAACCGTATGTATGTAGAGTCATTCCCCACCACTCCCTCATCCGGTGAGCATGCATCTCCAGTGCTGGCTCCAAACAAGCAAACAGCTAGCTGCTCCTCAGATCTTCCTGTGGGCCTGAGGCAAGTGGAGATCTGGGCTCACTAGCATCTCTACTGGAAGGGTCTTCCATAAGAAGGAGCCCTGAGCCAAAAAGAGTCTGTGGAGGGTGTCAGCTCAGACTGGGAAGTTGTGACTGTCAGGGGCGCGTGGACATTGTGAGCTGAGATTGCCATGGCCTGAGCCCAACTGACTTTGAAGATTAAGACCAAGACCTGGAAACTAGTATTGCGTACAGACCACCAGACCGCTACATTCACATCAGCCGTGGCACCTCCTGGTACAACCGCCACCAAGAGCTTCCACTTCCATGCCTACATTTTGCACAGCAAGGCTGGAGAGAAGGCATGCATTGATCACCAGGGTCTAAGAGGAAGCGAAATGGCTAGGGTTACCAGATACTAAAGCTTGGAAAGGAGGACAGGGAAGTACAAAAAGGAGGATACATGGAGAAAATTTAGCATTAATGTAATATTCTTCTGTTTTTAGGGGGCCCTGGAATGCTTCCCCCTAAAAATAAGGTATTCTGTGGCATTCCAGCATATTTTAACCTCTATAAGTAAAAAGCCAGACAAAATCATGTATTTTAAAATGCCTGCCAGACGGAGAACACAAAGGTAGAAAGGAGGATATGAAGGTAGAAAGGAGGACATGTCCTCCTTTTGCCTGACATCTGGTAACTCTAGATACAGCAGCCAACAGAACTCCCAGTCTGCAGTCAAACACTACCAAAACAAAAGGTTTCAGCCTGGATAAACCACTTGGTATTAGTGATCTGGGAAATGGGAAAATCCGGGACATGCAGGACTTGAGATGTTAGCAGTGGGAGAAAACTAGTAACAGCAACGAGGTAGCTCAATGCAACATGCCTAAATGCAATGGCCATCTGCTGAGCACCACCACAGAGCTGCCTGCATTTCAGGCGCCAGGTCGAGAGTTTGGGATTTTTTGGGAAAAAGGTGTTATAGAAGTGTTGGTTACCATCAACATCCTTTCTAAAGCATCCAAGTTGTGAATTTAGTTAATTGTCAGGTATAAACTGCCCAAGCAAGGAAGCTAGAACACCTATTGAAATTCACCAGCAACAGCGTCAAACAAAACTAAAAGAGGAACCAACCCCAGACACCACAGGCTGGGTACACCAGCCATTCCCAGCACCGTGACCAGGCTTAGTCAATGGTTTTTTTATTTGCATAGTGCTTTCTGCAATGCAAACTCTTGGGGTCAAAGGAGCAGAGCAGAAAACAGTGTGTGAAATCCACAAGGTGGCACAGGCTGGCTTCTGGGACGAACGCTACCCTCTTCTGCCAGGCCGCATGTTCCCTCCCGCTGCCACGCACACAAAACCACCCACCATTTCCCCTCTGATTCACTTGAACGAGAATCTCGTTCCTTCCCTCTGGACCGAGATAATGAGGCAACAGAGCGGTTGTGCTAGCAATGAGATTTATTACTTCTGATGTGTAGCAAATGACTATAAGGAATTCTGCCTTCATTCACTCAAGACAATTAGATTTTTTTTAAGAGCCGTTCCTCAGTGCAGATCCATCCATAAATCCTTGCAAAGCCACTCCTCCATAGGAAGAGAGGTTTGCAACATGAAATGGAAATGGGATTGAAGCTTCCCATAACATAATCCATCACCACTAAGAAAGGTCTTAAATACAATGCTCTGCAAAACACCACTTCAATTCCCAGTGCCATACATGTATTTTTAACTCTATTTGGAAGGGCAGGCCACCTTTCCCCATGCTGAATACATCTTTGCACCAAGTTTCTCACACTGCCACCTCCAGCAGCAGCAAAGCTCCTCTCAGGCTCCGACCCATCACAGCAGCTGTGCTGATACAATAAGGTCCACACGGATGAGTCAGTGCCTGGGGAAAGTGGGATTACGTTGGTGGAAGGTGCCAGCTTCCTCCGTCCCTCTCTGTAATTACTCCACATGTGTAGGCAGCTGATTGTAGTCACAGCTTTGGCGAGGGGGAGGCTGACAGCTCTTCCACCATCTCATTAAGTGCAATCATTCGGAGGGCGAACACCGGTTCTGGAAAATAATTACTGGGGGCCTTCCTCTGCACAAGGGCAGAGGCTTCTTCAGTATGCAGAAGAACTGTGGAAAGCTAGCTGCATTCTCCAGACATCACAATGGGGGACATCAAGATGCAGCCTGCAACTGGAGCTCCAACAGCGCAGCATAAAGAAAATGGTGCCGAGTTGCTTTCCCTTCCACCCACCTGAGCACCAGATGGATGCCTCCCTACTGAGGCCCACAGTTAGTTAACAGCATGGAAATGGCGAAAGATCCAGCTTCCTCTGTTCACTCTGAATTGGACCCTACCTCCCAAAGCAAGCCACGGATTCCTGCCAAAGGCCCGCTAGCCCACCGGCTTGGGATACAAAGCTGAGTAATTTTTGGGCATAAGATACACTCGTGTTTTAATTCTGGTTTGTGACCTGGAGGGGACTCCAGAACTCAGAGCAGCTTCGGGAAGGTGCCATCCCCGTGCCATCCGCAAAGGCTAACAGACTAGCAGCGAGACCAAACAATGGGGATGTTTGAATGGAGACCTGAAGAGCGACAGGACAATCTCTGTAGCCTGAAAGCTTGTCTCTCTCATGAAGAGAAGTTGCTTCAATAAAAGATCTCACCGCCCCCACCTTGTCTCTCTAAAACTAAGACAGCATTACTGTTGTCCAAAAACCCATGAATACAAGCGTCACCTGACAAGCTGGGGGAAACCTCACACTCTGTAGCTGGTTGCAATGGAAACTGAGATCCAAAGGGCTGACCGTGTTAGTCTAGTTCAGCAAAAAGCAAACAAGGAATCCTGTGGCACTTAAAGACTAAGAAATTTACTTCTTGAATGAGCTTTCCTGGGAGTCTGACCAAGTGGGATTTTCTCCCATGAAAGCTCATGCAATAAATAAATCTGTTAGTCTTTAAAAGTGCCACAAGACTCCTTGTTTGTTTCAATGGGAACTGGTGTCCCTAAGCTTTATTAGGCCTCTTGGCTCGTTCTCGTTAGTCCATGTGATGGTGTCAGCATACAGTGAGCTACCAATACCCAATGCCCATCAATAAACACGCAGCAGGAAAACTGCACCTCGGCTCAGAACCCAATACACGATTTCCCTCCTCACTTCCAAGCTAGACCCTGAAACACTTCCTCAAGCAAAACAAACGAGGAGTCCTGTGGAGCATGAGCTTTATGCAATAAATAAATGAAATTGTTAGTCTTTAGAAGTGCTCCAGAACTACTTATTTCTTTTGATGAACTAGACTAACAGGGCTGCTGCTTGGGAACTTCCCCTAAACTTTCACTGTATGAGCCAACTCTCACTGACTTTAATGGAGGTAGATCAGACCCAGAATCGAGTTTCGTGGATCATCTCTTTTGAAGTTTGCTCTTTGGGATCAGCAAACAGCTGGTTCTTGTAAAGGTCCCAGGCAATAAGTCCTGCTGGGTATCTTCATGCAACACAGGGATTCACGAGTCATAGGGAAAGATATATTAACATAGCCTAGAAGTGTTTGGTGCTGTTGTTTCCTTTGATTTCCCAAAAGGAACCACTTCAGTGCATTAACTTCATTGTGAACACAACAAGATGATCAGGCTTGGAGTCTTGCTTTGGAGACAATTAGGGGCCACATAAAGTAAGGTATTGCCACGGTTTTCCTCTAAAGATTTGCCCAGAATGCCATGCCCTCTTTCTCTACCCTCTAACCAGCAGAATACGTCTACAAAAAGCAATCAGTAGCGGAAAGATTCACAATAGTGCTTTGGGCTTCAGAGGCAATGTGCTGTGGAGAAAAAAGGGGTCAGTTCACGCTTCTTTTAATGTAGGTTCTGGTCACGTGGCAAGACAGAACTATGTTTGCACCAGGACAACTGGATTTTAGTCAGGGGCTGGGTTCTGGATGATAAATCAGGCATGGAAAGTTATTAATAGTTTGCAGGTATGAGCACTGCCTTTCTGTTTGCAGATTGAGTAAAGCACACGGTAGTGATGTGCAGTCAGAAGACTTCCTTTGCAAGCCAAAGGGTTAAAAACTTAGGTGTGTCTCAGTGAACACAGACTACCATACCCCTTTTTGGAGTCTGATTTGTCTTGCAAACCCAAAGTTTCACCTTCCATAAAAACCGCTTTTTTTACAAAAATCAGACAGAAAGCTACCCAAGTGTCACAGCACCATATTGCTCAGTAATTGTTTGCTTTCTAATTTTTGCCATACAGTATAAATATATTTGCCTTTCAGCACACAGTATGTAAAGCCATATAAACCACTCACTGCTGTATGAAATTTTAATTTGTACTGGTTTCGCTAGTGCTTTTACAGAGCCTGTTGTAAAACAAGGCAAACATCTAGAATAAATGAGTGGATTACCTCCTGGAAAGCCCCTCATCCCCCCTCAGGGGCATGCATGCCCCTCGCTGAGAATCACTGACTTGCTTTCCAGCTAGTGGAGCAGGAGAACTGCCAAATGCCAGCGCAATGCCACCGGGAGAGGCCATGCTAACATTTCTGCTTTCTTCCCTAGAGAACTAAAGAGCAGAAACATCACTCAGCTGTTTTCAAACGAGAACCCCTCCAAACAGTGTCTTTTGGCCAAGGCCCACACAAAACCTAAAAATCAAGTTCAGTTTGCCACTGTCAAGGCAAACAGTGCCAGTGTATCACATGGACTCTACAAACAAGCTGCGGAGCAAGTTCACAACAGGGGCTCCCACAGAAGTCATTACCACACTGCAAACCGGGTGTGAGCACACCTCTTCAAAGACAACACCTTCACTATGCCTGGCCACCAGCAGAAACCACTCAGTAGCAATTAACCTTGAGGCTGACCCATAAAAATCACTCCATTCTGAGGACTGGGGAGTCCAGGTTACTTATTTGGTGGCTATTTTTGCTGTGATTGCTCAGCTTAAGAATACACCCAATTCTCAGGCACCAGGTCTTGCGGCCTAGCACGGTGCTCCATTGCGCAGCCCCACGGACAGTGGCAATAGTGGTAGAGTTTGCTGTCAAATCATGATCTGATTAAACTGCCACAGAGGTGAGAAATCTGACTATGAGATTGGCTGTGACTGTGTTAGAACAGAAACTGGATTTCTGTTCCTCATCTTTGGTAAACTGGAGTTGTGACTGAACCAAGGAAGATTAGTCCCTAAGGAAACCACAAAGGAAAACAGCTTTTTACAACTGTGCTGTGGTGAATACTAAGAAGTTTCCTACCACACTTTTAAGCCTTATGCTTAAAAAAAGCTCAGCGCTCCAACCATTTATACAACAGAGAACTAAGTGGTTGGCTTTCATCAACCAAAATGATCAAAGGGCTGGAGCACAAGCCCTATGAAGAAAGACTGAAGGAACTAGGCTTATTTAGCCTGCAGAAGACAAGACTGAGGGGGGATTTGATAGCAACCTTCAACTACTTGAAGGGTTGCTCCAAGGAGGAGGGAGCTCGACTGTTCTCGGTAGTAACAGAGGGCAGAACGAGAAGCAATGGCTTCAAGTTACAGCTGGGGCGGTCCAGGCTGGATATTAGGAAAAACTTCCTTACTAGGCGAGTGGTGAAGCATTGGAATAAGCTGCCTAGGGAGGTGGTGGAATCTCCATCTCTGGAGGTGTTCAAGGCCCAGCTGGACAAAACACTGACTGGGATGATCTAATGGGAGTGGTCCTGCTTTTTTTGGCAGGGGGTTGGACTAGATGACCTCGTGGGGTCCCTTCCAACCCTATGATTCTATGATCATGCAAGACAGCCGGCCTTACATCCTAGGCTTTTAGAGGCCTCAGCAAAGCCACCCCACCTGCAGCCATTTACCCTCGTCCACACAATGAGGGCCTGTTTTGGGCATGAGACTTTGAAGGGGGCAAAAGAGAAACAAGTCAAGAGACTCACTGACCTGAGATATAACAATGTTAGACACAGAGCCAGGGCTTTCTGAGGGCAACACCTCCTACCTAGTAAATGAGTCCTCCTTTAACAGGTCTAGTCTTTAATCCCATATTCATCTAGTGTCATCATGTGCAGGTCATGGGAGATTTATGAATAAAGAGGCCTATCTCCTCAGACAAATATGAACAGTCATTAAGATACAGAAATAGCTCTGGCAGGACACTGCTGTCTTCCCACCCTGAAGACCACTGTAACCTGGAGAGGCGGGACCGGTACCCGACAGACACGCTGCAGGAAACCTACCCAGAGTGGGTCTCTCGGTTGGTTTGCCCTTTGCGGGAAGGCCCGTCGGTGACTGTTAGATCAGTTGCCCTGCAGAGTGCTGCGAGATTTTACTCGGGCAGCCTGAGCAAATACGAGTTTGTACATGCCAGCGCCTCAGAGCTGAGTGCTTGGGCTGGCTCACATGGCAGAGACCCCCCAAAACCCTTTTGGTCAAGCAACAGCTCTGCTGGACACGGGGTTTGTTTTAAAGTGCTGGTCACTTAACCACTAAAGGGCACTTGGAGCCGAAAACTGTTGCCTGGTAAAATTAAAGAGGGAGTTGGGGGGAAGGATAAGGGGGGTTTCATTCGGCCCCGCAGTTGCAGGCGGTAGCTGGGGCCAGGAGAGACCCCGCGGGCCGGGGGGGGGAGCAGCCAAGGGGCGGCGGGGAATTGCCGGCAGGGGTCACCCCCCGAAACTGCCGCCCCGACAGCGGCCGGGGAGCGCGGGGCCGCGCTGCGGGACGGGCCGGGACAGCCCTCGGAAGAGGCTCCCCGGGGTCAGGGCAGCGCTCGCCCGACGCCGCCCGCAGGGAGGGAGGGAGGCAGGGAGCGGGCGGCCAGGTAGCCGGGCCCGGGGCTCACCTTGTAGACGGTCTCGGTGAGCCGGTGCATCTCCTCCGAGCGCGCCATGCCGGCGCCGGGAGCGGGACCGGGAGCCGGGCGGAGTGAGCCGGGGCGCCGCCGCCGCCGCGCTTTTATCGCCGCCCCGCGCCCGCCCCC